>CM068360.1:28988833-29321333 GCA_034769755.1 Odontamblyopus lacepedii
TTTGTGTCGGGTGGGTGTTGGCTCGGCGAAGGAAGGATGCCCCCCTCCCCGGGCAAAACTGCAGCTCCGGGCGGCTTTAAGACCAGAGAGCGCTGGAGCTTTCATGAGATATTATTGATTCAGAAATTAAATGTTAACGTGCAGATCTCAATTACCGGTATGTGAAATTTTAAGGTAGACAAAAACGTGTTCAGATTTCATAAATACATTAATATGCGTTATGTAACTTTTTGCTTTAGGGGTCCGTCACCTTCTTGTTTCTGTTTAAATGTCACTGCTCATCCTGGAATGTTCCACAGTATGGCATTAAACAGCTCTACTTTACATTTATTCAATTACAGGTGGTTTTAAAGCTCAAAAGTACCTAGAAAAACAACATTCTGACAGTGAGCGGGGTCGCCTCTCCACAGATCTGACCTGTAACTTGGCCCGGTTTGGTCTCCATGAAGATAGAAAGGTTTAAGGACGTACAGTGCAGCATTCCAGACAAAGAAATAACATCTCCATGAAGAAAATTGTTCGACAAACCCCTTTAACACGCTCTATTAATGTTTTAGATTTCAATTTTGTAAACATAGGGGTCAGTGACATGACGCCTACATTTTCTGTCCAGTTGTAATTTCCTCAGTTAAAAAGTTTCAAATTTCATAATAATTCACCACATTTCTGTCGTACCTCTGACCTCCCTGGAACCAAATCATTATTTTCAGAAATCATGAGTTATTCTGCATGTTTATTGTACTTAAAGTAATAAAATGTCATGTGGTGCGACCGAGCATCATGTGGTGCCACTAATAACAGCAGGAATTCTATGGCTGGAGTTTTAATAACAGATAAAGTCGACTTGGGTGAATGGTTCTTGAGGTATTTTTCTTCATTTTTCTTCATTTTTCTTCATTTTTCTTCATTTTTCTTCATTTTTCTTCATTTTTCTTCATTTTCCAGGTCAGTTGTTTGTTCATTAAACACAAGCAGGCGTCGTATTGCGCAGGAAAAGAAAATATCAATATGCATTAAAAATCTAAAGAAAAGCAACAGTTTGTTTCTATACATTTCATATTACTCAGAACTTGTTTTAGAAAATAAAACAATTTTAAGGTTATTCTCGGTCGCACCACATGACATTTTACACAAAAAATGCTTTATATTAAAGTTAACGTTGATTTATGCACCTGACACTGTAAATATTTGAAAAAATTCAATAGAAACTAATATTTTTTTATATTTTAAAATTTGCCTGTTGAAAATCCTTATACATCATTGACCCATATGCAAGATTTTTTTTTTCATTATTTTCACAAATTGATGAACCCATCTCAGACAAACATGTTTAGAAAAGTTGCACTACCTCGTACTGATATTAACTTTCAATCCCATTAGTTTTAATAAGGCAGCAAAATAAAAACAAATACAAATGTTTATATTTTATCCCTTTTGTGCTCATTTGGGACTCATAGAACCTTAGTTACATATTTAACTTTCACGACAAGACAACCTGTATTTATCCCACACTGAGGAAATTACAGAAAGCAAACTTTTTTTGATTTATTTATTGTCATTGTACAGAATACAACAAAACTTCGACAGAGCAAATCTGTAGCAGTGTTAATGAATAAAAACATCCCCACATCCATACCAATAAAACATTAAATAAATAAATTGATAATTGAAAAATAGAAAATATGTTTAGTAAATGCGATTTTTGTGGGTTTCTTTTCAGAATAGACCCTAAGACTCAATAAAATCCAACCAAAAACTGCAAAATGCAAATTAAAACAATATTAGTTTTAGCGACCCCCCCATCTGTATTAATTATTGTTCTGTAGAATGTTGTGATGTGATCTGAAACCTACAATTTGGCAACGAAAAACAACATTCAACTTCCAGCTTTAATTTCTTAAGTAAATTTGAAAAAGAACTGTATATTTTGGTGCTGATCAATAAACTATGCTTAACTTTTCAACACGTGGTAATGTTTCCTAATGTGATTCTGCTGTTGTCATGTGTGATCGCCCTTTTTTATTTTAATATTTTTATTTGTTGTGATCTTTTAGGACTCTAATTCAAACTCTCCCATTGCAAATGCACTGAAGTTACATATAAACCAGGTCCAGCCTTTAGAATCCTGTCGTTCTGTTTACAAATATTGAATGGGGTGTATTTATTTCTGCAGTATTATACTCGGTGTTTTTGCCCCGTCAGAGCTGGAGTGACCCGTGCAGAGGAAAGTTCAATAGTTCCTGTCCGGAAACTGGCCCCGCCCCGTTTGTGGTTTGTCCTGCTGAGAACTCTGGGATACGATCCACGCTCTGACCAGCAGAAGGTACCTTTAAAATCCATCACGTAAACAAACGTGCGGGAGGAGGATGAAGCGCAGAGCGGAGAAACCACAAGGAAGTTTTACATGGAAGAAAGCAAGGACAGTGAGGTAAAACTGAGAAAATAACACAAAAAAACATTAAAAGAAAAGAGAAAAGCTTTAAAATTCTGCTTTAAAACTGAAGTAAAAAGTAGTAAAGTAAAGTAAAGTAGTAAAAGGTGATGAACGGAAATGGTGAAAATCATATTAGTTAAGTATAGTGACTAAAAATGGGAAAAAAAGAGAGAAAGGGAAATTAAATAATAAATAATAATAATAAATGTAATATAAATAGAAGGGAGCAGTGGGGTTATGCTGCATTATCACTTTACGTTTATTTTATTTAATTAAATTAGTGCGTTTTGTTTTTATGATAATGACTGTATTTTGTTAAATGTAAATTATTTAAAAAACAATTTAAACAATTCACAAACCAAAGTTATTATTATTATTTCTATGAAGATTTAGTATATCTATTTCTATATCTATATATTTAGTATATGTTATTGTGAGTTTTTTGAGACCTCTTTACGTGATTAAAAGTTGAAAAGTTTAGACATTCACTAAATTTTAATTTTTTTCTCAAGAATCAATTTAGTACTTAGTATTTAGGACCTTTAAAGCTTTTGTATTTCTTTTTCTTTTTTTATTATTATTAATTTTGTGAAGTTTTAAGACACCATAGAGTGACAAATACAAGACACACACACACAAAAACAAAAAAAAACAGAAAACTACGGCTACAAAATATAATTACCGTATTTTTTGGACTATATGTTTTTTCATGGTTTGGGTGGTTCCAGCGACTTATACTCAGGTGCGACTTATGTATAAAATATATAATTTCACATCTAAACAGGAAATTGCCCTTACTTGAAAATGTAAACATGGGCGAGGTACAAACCCGAGGCACCGACTGAATATGTTAAAAGTCCTTTATTGGGTCAAGGGGTCAAGGGCCGGCGCGTTTCCACCATCAAGATATAATTTCACATGTTGGTTATTTTCACACTGACTCCTGCACCACTGTCACTTCACCACCTGCAGCACCTCGGACCTGTTTGCTCAATTAAATCCAGGTGGAGACTTTTTTTGTCCAGCCAGTGAATAATCCACTGAATCTTGTCCTTTATTCTGACAGAAGCCACTGCATCAGCACAAGAGCTGTTTTTTTCAGCGCTTATACTGTATGCAAATGAGCCATGTGGTTTTAAGTTTCTAAAACGTGAACAAATGTGCTAAAGCTACATTAAACACATTATTACTCTGTATATATTGAGTGGTGTCCTGGAAACATATGTAGAGCGGTGGTAGAGAGGATCAACCGAGCAGCAGACAGAAAGTTTGGAGTGAGCGAGAAACTTGTGTTTGACTGGAGAAAAGTAAAAGAACTATAATGAAGAAAACAAAAAAACTAAAAGCTGGATTTAGCTGGAGTTGGCGGAGTTGCTCAGAAGTGACACCGAGGACGAAGAATTCAATGGATTTAGTGATTTGGTAAACTTGTTCTGTTGTTTCTGCTCTAGTTTTGTGAATAACTGTTCATGTGTGACGTGAACACACCAGACACATGTTCAGCCTGTTGTTCTCTGTTCTACTGTTAATGCGACTTATAGTCCAGTGCGACTTAAGACCTATTCGCACGAGATTAGTTTTACCTGTGGACCTTTGGTGATTTGTAATAATCCCGAGTCTTAATCCCGTGCGAATGCGCCGTGTCTGTAATTTGTAAAGTAAAAATTCCGCCGCAAATGACCTACAATATTTCACCAAACACAGACGTCCGGTGATAATACTCGTCCTGTACGAATCTGCATCTCAGTGTTTGTTGTTGTAATTGCGTCTTTTCTGTCTGTTCCTTTAATTTCCGCGGTCTTTTCTCTATATATTGCGCACATTTTATATCCCTTTGCGCGTCTTTTATATCTCTTTCCGTCTTGAGTAATGGAGGCTGCGCTAGAAAGTTTGATTAGCAGTTTTGAGTTTTTTAGGGGCAGATTATAACACAGCCTCACAGCCTCTACATGGAAACAGATCTGCAGAAAGGGAAAGATCCAAGAGGAGAGACAATTCTCGCAGGATGTTGACCTGGACGACGTGTAGCAGCATGCGGTAAGGAACATTTTTTAAATTTTTTATTATTTTTTTTAGCATACTTTATAAATTTACTTACTTAGCAGCGCGAAAGACATAGAAACAGATGTGATGTTACGGCATATCCGGTCGTAATTTCAGTAAAATAGAGTCATTTACGGACTTCGCTGATCCCGTCCGAATGCGCTGTGAGTAACACAGAGGTGCGGCGATAATTTGCAAATTACCAGACATCCCCAGGTTATACTTATCCTGTGCGAATAGGGCTTAATATATGTTTTTTCTTATTCATTGTGCATTTTTTGGCTGGTGCGACTTATACTCCGGAGCGACTTATAGTCCGGAAAATAGGGTAAATAAGCACAGACTGACAAATGCGTTTGAGTGCACATTAAACTGATCCTAATGTGCATCAGCGCTGAAGAATAATCGCACGGATCGGGAATCTGGGAGCCGAAGCGTTTGTGTTTGTCTCAGTTCTGCGGCTTTATCCCGTTATTCCGTTCAGCGCTGAGTGTGGAAACCCGTGCGGTGTTTACTGGAGGGTCCGGATCTTTGCCTTGAACTCGACCTGAGACGAAATAACTCAGAGTGACAATCTCCCCGACGCTGAAGGTCACTGATGCTCCTCTTTTAATCAAGTCCCTCTGTCAGGCCCTGCCCTCCGCCACCGCTCACTCCCAACGCCACAAATCATTTCATTTTCTGTAGGGACGGAGGAGAGGAGAGAGGGAAGAGATGAGGAGAGAGATAGGGGAAGAGATAGAGAGAGAAGAGAATGGAGCAACAGAGAGTTAGGGACAGTGGGAGAGAGATGAAGGATGGAAAATGGGGAAGAGGAGAGGGAGAGAAAGGAGAAGAGAGGGAAGAGGAGGGGAGACAGAGAAGAGAGTGGAGAAAGGGGAAGAAATAGAGAGAAAAGACGAGGGGATGGAGCAACAAAGAGTTAGGGACAGAGAGAGGGAAAGAAAAGAAAGGAGAGAAAATGGGAGAGAGGAAAGTGAGGAAGAGAGAAAGAGAAGAGTGGAGAGGAGAAGAGAGGGAACAGGTGTGGAGATAGAGAAGAGAGGGGAGAAAGAGGGGGAGGAGATGAATTAGAAAGGAGGAGGGTATGGAGTGACAGAGAGAGAAGGAGAGAAAATGGGAGAGAAAGAGAGACGAAATGGAGAGGAGAAGAGAGGGAGAGAGGGGGGAGGGGGGAGAACAGAAAGGAGAGAGGGGAGGAGAAGACAGGAAAAAGGAGAGAAAAAGGGGAGACAGGGGGGAGAGAGAGAAAGAAAGAAGAGTGGAGAGGAAGAAGGGGAGATAGAGACGAGAGTGGAGAAAAATAGGGGAAGAGAGAGCGAGAATGACAGGGTGGAGCGACAGAGAGAGAGGGGGCAGAAGGAGAAAGAGAGGGAGAGATGAGGAGAGAGGGAGAGAGAAGAAATGAGAAAGGGGAGGAGAAGGGAGAGCGAGAGAGAAAAAGAGGAGGAGAGAGGGAAGAGAAGGTGAGCTAGAGGAGAGGAGAAAGATGGGGAAGAAATAGAGTTAGGAACAGAAAGAGGGAAAGAGAGAGGGAAAGAAAAGAAAGGAGAGAGAAAATGGGAGAGGGAGAGAAAACAAGAGGAATAGAGAGGAGGAGAGAGGGAAGAGAAGGTGAGGTAGAGGAGAAAGATAGGGGAAGAAATAGAGAGAGGAGTGGATTGAGTGACAGAAAGACAGAGAGAGGGAGAGATGAGGTGAGAGGGAGAGAAAAGAAAGGAGAAAGGGGAGGAGAAGAAAGAGAAATGGGAGAGAGGATAGGGAGGGAAAGAGACAGAGAGAAGAGTGGAGGAGAGAAGGAGAGAGGGAAGAGTAGGGGAGATACAGAAGAGAGAGAGAGGATGACGGGATGGAGCAACAGAAGAGAGAAAAAGGAAGGGAGGGTTGAGGAGAGAAGGGGAGAGAGAGGAAAGGAGAGAGGGGAGGAGAAGAGAGGAGGAAAGAAAAGGGAGAGAGGAAGAAAGAGGGAGGAGAAGGTGAGCTAGAGGAGAAAGATGGGGAAGAAATAGAGAGAGAAGACGAGTGGATGGAGCAACAGAGCAGCAAAGAGTTAGGGACAGAGAGAGGGAAAATTGGAGAGAGGAAAGGGATGAAGAGAGAAAGAGAAGAGTGGAGAGGAGGAGAGAAGGAAGAGGGGGGAGGTAAAGAAGAGAGTGGAGAAAGGGGAAGAAATAGAGAGAGAGGAGGAGAGGCTGGAGCGACAGAGGGAGGAACAGAGAAAGGGAGAGAGAGGGAAAGAAAAGAAAGGGGAGGAGAAGAGAAGAAAGATGAGAAAAAAAGGGGAGAGATGAATTAAGAGTAAAGAAAGAAGAGAGAGAAGGAGAGATAGAAGGATGAAGAAAGGAGAAGGAGAGAAAGAGCAGAGAGGAAAAGAGGAGAGCGGGAAGAGAAGTGGAGAAAGACGGGAAGAAACTGAGAGAGAGGATGACAGGATGGAGCGATAGAGAGGGAGAGATAAGGAGAGAAGGAGGGAGAAGAAAGAGAGAGGAATGGAGAGGAGGAGAGGGAAGAGGAGTGGAGATAGAGAAGAGACAGCGGAAAGATAGAGAGAGGAGGAGTGGATGGAGACAGGTAAAAGAAAGAGACAGAGACGAAGAGATGACGAGAGGGAAAACAGGAGAGAGAGAAGGTGGAGAGGGGGAAGAGAAGGGGAGAGGGACAGAGAGAGAAACAGAGGGAGAGATGAGGAGAGAGGGAAAGAAAAGAAAGAAGGAAACAGGGGAGTAGAGAGAGGTAGAGAGGCGAGGAGAGAGGAGAAAAGGGGCAGAAGAGTGGATAGAGAGATAGCGAGACAGAGGGAGAGAGAGAGAGAAAGAGAGGAGGAGGAGGGGAGGAAGATTAAGTGTCTCTGCTCGGGGCTAAAGCTGTGATTTATGAGCTGTCAGTGTGTTCACAACTGTCAGAGAGAAAGAGGGAAGAGGAGGAGGAGGAGAGAGAGATAGAGGGAGCAAGAGAGGGAGGGATGGAGGAGGGGGAGAGAGTGTGATAGACAAAAGGGAGGAGGAGACAGAAAAAAGTGACATAAGGAATCGTATACAGCTCACATCCTTTGACAACACGAGACAGTGAATTTACAGGTTTAAAGCTGCACTGTGGGACTTTTCTGGTGGAGGGTCCGTCGCATACTTTTCTCCATGGAGATGCTATTGTTTTGCCTAGAATGTTTCACAGTGTGGCATTAAATCTTAATGCAGGCGATTATTTTAGCAGTATAATAATTAGCGTGTACATTAGGGGAGTTTTGGTCTAACTACATGGAATTATTTAGTGTAATGTCATGATTTACAACCAGGAAGTGAAAAAATTAAACTGGAAAAATGACAAACTGGGAAAACATTTTAAATTTTCTTTTGCAAAATCTTAAAACCTAATGATGTTAGCTGTATTTATTTATTTTAGCCGTATTTATTTATTTGTTTTAGCTTTATTTGTTTATTTATTTATTTTAGCTTTTTAATTTATTTTAGCTTTATTTATCTGTTTATTTTTAGCTGTATTTATTTATTTATTTTAGCTGAATTTATTCATTTATTTTTAGCTGTATTTATTTATTTGTTTTTAGCTGTATTTATTTATTTTAGCTGTATTTATTTATTTATTTATTTTAGCTGATTTTATTTATTTATTTTAACTGTATTTATTTATCTATTTTAGCTGTATTTGTTTATTTATTTTAGCTGTATTTGTTTATTTATTTTACCTGTATTTATCTATTTATTTCAGCTCTATTTGTTTATAATTTTACCTGTTTTTATTGATTTATTTATTTTACCTGTATTTATCTATTTATTTTTCCTGTATTTATCTATTTATTTTAGCTCCATTTGTTTATTTATTTTACCTGTATTTATTTATTTATTTTACCTGTAATTATTTATTTATTTTTCCTCCATTTGTTTATTTATTTTACCTGTATTTATTTATTTTGCTGTATTTATTTATTTATTTAACCTGTATTTATTTATTTATTTTGGTGAAATGTGCCGCCTAACCCGTCACAGGCACTTTAAAAATACAAAAATATAAAATCCAAGACAGACAGTCCTGCTTTGGATATAAACCTTATCTTCTGGAAGGGCATCTGGATTAAAAACTAAAAGTCCATCTTAATGGACAGACCTGGACCACCCCAAAACCCGACCGTACTTACTCAAGCTCGTCCCTCCCGTTTCATTAGCCCGATATCTTTCCCGTATCGATTTCACATATTCAGGAGGAGCCGGTCTGTGGGGAATTTCTGCTTTGTCACATTTTTCAGCCTCGGTATCGAACGAGAACTCCCCCCAACGACCTGAAAAGCGAGCCGGGCCGAGTCTCTTAAGCCTCCCCGCTGTGGTCTTGTGTTTCTCGTTCCAGCGGTCATTTGAAAACCATCCTTTGGCGAGGTTTAGAGCAGAAAAATGTCATCGATTCCCGGGTTGATGGATGTTAAGTGTCCGCGTATCGACAGGGGTATTGACAGGTGCTGTGTAAATGGTGCATCTTGTTACACCCGCCGGGGAGATGATGGCTGCTCTTCGGTTTGCTCAACGGAGACACGGCCGGAGTCTGTTACAAAGACCGACGTGATTTATTTGGGCAGAAAACACCTTGAAACCCATGACGTCTCCATGGACATGTTAACGCTTTGTGTCTTACTGAGGTTTTCATCGCTCGAACACGTGAAATCTTTTGATTGTCTTGGACACAACGAAATCTAGGCGCTCCAAAAAATGTAAAAGTCACACGAGGAAATGTTATTTAAACCTTCCAGACCTGGGAATATGTTTTCTATAATCACGTGCAGAACTTTCCAACCATAAAAGAGAGAAACTTGCTTATTTTTCCCTCGAAAAGCTGAGACTTTCGGCTTTCGCACACTCCGTGATGACATCGGGAAAACGAGTGTCCAGTGGGAGCTTTGTTTTCCGCCAAACGCTCCTGCTATTTTCGTAGAATATAGCCTCTAGGGCCTAGGAGAGATCACTAAATTACTCAAACATGCATGGATGACATATACGACCTGTTTGGGCACGTTTTTGATGAAGAAACGACAATATAACTTGGTAGAAAGCACAAAAAATGCCTTAAACATCCCTGACAAATCAATCTCCATGGAGACAAGCAGAAAAGTTACGCAGTGGACCTTCCATTCTTGCTATGAACAAGATTCGCCTCTCCACGAGATCTGATAGTGACCTGTGACCTGGTGCACATTATACAGCGAAACCCTCCTGGCAAAATAACATATGCGGTGAGACAAACAGGCAATACACCTTTAACAGAACGATTACAGAAGCAACAAGAGCTCCTCCAGCGGGGCAAAATACGCCCGTACTTTGAATTATTGTATATAGAATTAAGTTAGAATTTGTCAAACCTAGTTAAAGATGAATTGTTGGTGCAGTTTGGAAGTTTGACATTCCTAGGTGAGACGGTTGTCGAGTTAGAGCGCGGACAAGAAATTGTCCACAGACAGACGGACAGACGGACAGACAGACGGACGGATAATCAATAGGGAAATCTGGCTCTTGCAATAGGAGTATGAGTATGACATCATCACATTCTAGAATCGGAATTCCACCAATCAGATTGCAGCAACAGAACTTAAAGACACTACAAAGCTTTGAAGTGTCCACAGACGGATAGACGGATAGACGGACGGACGGACGGACAGCGCCATACCATAATACGTCCCGTCTTATTACAACGGGCGTATAAAAACGCACTATAAACATGAACTCAGAGGGAGGTAAGAGGGACGTAATGATATCCAAGTCTCATGATACGATATCGTTACGGTATTAACTAATTTAAGCCACTGATACCAATAATAAAGAGATTTAAACCACAAAATTATGCTAAAACTACAACATGAACTGCAATAAACAAAGAGCAGAATGAAACACTTAGTACTTAGTTTGGATCTGTATATATATATATATGAGTCACTGAAGTTATTAATTTGACTTTCTATAGCTTAACTTTTATCATATTGCTGAAAAATAACCAAACATTTTTTAGTAGTGCAAAGAAAATGTACTCAGGATAAATACTGACTCCAAAAATATATTGTTTCTACTGTCAAATACTGAACGATAAGTCGATATAGTGATTATTGTATCAGTCCTGCAAACCCCCGACCAAAAAGTTACTCTACATAGTGCACCTTTAACAGAATAAGATAATTATTGTTAAATTACACGTCTACTTATTTTCTGGGATGTTTCACGATACAATATTGTCATGGTATGAACCTCACGGTACGATATTTATTGCGATATCGTGGGAAAGCTCACGATATTACGATATTCTACATAATAACAAGACTGACATTATAAAACGCTTTAACCAGTCATTTGGTACAACATTTATTGTCATTAGGGATGGAGCTATAACGATATTTTTACGATATACAGTATTGTGCAGAAGTTTTAGGCAGGTGTGGGAAAAAAATTTAAACTAGGAATGTCTTCAAAAATGGAAGTGTTAATTATTTATTTTCATCAGTCAACAAAGTGCAGAAATCTTAATCACATCAATATTTGGTGTGAGCTTTGCCTTCAGAAGAGCATCGGTTCTTCTAGGTTTACTTCGCCTTCAGAAGAGCGTCGGTTCTTCTAGGTTTACTTCGCCTTCAGAAGAGCGTCGGTTCTTCTAGGTTTACTTCGCCTTCAGAAGAGCGTCGGTTCTTCTAGGTTTACTTCGCCTTCAGAAGAGCGTCGGTTCTTCTAGGTTTACTTTGCCTTCAGAAGAGCGTCGGTTCTTCTAGGTTTACTTCGCCTTCAGAAGAGCGTCGGTTCTTCTAGGTTTACTTTGCCTTCAGAAGAGCGTCGGTTCTTCTAGGTTTACTTTGCCTTCAGAAGAGCGTCGGTTCTTCTAGGTTTACTTCGCCTTCAGAAGAGCATCGGTTCTTCTAGGTTTACTTTGCCTTCAGAAGAGCATTGGTCCTTCTAGGTTTACTTTGCCTTCAGAAGAGCATCGGTTCTTCTAGGTTTACTTTGCCTTCAGAAGAGCATCGGTTCTTCTAGGTTTACTTTGCCTTCAGAAGAGCATCGGTTCTTCTAGGTTTACTTTGCCTTCAGAAGAGCTTCAGTTCTTCTAGGTTTACTTTGCCTTCAGAAGAGCATTGGTTCTTCTAGGTTTACTTCGCCTTCAGAAGAGCATCGGTTCTTCTAGGTGTTACTTTGCCTTCAGAAGAGCATCGGTTCTTCTAGGTTTTACTTGCAGACAGTTTGTGAAGGAACTGGGCTGGTCGGTTGTTCCAAACATGTTGAAGAACTAAGCTCAGATCTTGTGTGGATGGAGGTTCCTCACATCCTTCCGTCTCTTCATGAATCCCAGACACACTCCAGGATGTTGAGGTCAGGGCTCCAGACCATCACCAACACAACTTCTTCTGCTTCTTTACGCTCAAGATCGTTCTGAATGACTTTTTCTTTTGTTCGCTCACTTTGCGTTTTGTAAATCGATAAAAACTAACAATCATTATTTATATTTTTGAAAGCTTTCTTGATTTACAGCATTTTTTCCACACTTGCATAAAACTTTTGCACAGTCCTGTACATCTCACGGTACGATATTTATAGCAATATTTTGGCTCACAGAACTGCGAATATGCAACTTTTTCCTCTAAAAAATGCCTTCACAAGACTTAAACCAAAAAATGAAGATGTCAAAGTGCTTAGAACAGTTATTTCTTCATGTCGTCTGCACTGAAACGGAGCAAAGGATCATGGTCTATGTAGTTCCCTCTGTTTTTTTAGCTATTTCTGCATCAAAGAGACTTGTGATTCGATATATTGTGATGGTCCACGATGTTACTGAGACCTTTGACGATACAATATCACCATGTTTCGGTTATTGTTACATCCCTAAGAGGTAACACTGCTTATTTGCCCATTTGTGATTTATACGGACTGTTTGGACTCTAATGTCTCTGTCTGTAGTCCTCACCGAGGCATTAAAATGACTTATCTCCTGCCTTAAACCCCGTCCAGCGAAATTCCCCATTGTAACCGCGCTATTTACAATGTCCATTCCTCCTGAACTGTTTTTATTACGTCTTAATCTTCTGTCCCCTTCTCTCTCTCTCTCTTTCTCCTGCAGGCCTTTAAATAATGTCCCTCCGCCGACGCTTCCCTCAATCTGTATTTGTTTTATAGTTGTACGCGCTTTAACCTTCGGTGCGGGCTGTAATGGCGGGGAGAGGGGTCGTTTTTCTAGCGAATTCGATGCAGCCAATGTGACCTGGTTTATCTGGTATCTTTATAATGTGGGGTATTAATCTGCAGGCCGTGTGCGAGGCTCCAGTGTAGAGGAACCATAACTCACTCCTATTGTTTAGCAGAGCGCGTTTAACAGTCGCACCACGAGCTCAGGTGTTAGCGCGACTGCGGTTAAGATTGGACATTGTAAAAGAGTTATGTAGCTATAAAGAACATGACAAGTACGGAATTATTTTGGGGGGGATAAAGAGTTGTGGTATATGCAGTGCCGGTCTATATCTGCCGGACTTGTAAGAAACGGGCTAAAGGGCCCATATTACGCTATTTTCTGATTTATGTTTTAACGTTTCCTCACCGCAAATAGGCCTGGAGTTGCGTTTCGTTTCATTCACACATGTTTAACACACGAATCCTGCATATTTATAGGTTGAATTCTTCTCCAGTCGTAGTTTATTCTGTCATTTTGCAGCACGACAAAACGAAACGAACCAAAAACACGGACGACAACCCCGTGGATCGTGACCGAAAGGGTTTAGGTTGAAGTCAAAAGTGCTTATAATTAGAGACGTCCTTATCAAGATCTTTTGGCTTCCAATCCGATTTTTTTTAAGGAGGGTTCATTCCAATACCTTTTTTTTTATAGCTCCGGTAGCGGCGTCTCTAGTGTCGTGAAGGAAGTTTGTACTTTCGCTCCAGAAAGTCCATTAGACGACAAAAGCCTTACCGACTTTACCTTCTTAAAAAATGCCTCCGCCAGTGTTTGCTGCTGTGGCTTTGCGGATGATTCTTTTGTAAGTGACGAACCAAATCGGTCGTGTTGAAGTGGCTCTGCTGGTTCCTCCTCGAGAAACTGTTGGTTTGCAGCGATTGCGTCGCCGTTTGACTCCCGTTTTGTTGTAGTGAAAACGACACGGCGGCGTTTTGATTTACGGCTGGCCTTAAAGCGCGTCGATACCGCGAAAAACGCAAAAAATGTGAAACTGTATCGGTCCAATCACGTGACTGAATCCGATACTCATAACTTATACTCCTACTTATCATGCCAACCTTTATTAAACAATGACAGAATTCAAAGAAAGAAAAGCAGCGTCTGAACAGCAAGTTTGCATTTACAATTTCACTTGCGACGTACCGTATGTGTAAGAGACAAAATGTAAATTAAAACAAGCAAAATTTAATGCATAATTCATTCATTCCAGAGCTCTTTCTCTTTCAAAACCTTCATAACGCTTTATACTCTTTTTTTTTAAAGGCTTCTACAATGTTAGACTTTCTAAAATCATCACTCAGATTGTTCCATAAACTAACCCTGAACTAATCCAGGACTAGACCAGGGCCAAACCAAGTCTATGTAAGGACTACACCAGGACTCTAAAATAAATAAATCAGGACTAAACTTAGTTGTTCTTAGCATTAAACCCGAGATTTTCCAATAATATTTCAGACAATAAGTCCACAGTTCGTTCTAATATTCTGCTCAGCTTTCTATTCTATTTGACCAATAAACTCTTTAAGTCTTCATTTCCATCCCTGTTTGTTGTGCGGATAAATTAACCTCTAAATACTTTGGTGAACTGTAGCTCTGCCTGGTCCGCGGTGAGTCTGGGGCCGGCGTGACCCGCGTGAAAGCTGGTCATCTGCATAAATAAGGAGCGAATGGAGCGGAAACGTGGCGTGTCCGGGGACGATATAAATCAAACCGGAGTCTGGTGCAGTGGAAAAGAGGGAGAGAGGAGGAGTATTAATTATACGAGAGCGTGAAGTTGACAGGGAGATAAATCAGAGCGAGAGGACACAGGAAACGCAGCGTAAGAACTCGACTGTAAAAATACTGAGGGGATTTGAAAGGGGAAGAGGAGGAGGAAAGCACTAATTGATTTTTGAACACTATGTCTGTTTTTAGTATTGACGCAGTGGGGCGAGACATTTTTTATGTCTTTATTTACATCTTTGTCTTATGTAGGATTGTTTACGCTGCTTGTCTACATGGAGATGTTATTGCTTTGCCGGGAATGTTTCACAATTGCCACGTTTACATGAGAGATTTAAAGGGGAACTCCGGCACGTTTGAAGCTAAAGTCCGTTGCTAGAGGTGGTCGAATTCTGTCAGAAGCCAAAAAACGGCACAGATCAAGATCAGTGTCGCCTCGGCGGAGATCTCACTGTGTCAAGGCAACAAACATGTGTAGTGATGGGGGCAAGTTCTGAACTTACACATAAAACACCAATTTGCTTCACACTGAAGAAGCTCAACAACACTTTCCAACCCATTTTATAACACTGGAGTTCCCCTTTAATTCCAAATGGGAATAAATTAATTTGGAATATGAATTACCGTATTTTCTGGACTATGAGCCGTTTTTTCTGGACTATTGACCTCGTTTTAATCAGCACAGTTGCTGCCGTGTTAAAAGGCACTGTTCAGAAAGAATCTGTTCAGGTACATAAATGTACATTTACAGTACAAAATCGTTCTGTAGATGCAGTAAATATCTCATTTTTCAACATAGATATCAGCGGCTTATAGCCCGGTTGTGGCTTGTTTATACTAAAAAAAAAAGTTTTTTTTAAATCGAGTGGATGTGCTTATATACAGGTGTGCTCTATAGTCTGGAAAATATGGTAATTTTGCTCAAAAAAGGCCACGTAAACACTTAATTCCTAATGCAAATGATTATTCGGAATTGAACTTAATTCAGATTCAGCTTTATTGTCATTACACATGTTTAAATACAAGATAACGAAATGTGGTTTAGTGTCTAATCAGAAGTGCAAAGTGCAGCAAGTGTGATATATACAGCATGTGGAGTACATATAATATAAATAAATGAAAATAAAATTATGTAGAGATATACGGCGTTCAGCGGGGGATGGAGTTCAGTAAGGAAACAGCTGTGGGGAAGAAACTGTTCCTGAACCTGCTGGTGTTAGTCCGAAGGTTCTGATGCTCCTTCTGCAGGGGAGGAGTTGGAAAAGTCTAAGGTTGAGACATGGGGGTCCTTAAGGAAGCTGTGAGTCCGACACAGACATCGCTTCTTCTGGATGTCTCAAAAGCAGCTTGTGGAATCCCTGCGATGCATTTAGGCAGTTTTCACCACCTTCTGCAGCGCTTTGGGTCTGCAACAGAGCAATTTCCATACCAGACTGTAAAACAATTGGTTGGGACGCTTTAAATCGCACAGCAGTAGAAGTTACCCAGGATGTCCGTGGACAGATGGTTCTTCAGTGTCCTCAGGAAGAAGAATCACTGATGGACCTGGATGTGGGTCCTCAGCAACTCGAAGTGGGAGACATGTTCAACAGCCTCTGATGTGGATGTGATAGTGTGAGTCTCCCTTCTCCTTCCTGAAATCCACATTAAGTTCCTTGGTTTTGCTGCTGTAATTCCAAAGTAAGTTGGTGGTTTATTCCGATTTTAAAGCAGAATAAATTCCTCGATCATGTAAACGTTTATTCTTCTTAAAAATAATTCTGGTCGTTCAGTGCGTACTTGCACAACAAAGACTCTTCTTGCTGCGTCAGCTGAGAAGTTTTGACGTTAGTGACCATATTCTAACGAGGGTTTATCAGTCCCTAACTGAGAGTGAACTGACATTTAATACGGTGGCCTGGTTTGGTCATTTAACAGTCAAAAACAAAGCCAAATTGAGCCGAGTGGTGAAACAAGGCAGTAAAATCACAGGTCAATCCCAAACGCAGCTCCGTGCGCTATAGTCAGGCCGTACATCGCCTCAGTTATGAGATCACAGATGATGACACTATAAACCATCCGCTGTTTCATCACTTTGAGCTTCTCCCAAAGATACAGACTTCCCTGTGCTAAGAAAAACATTTATAAATATTCTTTTGTGCCCTGTGCCATCAGGGAGCTGAACTGGTCCTGACATCGTCCAGCCTGTGTTCTGTGTCTATTCTCTGCTGCTGTGTCTACAAAGAACTTTTATGAACACTATTGTAAATAATTGAAATGTATTTACTGAAAGGTGTTGTAGTCTGTGTGCTTGAGATGTATGTCTGAGCCAAAGACAAATTTCTGCCAACGCTTTTTTGTGTGACAGACAATAAAGTTTTTCTATTTTCTATTTCTATTTCTAAAAGTTTGTATCGAGCAACGACAAACCGAGATGACAGAAAAAGCCGGGAGCAGCTGAAGTGTGGGTTTTCTTCCGGTGTCGCTGTCCAATCAGCACCCTTCCCCACCGCCCAGACGCTAAGCGGAATTAAACAAAGACGATTTACCGTGTTTTCCATGTAAACCTCAATTCTGAATGATTATTTCCGTGTAAACTCGAAGGAGAATATTTTAGTTCTGAATTATTTAACTCCGAACAATTACTTCAAAATTAAAAAAAAAAAAACTTACCGTGTTGCAGCCCTGGACCCTCCACCAGAAAAGTTACATAGTGCATGTTTAATGGACAACAATTCATTTCAAATGTACTTTTTCTATATAAATGACTTAAAAATGTTCATTTATATCGAAAAAAAAGTGCTGTAGTTTAGTGTAAAACTACAATACACGTTACACTGGATACACTTTACTGTATTATCCTTAAAAAAAGAATCCAAGAAGTTAAAAAAACAAACCTTTAAGTCTTGTTTACCACCTTTATATACACACTGGTCCACAGAGAGCGGTGGTGAAATTATCAATTATCGTAGCCGCTTTTTATTTTATTATTTTACTGTGTAGAGCTGCGTTCAGAAACATTTAATCTGCTTCTGTTTGCTCCTCCCGCTGGAAATCAATGATCTCTGCAGGGAGAACACACACTAATACTTTAATTAAACAGAAAAACTGCATTTGTTTCCAGGCTGCAGTAATCACAATAATAATGTTTCACTTTCAAACATGTGCTCAGGCTCAGGGGCTTTAAAGCTCTAATTGTTTTATACTTTTCACCAATAAATCAGCTCATATATTTTATTGATCTACAAATGAAAAGACTCAGAATAATGGGAAACGTTTTAATTTTCTTGTATTGTGTTACGTTGGTTGTTAATTAATTGTACCTTGTCATATTGATTAGTTAAGAAAAAACAACGAGGAAATTAGTATTAGCATCAAAACTGGGACTAAACTGGGACTAAACCAGGACTACAGCAGGACCAAAACAAGTCTACATCAGGGCTAAACCAGGACTAAATTAGGATTAAACCTGGACTAGAACAGGACCTAAATAAATCTTCATCAGGGCTAAACCAGGACTAAACCAGACCTGAACCAGACCAAACCGAGTCTACATCGGGATTAAACCAGGACTAAACCAGGACTAGAACATTACATAAACAAGTCTACATCAGGACTAAACCAGGACTAAACCTGGACTAAAACAGGACCTAAATAAATCTTCATCAGGGCTAAACCAGACCTAAACCAGAACTAAAATAGGACCAAACCGAGTCTACATCGGGATTAAACCAGGACTAAACCAGGACTAGAACATTACGTAAACAAGTCTACATCAGGACTAAACCAGGACTAAATTAGGACTAAACCAGGACTAGAACAGGACCTAAGCAAGTCTTCATCAGGACTAAACCAGAACTAAACCAGGACAAAATCAGGAATTGAACAGGACCAAAACAAGTGTACATCAGAATTTAACCAGAATTAATCCAGAACTAAATTAGGACTAAACCAGGAGTGGAGAAGGACCAAACCAAGTCTACATCAGGACTAAACTAGGACCAGAAGATGACGAGAACAGGACCAACACTATATCAGGGACCAATATTAAAACCAATATTAAACCAGGGCTAAAACAAGTCTACATAAGGACTAATCCAGGACTAATCCAGGACTAGAACAGATCAGGACTAATCCAGAACTAAATTAGAACTAAACCAGGACCAAAAGATAATGAGAACAGGACCAAAACTGTATCAAGGATGAAACCAGATGAAAACAGTATTAAACTAGTTCTGAAACAAGTCTACATAAGGACTACACCAGGACTAATCTGGGACTAGAACAGATCAGGACAAAACCAAGACTAAACCAGGATTAAACAGAACTAAAGCAGAGCAAAACCAAAGACTAATCCAGGACTAAAGTAGGACTAAAGCAGGACTAAAGCAGGACTAAACTAGGGTTATATTAGGACTTAAGTAGGACTAAACCAGGACTAGAACATGGCTTGAAAAGGACCAAAATCATAACAAGGACTAGGACCAAACCTAGAACTAAACCAGGACTAAACAAGGTCTAAAGAAGATCATATACTTTAGGAGTCCACATTGGTAAAGTAAAGGAAAATTCTATAGTTTAATGTTGAAAATCACATTCTGTTGTCTAAAGAAAGTGAGTTTTTAATTATTCTGATATCGGAATCTGGATTGAGTATGAAGTCTGTTTCTTAATATCGAACCACTACTACTACTACTACTACTACTACTACTACTACTACTACTACTACTACTACTACTACTACTACTACTTATACTACTACTACTACTACTACTACTGCTACTACTACTACTACTGCTACTACTACTACTGCTGCTACTGCTGCTACTACTACTGCTGCTGCTGCTGCTGCTGCTGCTGCTGCTGCTGCTGCTGCTGCTACTGCTACTACTACTACTACTACCACAGCTACCACTACCAGCACCACCGCTACCACCACTACCACTACCACCACTGCTGCTGCCACCGCTGCTGCCGCTGCTGCCGCTGCTGCTGCCGCTGCCGCTGCTACCACTACCACCACCGCTACCACTACTACCACCAGCCGCTACTGCCGCCGCTGCCGCTGCTGCTGCCGCCGGCTGCCGCCGCCACTGCTACCGCTGCCGCTGCTGCGCCGCTGCTGCTGCTACCACTACCACCACTACCATCACTACCACCACTGCCACCGCTACCGCCACCGCTACTACCAACCACCACCACCGCCACCGCCACTGCTACTGCTACTACTACTACTGCTACTGCTACTGCTACTACTACTACTGCTACTACTACTACTACTACTGCTACTGCTACTACTACTACTACTGCTACTGCTACTGCTACTACTACTACTGCTACTACTACTACTACTGCTACTGCTACTACTACTACTACTGCTATTGCTAATACTACTACTTCTGCTGCTGCTCCTGTCTTCAGTCTTGTCCTTGTGCATCATTCCCACTTGTTGTCAGTCTGGTTCTGGTCTGTGTGAATAATGGACGGAGCTTTCACACAGTTTCATCACAGCTGAGGCGACTCAGGCCTGTCTCCCCCACCTCCCCCCACATACCCCCCTTCATCTATCGCTCTCTCCTCTCACACTCCCTCTCTCCTTTTTCTCATCTTCTCTGTGCTTTTTTCTGTTCTATCCACTTCTTTCTCCGTCTCTCCCTCTCCTATACTATCTCTATATCCATGATCGATCTCACCTCTTCCTTAATCCTTTTTTCTGTTGTCCTTCTCTTTTGCTCTCTCTCCCACCCCCTCTTTCATTTTTCTCAACTTCTCTACCCTTTTTTCGGTTCTATCCATACTTCTCCACCTCTGTTTTTCCTCTTTCTCTGTCTCTCTCCCTCTTTTCCTCATCTTCTCTGCACTTTTTTCTTCCCCTCAGTTTTTGCACTTTGTCTCTCTCTTCTACAATATCTATATCAATTCATCATTTTCGTTTTCTTCCTCTCTTTTTACCCTCTTTTTCTCTCTCTCACTTTTCTCTTTGTTTTCCACCCTCTCTCTCCCTTTTCTCATCTTTTCTACTGTTTTGCTAATCATCTTTTTCTATTCTATTCTTTTTTTCTATTATTCTTCCCACACATTTGTTTTTCCACTCCCGATCTCTCTCTTTTTTGTCTCTCTCTCAGTCTCTCTCTGCTCTCTCTCTCCTCTACAATATCTTTTTCTTTCTCCCACCATCCCTCCCTCTCATCCCTCCTTTTTTCCATCTCTTTCTCTGCTCCTTTTTTTCTCCTTTCTCTTGCTTTATTTTATCTTTGTCTCCCACCCTCTCTCTCTCAATATTTCTCTCCCTTTTCCTCTTCCTGTCTCTCTCTCTCTCTTTCTCTCTCCTTTCTTGCCCTACCCCTCCTCTCTCCCCTTCTTTCTCATCCCCCTCTTTCGCTCTTTCGTCTTTTCTCTTGTCTGTATCCATTCTTCTGTCAGACAGAGTTACATCAGTGCAGTTCACAGTGTTGGTGCTGTGTGGATTTCCTGTAGCACTGCCTCTCTCTCTCTTTTCTTCCCCCTCTTCTTCTCCTGTCAATCCCTCTCTCTCTTTACCTCCATCATTCTCCCTCTCTTTCTTTCTACAACCTCCCTCTCTTCCTCTCCTCTCTCTCAGATCATTCAGAGGTTATCTCTCTCTCCCTCGTCTTTTCTCACTATCCATTCCCTTCTCTCACTCTCTATCCCTTTCTCTGTTCCTCTCTCTTTCCCTCTCTCCTCTCCCTGTTCCTCCCTCTTTCCTTCTCTCCTCTCCCTGTTCCTCCCTCTTTCCTTCTCTCCTCTCCCTGTTCCTCCCTCTTTCCTTCTCTCCTCTCCCTGTTACTCCCTCTTTCCTTCTCTCCTCTCCCTGTTCCTCCCTCTTTCCTTCTCTCCTCTCCCTGTTCCTCCCTCTTTCCCTCCATCTTTCCTTCTCTCTTCTCCCTGTCCCTCCCTCTTTCCTTCTCTCCTCTCCCTGTTACTCCCTCTTTCCTTCTCTCCTCTCCCTGTTCCTCCCTCTTTCCTTCTCTCCTCTCCCTGTTCCTCCCTCTTTCCTTCTCTCCTCTCCCTGTTCCTCCCTCTTTCCTTCTCTCCTCTCCCTGTTCCTCCCTCTTTCCTTCTCTCCT
Organism: Odontamblyopus lacepedii; assembly: GCA_034769755.1. Lineage (NCBI taxonomy): Eukaryota > Metazoa > Chordata > Actinopteri > Gobiiformes > Gobiidae > Odontamblyopus > Odontamblyopus lacepedii. Next base: position 29,010,296 of record CM068360.1, read on the forward strand.
CTCCCTGTTCCTCCCTCTTTCCTTCTCTCTCCCTGTTCCTCCCTCTTTCCCTCTCCCTCCTTCTCCTCTCTCTCAGATCATTCAGAGGTTATCTCTCTCTCCCTCGTCTTTTCTCACTATCCATTCCCTTCTCTCACTCTCTATCCCTTTCTCTGTTCCTCCCTCTTTCCCTCTCTCCTCTCCCTGTTCCTCCCTCTTTCCTTCTCTCCTCTCCCTGTTCCTCCCTCTTTCCTTCTCTCCTCTCCCTGTTCCTCCCTCTTTCCTTCTCTCCTCTCCCTGTTCCTCCCTCTTTCCCTCCCTCTTTCCTTCTCTCCTCTCCCTGTTCCTCCCTCTTTCCTTCTCTCCTCTCCCTGTTCCTCCCTCTTTCCTTCTCTCCTCTCCCTGTTCCTCCCTCTTTCCTTCTCTCCTCTCCCTGTTCCTCCCTCTTTCCCTCCCTCTTTCTTTCTCTCTTCTCCCTGTCCCTCCCTCTTTCCTTCTCTCCTCTCCCTGTTACTCCCTCTTTCCTTCTCTCCCTGTTCCTCCCTCTTTCCTTCTCTCCTCTCCCTGTCCCTCCCTCTTTCCCTCTCCCTCCTTCTCCTCTCTCTCCCCTGTCCATCAATATCTCACACAGATGGATTAGTTTAGACTTTAAACCAGGACTAAACCAGAACTAAACCAGGACTAAACCAGAATTAAACCAGGACTAGAACAGGATTAAACCAGGACTAGAACAGGATTAAACCAGGACTAAACCAGGTCTAAACCAGGACTAAACCAGGTCTAAACCAGGACTAAACCAGAATTAAACCAGGACTAAACCAGAATTAGAGCAGGACTAAACCAAATCAGGACTATGCCAGGACTAAACCAGGACTAAACCAGGACTAAACAAAAACTAAACCAGGATTAAACCAGAACTAAACCAGAACTAAACCAGGACTAAACCAGGACTAAACCAGAACTAAACCAGGACTAAACCAGGACTAAACCATATCTAAACCAGGACTAAACCAGAACTAAACCAGGACTAAACCAGAATTAAACCAGGACTAAACCAGAATTAGAGCAGGACTAAACCAAATCAGGACTATGCCAGGACTAAACCAGGACTAAACCAGGACTAAACAAAAACTAAACCAGGATTAAACCAGAACTAAACCAGAACTAAACCAGGACTAAACCAGGACTAAACCAGGACTAAACCAGAACTAAACCAGGACTAAACCATATCTAAACCAGGACTAAACCAGAACTAAACCAGGACTAAACCACGACTAAACCAGGACTAAACCAGAACTAAACCAAGACTAAACCAAGACTAAACCAAGACTAAACCAGGACTAAACCAGCCTCCAGTTGAAGCTGTGCCTGTTTCACTGTGTTTCCTGCTCGATGATGAAGACGTGGCCTTTAGCCCAGAGCCGAGGGCAGATCTTTATGAACCTGAACATCCTGAAGCCCAAATTCAGCAGATGGAGTCAGAGCAGCAGAGACAGAGGAGGGACAGTATGTTTTAATGGCATTTAATTTGTTTATGTAGTTGTAAGACGACCTTGAGCATCCAGAAAGGCGCTTAATAAATCAAATGTATTATTATTATTATTCCAGAGAAGAGGTACATGTTGAAGCTGGAGCCGTGAGAGACCAGGTGACCGACAAATGACCTGGATAATCACAAGTCTGCGCCATTTTTATGTGTATTCTTCTATAGCTTATACAGGCTTATATACTTATCGCTGTAGCTCTCACGTCAGCTTTAAAGACTCGACTGCCGACTCCAGTGGCAGAAACTGAAAGTTGTTGAAAGAAAATGGTTCGAGAATGTATTTTTTTAAGCATTTTTCCAAAAATATAACTCACTTGTAAATAAATGGGATTAGAAACGACATCGGCGATCGAGTCTTTTGGACTTTGGCCTGTGCAGAGGGAAATCAACAGAGGGAAGTGTAAAGCTGCTTATAAAGTTGTTTTCAGACACTAATGAGTGAACCAGGCAGAGCGTCTTGTTTGTTAGACTCGTGGCTGTTGTAAGATGGGTTAAAGTGGTGTTAAGCTTCTTCGGCGTGAAGCGAATTGGTGTTTTACGTGGACGTTAAGAACTTGCCCCCATCACTACACTAGACTCACTGCCACAGCGAGATCTGCGCCGAGGAAACACTGATCTGTGCCGTTTTTTTTTGGCTTCTGACAGAATTCCACCACCTCTAGCAACGGACTTTAGCTTCAAACGTGCCGGAGTTCAACTTTAAGTCTAAGTTTAACCTTATAAGACATAAACCATCGTATCTGTTGCTTATAGTAACAACTAACTTGAGGCGACAGGAGAATATTCCAGAGAGTTTCCTCCATCAAACCAAACCTAGTCTCAGTCTGAACATTAAATTCCAGGATCCGGGTTTAAAGTGTCGTTCCCGCAGACGCAGGTGCTGCAGATGTTCTCCAGATGTTCTCCTTCAGGTGGAGGGCACGTTGATTTATCCCGCGCTCCCCTCGGGTTTCCATGGAGACGGCCCCCCAACACACCGCCGGCCCGAGCAGGCGGTTCGCGTCGTCCGACATCTGCGAACGCGCCGCCGCTCGCGAACGTGATCCATAGACACTGATGCTAATGACGCTAATAAACAGCCAATCACCGGCGTGGGATCGAGAGCGAGTGAGCAGCTGTCTAATGTGCAGGAGAGAGGAGGAGGAGAAGGTGAGGAGGAGAGAGGGAAGAGAGAGGGAGGAGAGACGGAGGAGAAAGGAGGGGACCATATGTTGTTCAGGTGCAATAGAATTTATTGTGGGGTTTATACGAGACTTTTGGGATCGGATGAGAGATTCAGTCAAAGAAGTTTTACACCATTTCATTTTGTAATCCTCTCTTCTCTCTCCTTTATCTCTCCTCCTCTTGCTTTCTCTCTCTTCCTTGTCTCTCTCTCCTTCACACTCCTTCCCTCTTCTTCTCTTACGCTCTTCTTTCTTTTCTCTCTTCTCCTTGTCTCTCTCCTCCTCATTCCTCCTTTCCTCTTCTTCTCTCCTCCTCTTCTCTCTCCTTTGCTCTCCTCCTTCCCTCGTCCACTTTCTCCTTTACTTCCCCCTTCTTCTCTCCTCCACACTCTTCTCTGTCTTCCCTCTCTCCTTCTTCCTTTACTCTCTCTCCTTTACTCTTTTTTCTCCTCTACCTCCTCCTCTCTTCTCTCTCCTCTTCTCTCTCCTTCGCTGTCCTCCTTCCCTCGTCCACTTTCTCCTTTACTTCCCCCTTCTTCTCTCCTCCACACTCTTCCCTCCTTCTTCCTTCTTCCTCTCTCCTCTCCTCTCTTCTTCTCTCCACCTCTTCTCTCTCTTCTCTTGCCCTCCTTTACTCTGTCTTCTCCCTCTCTTTCTCTCCTCTCCAGCTTTCTCTTCTCCTTTCTTTCCTCCTCTCCTCTTTTCTCTCCTTTACTCTCTCCTCTCCTCCACTCTCTCTACTCTCTTCTTCTCCTCTCCCTCTCTTTTTCTCCTCCTGCGCATCTCTCTCTCCGCCTCCTCTTTTCTCTCCCTCCCTCTTCTCCTTCTGATGTAAAACACACGATCACACATGGTTAAAAAAGACAGAATTAGTCAAAAGTCTAGTTTTCATCTGAAGTGCCCTGGCCGGGATATAAAAAGATAAAAAGACAAAAAAAATAAAAATAATAATAATAATTACATCTATACAAGAAGAAAGAAAGAAAAAAAAAACAAAAAAAAAACAAGGTTAGACACTAATGTAAGAAACAACATAATAATAACATAATACAAGATACAGTCAGAAAAGTCATTTTAACTTACCTACATATTGAGATCTTTGTAAATTTTGTACATATACTTATTCACTTTATATTATTATTATTTCTATTTTTATTATTATTGTTTATCTTAATTACCTCATACTTTTTTCCCTTTTTTGCACTAAACTGTCCTGGAGCTACTGTGACTGTTGAATTTCTCCACTGCGAGATCAATAAAGTATTTTATTTATTTATTTGTTTATTTATTTATTGTTTTTTTCTTTTTTGCATGGAGTTTAACAACTCAGTGGAGCACTTCCTGTATTACCACATGACATCACAAGGTGGAACAGAGCGTTTTCCGTTTGAGAGAAGAACTCACGCAGGGTTTGTGCGTTAAAGCTGCATTGCGTAACGTTTCTGGTGGAGGCTCCGTCAAACGCTTTTCTCCGTGGAAATGTTCCACAGTGCGGCATTAAACCTTTCTATCGTCACGGAGACCAAACCGGACCAAGTTACAGGTCAGATCTGTGGAGAAGCGACGCCGCTCACAGTCAGAACGCCTGTTTTTCAAGGTGTTTTTGAGCTATAAAACCACCTGTAACTGAATAAATGCAAAGTAGAGCTGTTTAAAGTCACACTGTGGAACATTTCAGGCAGAACAAAAGACATATCCCTAAAAAAATGCTTTGGAACATGCTCCCTCAAACCTGAACTGCATGAAGGAAATGTTAAAGAAATATATTGGAGATTGTACATGATTATACTGTATTTAGCCACTAATTATTCATTGTAATTCATCGGATATATTATAGTGAATGTTTAGAATGTAATAATAATAATAATAATAATAATAATAATAATAATAATAATAATAATAATAATAATAATGATACTTGTATTGTGCTTTTCAAGATACTCAAAGACGCTTTACATGGAGAGACAAAGGCAAACAAACAAACCAAAAAAAAGGTTAATTAATGAAAGGTGGTTTTAAAGACACAGAAATGTAGTTACTATGGAACAGGACTGTGTTATATGTGAACTTTTATAGTTATTATAATGGAACATTTTATTGTAAATTAACCCAGTAAAGATGAATGGGGATCCAATAAACAAACAAATAAATAAATATCAATAGAATCAATAGAATCAAGCAGGTGGCGGATGAAACGACGTTATAACAGATCAGAAAATGGCGTCACATGGGCCCTTTAACAGCAGGTGCGCAGAGTTTTCTCCGCTGTAAATGACGTCTTCACTGACTCTTCCTGTGAGCGGACTGACAGCTCGCCAACACGGCCCAGAATTACCCCCCCAGAGCCGGAGTTAATGACGGGAGGGCATCTGTGACACCGCAGGGCCTGGACTGGTCTGGAGCCTAATGTGTGGGGACAGGTTTGGCCCTCAGAGCTGTGATGGAGGAAAGGGGAGAGGGGGAGAAGAGAGGAAAGGAAAGAGGAAGAGGAGGAGAGAGGAGGAGGGGGTTGAAGGGCTGAAGAGTCGCTGTCATGACAGATGTAAATAACACTTGGGCCGGGAATCATGCACAAGTTGCCGATACGAAACAGAACAAACCTCGATACACAGCAAAAAGTGGAGCGTTAAAATCGACTCTCGCAGAATCAATTTGAACATTTTCATAACACTGGACCAAAGTTCCTGTTCAACCCGAAATCAAGAGTTATATTCACGTTTGGAGAGGAAATGGATAACAATAATAACACAGTTTTGACTTGTATCTAACCTAGAAGTGCAGAGCTCTTGAGAATCTCTGATCTTTGAACACGTCAGAGTCTCAGAGCGAGTGGTTTTACTGTAGACAGGAAACAGCTGACGCCATCACAGCGCTCACAGCTTTATATCCTGTGGTCTGCAGACAGATCCCACTGCGGTGTTTGAGATTGGACTGTGTCTGTGGTGTTTGTGCTTTTTGTCGCACGTTTAAAAATCTTTTAAAACCGAAAAATCCCGTAGTGTGTAGTGGCCTGAAGTCAACATCGAAAACACTGACAAATTCACTCGCAAAGTGGATTGCCCAGGACTGTAGACCACAAGACAAGAGTTTAGAAAATGTGCTACAGATAGAGACACGTGATCAAACTTTTCAAATGTCCTGCAGAAAGCGAATGTTGTGGAAAATTCTGCAACTGTACAACACAAACTTTAAAAGTCTTGTTCGTGTGTATTATTTGATAAAGTCGTCCACTAAAATTTAAATTGTGCCATTTAAACGAACGATGACTTAGGGCTGTAAAGTTACTTGGTTAAGTCCTAATGAAAGACAGGAAGAGAAAAAGGACTATTTCTAATTTTAGGGTGGGATTGAATAAGTGTTTTATTTATTCCCACTCCTTTTCGGGCATTTATGTACACAAATTTGATCATTCTTGTTTAAATTTTTAGTTTCTTGTATTTGGAGTTTGCATATCTGTGCTTATGATTTTGTGTACTATGCTTGAAATAAACCATAAACCAAAACATTCATTTACATAAAATAAGTCTTGCTTTTGGGGCAAATATTGTTAGATGATTAATTTAGATTAATTAATTCCAAAGAATGTAATTCATTAGATTTTTTAAAATCAAGTCCAACCCCTAATTTAAACATATATCATGGAGCATCACAATATATTGAATCACAAGTCTCTTTGCTTAAATGAATAGTTCTGATGCAGAAATGGCTAAAAAACAGAGGGAACTACATAGACCATGATCCTTTGCTCCGTTTCAGTGCAGACGACATGAAGAAATAACTGTTCTAAGCACTTTTACATCTTCATTCTTTGGTTTAAGTCTTGTGGAGGCATTTTTAGAGGAAAAAGTCGCTTATTCACAGTTTTATATTGTAATAAATATTGTGAGATATAGTGAGATGTATATGGTGAAAATATCGTACAGAGAGACTTGGATATCGTTACACTCCTCTTCCAGAGTCTTTCTTGGTGCACTTTGCTGGTGTAAAACCCGGACTCTCTGTGGTAAGTATGATGTATGGACCCGACAAAGGCGTGAGTGGCAGTGAGATGGACAGATAATAGATGGAGGCTTATTTGTAGAGGAAGAGCTGTTTGCACTGCCGATATGACAAAGAGGGAAGAGGACAGGCATCGATCCAGAGCTAGCATGACAGCTAACGAACTCAGCTATAATCATGACAAATGAGCTGCGCCGCGCTGCCAGAAACGTATCAATAATCCGAAGAAAGGCCAAGGTTGTGTTCGGCTGAAGTTCGGCTGATGAATGAGGAGGAGGAGCCGGGAGTCAGGAGTGGAGTCAGGAGACTCAAGAGAGTCGAGAGAGTCAGGGGAGTTGGGAGAGTCAAGAGAGTCGGGGGAGTCGGGAGAGTCGGGAGAGTCAGGCGAGTCAAGAGAGTCGGGAGAGTCCGGGAAGTCGGGGGAGTCAGGAGAGTCAAGAGAGTCAAGAGAGTCAGGGGAGTTGGGAGAGTCAAGAGAGTCGAGGGAGTCAGGGGAGTTGGGGGAGTCAAAAGAGTCAAGAGAGTCGAGAGAGTCAGGGGAGTTGGGAGAGTCAGGAGAGAATCAGGAGAGTCGGGAGAGTCAAGAGAGTCGGGGGAGTCAAGAGAGTCGGGGGAGTCAGGAGAATCAGGAGAGTCGGGAGAGTCAGGAGAGTCGGGAGAGTCCGGGAAGTCGGGAGAGTCAGGAGAATCAGGAGAGTCGGGAGAGTCCGGGAAGTCGGGAGAAAGAGGCGGGAGTGAGAGAGAGATATTGAGAGAGACAGAGAGAAAGAGAGACAGAGGGAGAGACAGAAGGGGGGAGTAGAGAGGGGGAAAAGAGAGAAAAAGAGTAAAGGAGAGAAAGCAAAAGAAGGGAAGAGGGAGAGCAAAGGAGAAGGACAGAGACAGAGAAAGAGAGAGACAAACGAAGAAAGACAGAGAAGCAGAGAGAGAGAAAGAGGGAGAGAGAGACAGTGGGAGAGAGTAAAGGAAAGAGAGGGGCAGGGAGTGAGGGGGTAGAGAGTGTTAGAGAGAAAGAGAGAGACAGAGGGAGAGAGAGGGTAGAGAAAGAGAGTAAAAGAAAAAGAGAGGGGGAGGGAGTGAGCAGTGGAAGAGAGAGCGAAAAAGAGAGAGAGCGAGAGAGACACTGGGGGTGAAAGAGAAAGTGTAAAGGAGAGAGAGAGAGAGAGAGATAAAGAGAGACAGAGAGAGACATGGCGGATGAAAGAGAGAGATAGAGAGGGGGCAGAGAGAGAAAGAGAGAGACAGAGGGAGAAAGAGAGAAAAAGAGACAGAAAGAGGGAGGAAAGAGAGAAAGAATAAAGGAGAGAGGGGGAATGAGAGGGGGCAGAGAGAGAGATGGAGACAGAGAGAAAGAGGGAGAGAGAGAGAAAAAGAAAGAAGAAAATGAGAGAGAGGGAAAAGAGATTGAAAGAGAGCAAAGGAGAGAGAGAGAAAAAGAAAGGGAGGGAGTGGGGGCAGAGATGCATATATATATAAAGAGAGAGAGAAGAGAGAGAGCAGGAGTATAGATCTGATCTAAATGCCAAGGACAGAGGAGAAGAGGAGGAAAGTTACGTAATGAGCTTTTACTGTTGGCAGATCATAGTTTATGTTTATGGATTTGTAGGTTTGTTCGACAGGAGGGAAAGAGACTCATTTATGCTCATATTTATCAAATATTAGTTATAAATCCTGATACCACAATGTTTAAAGAACTTTTGGGGTATTTTTTTCCCCCCGTAAAATTGTTAAGTGTCACAACGATAAAGAAAAATAAAAGTTTGTTGAATTATTTAGTCATATTTGTCAATATTTATAGGCTGAGATTTTTAGTCTCGTAAGTTTCTCCTCGTGTCTGTGGTGTTTGTGCATTTTGTCGCACGTTTAAAAATCGACCGAAAAATCCTGTAGTGTGTAGCAGAGTTTAGACTGATACGTATAAAAAAATTACAGAACGATATGTTAATCTGGACTTGTCAGGTAAACCAGATGGAATAATAATTAGAAAAATCTGTAAAAATGATAATGGATTTGACGTAAACTGTACAAAATCACCTCACTCACCTTTTCAAAACGTCCTAATCCTTCAGTCGTCTTTCACGTTGGTGCAAATCGGGCAGCGCGCTTACACATGCCTCTTCCCGGAGTCATGTGCGCCGGGTTCAGGGGTCACGGGGCCAAACGTCAGAACCTTATAATTTAGTCGAGTCTCATGGGGGTGCGACGGGGAGGTTTGGGCCGGGGACCTGATCTGGAGCCTGGGTGACAGAAGTGGAGTTTACCCGCGGAGAGGCTGTCTTCAGGAGAGCAGAGTTTTACGATATCTGCGCTCCCGTCTCACACACGGATAATAACAAACGCAGATTAATCCTGGAGCAGTGCGAACCGTGACGGGGACGTTTGGCGAAGTGAGAAACTGCTAAAACTGCGAGGGGACATTTGTTACGGTGACTAAGTGTGTTTTTGTCAGGCTTTGAAAATGACGCATTCACACGTAAGCTTTTAAACAGAGGCTCACGCTCGTATGAGCCTAATCGAGCCGTGGAGAGCACTTAAAGCTTTGGTTCTACTTTGGTTCTGAGGTGGATTTGGGCCAAAGCGGCACAGAGGTCTTGTACATGCACCACTTCTAAGGTCCTAGAGTGAGTGGGCCCATAGTTCCTGGCTTGGGCTGGACTGAAAAAAGATTACGTACTTGCTTAGTTAAAGCAAAAAATAACGCAAAATCAACTGTTAATGAATACTGATATGTGGTCTAATTTAGTTTGGTTTATTAGTTTATTTGACAGGGACAATGCACATAAAAACATTGACCTACACAAGAGGTAATATGTTTGTGCCAGGTTATAGCAAATATGGGGGTCAGCCCCATGTTCCCATGGCCCAATGGTCCCACAGCGTTAGGGTTAGAGTTAGGGTTGGGGTTAGGGTTAGAGTTAGGGTTAGAGTTAGGGTTAGAGTTAGGGTTAGGGTTAGAGTTAGGGTTAGAGTTAGGGTTAGAGTTAGGGTTAGAGTTAGGGTTATGGTTGGGTTAGTTGTGGAACATAGGGCCTGAATTAGATTTTTTTCTTAGAAATGTGGGAACATGGAACATTGGGAATATGCTGTGGGACCAATGGGCCGTAGGACTATTGGGCTGTGGGACCATTGGACCGTGGGAACATAGGTACACTCCCCAAATATGCTAATTTCCACCTGCAGTCCTTGGACAGGTTGATATAAAATGGCAGATATGCCAATAAAATACCATGAAAAACAACTGACAAAATGGTAACTCAGTCATAGAGATAAGATCAGACACATTCATACATCACAACCACACGCACTATATACTTATATACATTTCATATTTCTGCATTCACAGTTCATTTGTGTGCATGTTTGATTGGATAAAAGTCATCATTTGGTCAGACGTGCAAACACTGCATATCTTGTGCATGAGACTATTTCCGATGGCAAAAAGAGGACTGACCAAATGAGGCTCTAAACTTTGGAACAGTGCACTGTCCTCGGGCTGTGGAGCGTGTGGCTCGGGAGCTCCTCTGACGTGAGCGCCACAAACTTTTTCAGAGGGGGAGCAGCAGCGTCATTAATGATTTTGAACAAAGTTATAATTTGATTAAATTTAAGCAAGTTTTGAAAATTCAGCAATTTGTATTTCACCAAAATTGGGCAGTGGTGGTACAGACGAGATTTTTTTTCATGTATTTTTAGTGCGTTCGTTAATCCATCTGTCTCCCACTCGGATCTCGGATATGACACGTCCACACTTCGAGCGTTTTATTATGTTTCGTGTGTCAGACTTGGAGAAAAACGTGGACGCCAACCACAAAGCTACAAAGCTGTTGTTGTTGTTGTTTATCTTCTGGTAGCGACTCTAGGGACGTTTAACAACACCAAAACAAGTCTTTGTTCAGTATTGGCCTCACCACAACACCGACTGCCACACCCATAGGCAGTGATACAGACGCAGTAAAGTATTGCAGTAATATGAGTGATTGAAATGGTCTTTTAAACCACCAACGCGTCCAAACACAATGAAAACAGTTCACTTAAGTGACACTGGGCACAGACATCTTGGATTCTATTTCTGATTCTACTTTGCTCGATCTCCTCCGAGCAGAGTCCTGCACGGGTTCTGGTACCCACGGATACCCGGCGGGTGACCCGCAACTTTTAATGAAACGGGTGAAAAATGTTGTTCTGTGTCGGATACAGATTTGGGGATCAGACGCAGGAGAGTGCGGGTCTAATCTGCGGTTTCCAAAACATCATGCGCGAACAAAAATCATTGCTGTATTTTAGTGAAATACAAAAATGCCGTTGTTTTTACAAGCTGATTAAATGTAAAATCCAGGTTTTTGCTGTGCGCATTCCCAGAAATCGCTTTAATTTTTCAGCCACTTTCATTTTCAAACTGTGCGTGTGACGTCCTGCAGTTCAAAATGACTCGTGAGGAGCTGAAAAGAAAATTAGTGAGTGGAGAGTGTAGAGTTGTGGCCAATACCTCGACTAAACTCAAGTCTGATGGTTCAGGTGTCAGTTTGTATTTATAGGAGGTCGGATCAGGTGCAGAATTTTATTTCAGTTCTGTTGGAAAATGGGTCGGGTGCGGTTTGAGATATGACGGGTACGGGCGGGTGCGGTTTGAGGTATGACGGGTACGGGCGGGTGCAGTTTGAGGTATGACGGGTACGGGCGGGTGCGGTTTGAGGTATGACGGGTACGGGTGGGTGCGGTTTGAGGTATGACGGGTACGGGCGGGTGCGGTTTGAGGTATGACGGGTACGGGCGGGTGCGGTTTGAGGTATGACGGGTACGGGCGGGTGCGGTTTGAGGTATGACGGGTACGGGCGGGTGCGGTTTGAGGTATGACGGGTACGGGCGGGTGCGGTTTGAGGTATGACGGGTACGGGCGGGTGCGGTTTGAGGTATGACGGGTACGGGCGGGTGCAGTTTGAGGTATGACGGGTACGGGCGGGTGCGGTTTGAGGTATGACGGGTACGGGTGGGTGCGGTTTGAGGTATGACGGGTACGGGCGGGTGCGGTTTGTCAAAATCAGACCCATGCAGGACTCTGGCTCTGAGCTTTTCCAAGTGGCGTCCGAGGAAAAGGGGTGTGTCCGTGCATGTCGCTAGGCAACGTCCTCGGACCGCCGAGTCGGATGGAAAATGCAACGCACCATAAGTTTAGTGGTTCAGCTGAACTGTACTGTTGTGTCCTTAAGCAGGACACTTGATCTGTGTAACTATAGTGGCTAAAGTGAAGTGTACTTAAAAAACACCATTTAACCTTTTTTTGTTTTGTTTTTTTAAACGGGAGTATTATACAGAATAGATTTTTTGCCATGTTACAATCCCTGAAGTGGTTTTATACTGTATGCCATCCATGCATGTCTGAGCAATTTAGTGATCTCTCCTGGGCCCTATTCAAACCCTCCTTCCGACTAGCTGTAAGATGCTGTCCGATTCTCAACCAGCAAACCTAAATCGAGTTTAGGCTGAGTTTTTCTCTCAAACAAAAACACTCCACTTTGTGATGTCATGTGGTAACACAGGAGGTGCTCCGCTGTGTTTTTAAACTCCACACACCTTCACTAGAATCATTTGGATCATTTCGGCCCCGGAAACGCCAATCTCTACTGAACAAAACGTTTAAAAAAAAACAGCTTGAAAACTGCAGCTTCATGACATCACAAGGTGGAACTGAGCATTTCGAGCTTTGGAGACGTAAAGACACTGGGAAAAACACTATCTGGCTAAATTAAAATGACTTAAATTATTAATATTTTGCTTTATTTGAGTGTAGCCAGATGTATTTTCGTATTTTAAGTACAAAAAGCCTTCGAAAAAAAGTTAGAATTTTACTTGCCAAGTTTTTTTGCTGTACAGACTAATAAAAAAGCAACGACAGAGCTTCAGACAGACTAGTGCTTACTGTTAGCGTCCCCTCCTTCCAGTTCATTCGCTTCACGTAACAGAAACTACATCACCGCCCTGACAAATAGTAAATGGTAGCGCCTCGGAAATCCTTCGCCCATTCCTCTCAAGTCGTTCAGAACAAAAAGAAAAACCAGTTGACCTTTTCCTATCGGCCGCAAGCGGAGATGAAGGGCCTCTGATGTCGTATGAATGGGCCGTTTCCAGTATCTGAGTGTTATTAATGTCTTGTGCAGAGCGCCGCTTTAATCTTCTGCCAAGCTTTAGTCATGCTTTTTACCTTGGACGCGCAGATACAAATGGTTCCACAAAAACAGGAAGTAGGCGCTCTGTCTCCGCGGCGACGGACAGGAAGTGTGTGGGAAGAAGGACGGCCATTATGGGGATGACAGAATATTTATCTCCCCGGCGAGGTTTGTGATAACGGTATTTAAACATGCGGGGAATGGAGAGGTGTGATGCAAGCTGGCCCAACGCGAGACGTGGAAAAAACTACAGAAACACACATTCATTATTATGTTTAAACGTCCTATATCGTACTACACAACTATAAAAATGACTCCTCTGAGCTTTACATTAGAATGTTGTTACCTCATCTAAAACAGACCTGGAGTAGTGTGTGTTTCACTCACACATGTTTGAGGCCACATTTATCTGATGATGATGATGATGATGTACAGAAGACACAAAATTGGCGTCGCGTCGTCACTTTTTATTCCACGTTTAGAGTTTTTTTCGAGAGGAAATCTGCGTGCAAACGGTGATTTTAATCCCCAAAAACGCAGTCACCATCTAAACGAAAGGCACTTCCGATAACATATTTTGTCGTTATATTTTCGTGTAAAGCATTCTCGTGTAAACAGGCCCTGAGAAATCCTTTATTATTAGTCTCTCTACATCTCCAAACTTCTAAATACTTTGTGTGTTAATTATGTGTCAATGAAACAAAACAAAACTCCAGGTCACTGCAAATTTCTCTGCTCTGGCCAATATTTCAGAACTTCTATGAGGTTATTTGTCTTGTTTTCAGATTTATTATCTGAGACTAGTACATAAGTAGTTCTGAGATGATCTCAGGGTCTTGTTCACGAGTGAGGGGAGGACAGAGCGTGAGGTTGACAGGTGGATCGGTGCAGCGTCGGCAGTGATGCGGTCGCTGTATCGGACCGTTGTGGTGAAGAGGAGCTGAGCCGAAAGGCAAAGCTTTCGATTTAACTACGTGTACGTTCCTCCCCTCACCTGTGGTCATGAGCTCTGGAGAATGACCGAAAGGACGAGATCACGGATACAAGCGGTTGAAATGAGTTTCCTCCGCAGAGTGGCCAGATGCTCCCTTAGAGATAGGGTGGGGAGCTTGGTCACACGGGAGGAGCTCGGAGTAGAGCCGCTGCTCCTCCACGCCGAGAGAAGCAGCTGAGGGGAGGGCATCTGGTCCTGGACACTTCCCTTGTGAGGTGTACCGGGCATGTCCCACTGGAAGGAGGCCCCGGGGAAGACCCAGGATACGCTGGAGGGACTATGTCTCTGGACTGGCCTGGGAACGCCTCGGGGTCCCTCTGGAGGAGCTGGAGAAAGTGTCTTGGGTGAAGGAAGTCTGGGAGTCCCTGCTTAGACTGCTGACCCATGACCCAGCCCCGGATAAGTGGAAGAAAATGGATGGATGGTTCTGAGACTGCTTCATTCTAGTCAAGAGGTTGTTTATTTTAAGAGAACGTGTAAAGTAAAATGATCTTGCTGCATGGACAGATATTTTCACCACTTTTAAGTCATTTTCTGATAGATTTAAGTGTTTATACCTCACATTTTGGCCAAGCTTTTTTGTGATGAGGAAACAACATTATAACATCAGAAAAGATCAGAAAATAGTGTAAAATGGGCCCTTTAAATAAAAAAATATAAATAATTCCATGGAAACAAGCAAAGAAAGTACAATCCTTATTACAATAGAAGCATGAATTTGTTACTGCCCAAATACTATAATATACTCTAATAAATATCTGTTACGAGTGAGACAGTGGCCTAATCTTGCAGAGGGAATTAGCTCATACCGGTGTAAACCTAAAAACATGAGTCACACGAATACGCCCCCCCTCCCTCCACCCTGGTTCATCCCCGGTTTAATCGTCCTAATGCGGCCGGATTGAAGAACCAGAACCTCACCCCCCGTCCCTCCTGCCCCAGCCCCAGTCAGGCATCACGATCTGGGCCAGAGCAGAGGCCGAGCACCACCCAACACCCTGGAAGTCAAAAAATAATCACCGTGAATAAACATTTCTTTTAGTTTTAGTCGATAAAAACGTTCAGTAAAATCTCCAAAACAGTTTTTTTAGTTGATCAGATGTATTTTTCCATTTTACTAGGTTCTATTTTACAACTTTTAACATTATTTTAAGTTCTGTTTAGAGGTGTAAGTTTGAAGTTTCCACTTTTTCAAGATTCAAGATTCAAGATTACTTTATTTGTCCCAAAGGAAATTTGTTTTGGACACAAAGGCTGCCACATAAACAGTACACATTAAACAAACATGAAACAAGACACACTTCAACATTCACTTTAACAACCCCATACAAAATCACATCACAGTCCTGCGCTATGGCCTAAGTTCAGGAGAGTTACTGAGATGGGCAGGAATGAGTTTTTATACCTGTTCAGGTATCTTTTTCTGTTTTTAATGGGTACTCTATAGCGTCGCCCAGATGGTAGCAGCTCATATTGGGAGTGTAGGACATGAGAGGGGTCTGAAGTGATCTTTCTTGCTTGTTTGACAACAGTCTCCTCAAACAACTGTTGCAAGGATGGATACTGTCTCACCCCATCACTTTGAGCGCTGCAAAAGCCAGCCTATAAAGTTCAGATTTTGTTTTAACTGTGAGATTACCAAACCACACACACATTCCATATCTTATTATGCTCTCAATAATAGCATGATAGAAAACAATCAATATTTTTTGTACAACACCAAATACCCTCAGTATTCGAAAGAAATACAGTCTTTGTTGTATCTTGCTACAGACAGAGTTCACATGGACGTCCCATGTCAGGGTAGAATCTATGTGGACCCCCAGGTATTTGTATGAATGAACCTGGGTGACCTCAGAGTCATGGATGGAGAGTGGGGTGTGATCTCCCAATTGTCCTGGATCAAAAACTATCTCTTCAGTTTTCTTCACATTGACAATGAGATGATGGTCATCACACCACTTTACAAAGCTCTCCACCTCAGATCTGTACACTGATATATCCGTGTCCTTGTCCATGAGTCCCAAAATGGCTGTATCATCAGAGAACTTGATGATGTGAATGCTGGGGTGATTGCTGATGCAATCATTGGTATAAAGAGTGAACAAAACAGGCGAGGAGACACAGCCCTGAGCAGCTCCGGTGTTGATAATTTTTAAGTCTGACAGTGTCTGATTCACTCGAACCTGCTGGTTCCTATTGGTCAAAAATGAATGATACCACCTGATGATGTATGGATTAACAGACAACTGTGTGAGTTTACTGAGAAGGATGTGTGGCTGCAGAGTATTGAATGCAGAGCTGAAGTCCACGAACAGCAGTCTGGCATAAGCCTTTGGATCTTCCAGATGTTGTAGGAGCAGGTGTACTGCTGTTAGTATTGCATCATCAGTGCTGCGGTTGTTCTTGTAAGCAAACTGATGGGGGTCTAACTGATTTTGAATGTCTGACTTTAGCTCTCTCACCATCAACTTCTCCAAACACTTCATGACATTAGAGGTCAGGGCTACTGGCCTATAATCATTGTTTTCTTTGGGGACAGGTATTTTGGGACAGGTATAATTGTCGCTGTCTTCCAATGAGATGGTACTGTATGTGAGTCCACTGACCTTGGAAAACAGGGGTCCAGGCTGGTGAGAGTTCCTCTGCACATGTCTTCAAGAGGAAAGTGGAAACACCATCCGGGCCAGTCGCTTTGTTTGTTTTTAAGCTCTTAAAAAGCCTGGTGACTTCCTCAGTACAAATGTCTATTGGAACACAGTCAGTAGTTAAGTTGTTTGCAATAGTTTGACAGTCAACAGAGAAATTGTGCAAATCATGTCTTAAATAAAATTATTCAAGTCATTTGCCATTTGGTTTTCATCTATTGAGTGCAAATGCCTTCTGATGGAAGTCATGTTTGTAATAGCTTTCATAGTAGCCCACATCTTCCTTGTGTCATTGGTTCTAAAGTCCCTTTCAATAGAGTCTTTATGTTCTTTTTTTGCATTATTGAGCTTCTGTTTCAATTCCTGCTGTACAGATCTCATTTGTACAAAGTCCATATTCCTAAAAGCAGCCCTCTTACGTTTAATGCAATCCTTTACATCTGCTGTGATGTAGGATTTGTTGTTGGGGTACAGTTTTATTGTTTTTGGGGTATAAATAACATCAACACAGAAATTTATATAAGATGTTATGACTTCTGTGGATTTACTCAAGTCAGGTTCGTGAAAGACATTCCAGTCTGTACTTAAGAAACACCCCTTCAGTGTTTCAATATTATCATGTGACCAGGATTTTAATAGTTTTAACTAAGGGTTTGCTCTTTTTAAGGACAGTGCGATAAATAGGAATGAGATGAATGGTGTTATGATCTGAATTGGACAGTGGTGGTTTGGCTTTTGCTGTGTATGCATTCTGAATATTTCCATAGCATTTATCGAGTACTTTGTAATTTCTGGTGCTACATTTAACATATTGTTCAAACCCAGGTAGGGACATCTCTAATTTACAGTGATTAAAATCTCCCAGGATTAACACTGGAGCATCAGGAGTATGTTGTAATTGTCTGTGCACACACTCTACCACTTGTGCTGCAGCTCTGCCCGCATTCCCACTGGGCGGCACATAAACAGCACAGATGATGATACTCCCAAACTCCCTGGGAAGGTAAAATGGTCGTAGTGTGATACACAAAAATTCCACATCTGGGTTACAGGTGGTTGCTCTTATTGTGTATTGTCTGCACCATTCATCCCTGATGTATATGCAGACTCCGCCCCCTCTCGCTTTGCCTGACTCGTGGGTCCTATCAGCGCGGACGAGAGCAAAGCCATTCAGCTCGACCAGTGAGCTGGGAATATCTGGATGCAGCCAACTTTCTGTGACAATAACCGCGCAGGATTCACGGTATTCAAAGCAGGTCCTGGTGTGTAGTCTGAGCTCCTCTATTTTGTTTTTAAGTGAGCGCGCGTTGCACAGGATCAGGGATGGTAGTGGTGGACGATTTCCCCGCCTCCTTAGCCGCTGTCTCACTCCTCCGCGCTGGCCCCTCCTCCGCGGTTTCCGAGACTTTTCTCCACTTTGCCCTCTTTTATATCGCAAAAGGTGAGTCCGATGTCTTTTTAATTCTTCTGGCAGGTCAGCCAGAAGCAGTGTTGTGCTAGAGACGTCTAACAGAGACAGGAGTGTTTCTCTGTCATAAACACGCATTTCCTGGTCAGCGTGCAGCGCTGTTACATGACAGAACTCCAGGAGGATGATAATCCATATCAGCAACGCAGTGCAAAAGCATGTCCCAAATGTGGCCATCGCGCAGGGTTTCACCAGCATTTATACAAAGACAGAGACACTGTTAATCGCTTGTAACGATTAAATAACACATATGTGGCAGCACAGTTGTCCGTGTCGCAGCTGAGCAGCGCCACCTTTGCGTTTATTTTTTATTTGATGAAAATATTGCTTTTTGTTCATAGATTTAGTCTATAACATTACTTTTAAAGAGTTTTTATGTAGTCTTAGCCAACAAAAACACCCTGTTTCAAATTATTTTCAATTTTAGTCAAGTAATTTCTTTTAGTTTTTGTCTAGTTTATTATATTTTGTATTTTAACTAAGATAAATAAATATTATGGCAATGCTTCCCATAAGATGTACTGTGTTTTTTTGGATGTTTGATTTCATTTATGATCCGTTTTGAGGCTCTGGGATTGAAAAAAATAAACTTGGATCTATTTTCTTCTTGTCTCTTTCGTTCATGTACGTTCAATTTTGTTCTTTGGCGAAAATAGGTTTAGTCGACGAATTGTAGACGTACAGAAGTTAAAAGAATACACATTATTGCCAATCTTTACAAAACATTTCGAGCTTCGGCAATGTAGACAATCTAATAATAATAAATGAATTTAAAAAAACATGTGTGAATGAAAGAAAACACGACTCCAGGTCTGTTTTTGATGCGATAATGACCTTATAACATAACAAAAAGCTCACAAGAGTTAATTTGGCAGAATATAGGACCTTTAAGTAAGTTTAATTCAGCAAAAATACAACATTAACAAAAGCTTTGACTAAGGCCAGCCCACATCCTGGTCCATCCCCAGTTTAATATCTCTAATGCAGGACTGAAGAACCAGCTCCGCCCCCCTCGCCCTCCCGCTCCAGCCCCGCTCAGGCGTCACGAGCCGGGTCAGGGGAGAGGCGGCGGGGTGGGCGTGATGGATGACGGTGCGGTGAGTTTGTGCCCGCTGGTTTTCACTGCGGCGGTGTAACTGTGAAAGGGGCAGATGAGCGAGAGGAGAGGGTCAGACACGCCCCCTCCTGCCCCCTGGAGGCTGGGAGGAGGGACAAAACAGTAAAGTGTATTTTTTTTTACTAATAATGAATTACAGCACTACAGAAAATTGGATTCTGTTAAAGGGATATATGCTTAAAGGCGCCATATTACACTATTTTCTGATCTATCTTATAACTTGTGGTGTGCAAAAATATCGAAATATTAATATATATCATATCGTTTAATGTGATGATACAGTATCGATATCGCGGGATGCTGTATCGATATATCGCCAAGAGTGTTTCTTACTAAATTATTTTGTTACAGCGCAGAAGAAGTGATTTAACAAAGACTTTTGGTATCACAGCCACGATTTAGCCTTTATTTTTTACTGAACCGCATCGAATACATTGGAAATATATCGTACTGAAAGGTATCGAATCGAAAGTGTGTTGTATCCATAGACCGTATATATGACCCGTTAGCTGCCGCGTGCCAAACAGGAAGTGCTCCAGGAGGCTCTTCCGGCTCCTTCTCTCCCTTTTTCCCATTGACTCACACTGGGATCTTCTCGCTCCTCTCTCTGGACCTGCTGCTGTGGCCTCGTCATTTTGGTCTTAAAATGTTCGTATGAACCCGCGACACAGGATCCTGAATTTTTCATTTCGCTGTTTTGTTCCTAAATCAAGATATGAACATAAATAACGGACCAATCAGACGCCTTCATTCCCCGAGGTCCCTCCCCCTAGCGTTAGCAACAGGTTTGATTGACAGCTCGTGTGTTGCGTTGCTAAGTTCCCTTCTCGCTTTCCTGCCCCGATTGACTATTTTTGAAATAAAATGACAAAATATCTCAAACAATTACAATAGCTAATGTTACTAGAATCTAAACTAGCATAATTTAACTAGCATAAAGTAAAGTGAATTTCATTAAATTGTGACTCTATTGTTGTTCACACGTAACAGAACATAGAACATAAATCAATGACTTAAACTTACTCTTAAAGTTTGATGATAAAAGCTAAAAGTTTCCTTATTATTCTCAAGAATCACTGAGATACAGAGGTCCGTGCAGGTGTAGAGTATCGCATCCACAGACCGTATATATGATCCATCGCAGCTCTGCCATGAGGAGGGCGGCACATTTAACAACCTCAATCCTGATTGGCTCTTGTGGTTGCTATGATACTCGCGGTCGGATTTCCAAATATGGAGGCTGGCTCCAGATTGGCTCCTGTAACTGTGGCATCGGGAGCCTCATTTGAGCGACGCTGACGCTGTGGAGACGTCACACTCACTCAGTCCACTCATATATACGGACTATGGGTGTATCGAGACATGTATCGTATCGGCAACTTCTTAATAATACCCAGCCTGAGTTATAATGCTGTTTCCTCATTACAAACAGACCTGGAGTTGTGTTTTGTTTCATTCACAAATCCTGCATTTTTAGGTACAGAAAACACCCTGTTCCACCTTGTGATGTCATGTGGTGATACAGGAAGTGCTCCACTGTGTTTTTAAACTCCACACTCCTTCACTAGAATCATTTCAGACCTGGAGTTGCCGATCTCTACTGAACATAGAGCAGAAAATAACTGTGAACTTTAATGACATGGCTGGATTCTGTTAAAGGTGCACTGTGTAACTTTCATATCTCATTTATCTAATGTGTTCATTTATATTGTGCCTACCGTGTGCAGCACTTTGGAGACTTTGTGTTGGTAAAATGTGCTGTACAGATTAAGTTGGATTGTTCTGCTTCGAATGTTGAATTAAAAACTTTGAATTGACAATTACATGTGGTTTTATAGCTCAAAAATACCTAGAAAAACATGCGTTCTGACTGTGAGCTTTGGTCTTAAAATGTTTGTATTAACCTGCTCTGTCTTTAGTGTCTTTATTTCACTATTTTATATTTTGTAATATGGAACTTGGCTCCTAATTTGCTGCCATAACTGCTAGCCTCAGTGAGCTTCATTTCAACAGGTGTTCTGACTGTGAGCTCCACAGATCCGACCTGTAACTTGGTCTGGTTTGGTCTCTGTAATGATAGAAAGGTTTAAAGCCACACTGTGAAATATTTCTGACAAAGCAATAACAACTCTATGCAGAAGAACCAAAAAAATGACACAATTCACCTTTAAATGATCATTTTTAGAGCAAATAGACAATAATTCCTTGACTTATATCTGCCTGAAGCGAATTACACTTAACTCCACTGAAACTAACCCACTCACGTGTTTACAGTTTCAGTTTAACTCGGCCTTTTGAACTTCACTAAGTCCGATCTGAGTCATGTTCAGAATAATCTTTTCTGGGTGATCTCACACCTCTCAGCAGGCGAGCTGCCCGTACTGTTTTTCTTGTTTTGATTTATGAGGATGGAGTTATAAATAGGCAGGAGCTTAGAGTGACCAGAATTTTAATATCAGAAACTGGGACACTGTCGGTTTAAGGTGTTTGGTAATAATAAAATCGTGAGTGCGCAGTTAAGTAGAATTGTTCTGCGTTCGGCCCATTCATGACGAATATGTGAGTCAGTATAGGCACATTTTCTTTGTGTTTTGGTCGTTTTTGGCAGCTTTTCTGTAATTTACCTCAACAGATGTCAATGTATGCTTCACTTTACTCCAAAATAGGGACCATGTATAAAACTGGGACAAAAAAATGGTTTTGGATAAATCTGCTGGGACAGGGGACACAGGGCTCAAGACTGAGACTGTCCCGGGTAAATAGGGAAGAATGTTGCCAAAGCATTTAACAATTTAAAATGAACCATTATATTTGTGGATGGGGTAAAACAATAGACTGTACATATAGATGGACATAGCTAACCCAGTAGCCGCCATGTTGTAAAATAGAAAGTGAGCATGGGGGTGCATCCGGCTCCATCGACTCTGGCTCCATCGACTCTGGCTCCAATTCACTTTCTATTGAAAATTGTCGCCCGTCTCTCTGTAACTGCTGCTGTGAGCCTCGTCATTTTAGTAAGTAAGTAAAGTTTATTTATATAGCGCTTTTCACAGACATGGGTCACAAATTGCTTCACATACAAAAGATAAAACAGCATAAGATACATTCATAGTAAAATCAATCATAACAGCTCTAAAACCGAAGAGGGCAGGAACGCTTGTTCAAAGAGAAATGTTTTTAATTGGTTTTTAAAAGAATCTGCACTTTCTAGAGAGCGTAGGTGAGGAGGCAGCTCATTCCAGAGTTTAGGAGAGACGGCTTGAAAAGATCTGTTTTAAAACTTGTCCAAGGGAACATTAACACGTTTTGGTCTTAAAATGTTTGTATTAACCCGTCCTACGTGATCCTAGTGCTTTTGTTTCATTATTTTGTCCATAAATACTGTAAACCCATATTCTTAAGGCCCACACTAGTACGTATTTGAGTCGATTTCGTTGAGGATGCAGTGTTCGTCCACACTAATCCGATGGAAAACAGCTCCAGAGATGGAACGATCTGGTGCCGCCAACTCCCCCGAATTCATCTGAGTCTGGATCTGATCCGGCACCGTGTGGACGCATGAAAACGTTGATATGCTGACGTAGAAGCTCTAGTTGCCGTCCTTATTGAACCACATCACTGTGACCTGCACCTTCCTGATTCGCTGATTTGTGACATTGGTTATGTGATGCTATTGCGGAAAACAGTTTAAACCAGGCAGGTCCAAACTATGGCCCGGGGGTCAAATGTGGCCCTCAGACCAATTGTTTTGGCCCTCAGGCTTCCAGGTGAATTGGCCCATACGACCGCAAGTAGTACTTTTTACTGCGTGTTTTTCAAATCTACTTTGATCGAGCAGATGTAGTGTTTCCTTTTGAGGGTCTAAGCCTGAACAAAGGTCTGGAGGGTCATTCAGACCTGTTATAAATGTACAGATTTAAATTACTCACTGTTTTGACCACCAGACTGTGACCCTCGATCCGCCCTCACACTGGTCTGTGTTTTAACTTGTTGCCCTTTATGAAAAAAGTTTGGGCACCCCTGGTTTAAACAAACCACAGACAAACAGGAAACAGCGTAGCGAGAAACTGAACCTCGTTGTCGGTCCATGAAAAGACGGTTTTGACGCTTGCCATCTTCCTTGTGTAGCATATGTGATGCAGATATCTCTCCCCGGTCCCACACACGCTCTCCCAAACAATGGGGCGGCGCCATATTTTATTGAAACTAAGTCCCGCAAAGTCTCATGCCAAATCTCGCACCAAATCTCGCACCAAATCTCGCGAGATTACACACACATAATACAAACGGTGGAGTGAAGGGAAACATATAAGCCAGGGAGAATAGCCCAAAAACGGCTGGGTTACACTTGGCTCGAAATCGGCTGCTGCAACTTCAGGCACGGTGCTCCATTTCCTTATTTTTACCGCCCACATGACGGCACGACGATGTGACGCCAGCCGAGTCATGTGACCAGCGTTTCAGGCAGTTTCGCAGACACAGAAACGACATATCTGGACGCGGATCGTCTCCAGTACGGTGATTTGTTTCAGTGTAAAGAGTGTAAACAAATGGAACTGGCTCCAAATTCACTCCCGTAACCGCTACCCTCGATGAGCTTCATCTGACTGAACGCTGTGGGTGAAATCACGCTCCTTTAGTCCACTCCTTTATACGGTCTTCGGGTAAAAGTCCCTAAAATGTCGCCCATAACAGGAAGCCAAGCCCCGCCCCCCTCACTCCGCCGCTCTGACCTTGCAGATCCGCTCCCCATCCATCTCTTTCTGTTTAGCGTTTCCGTGGTTACGTGCGCGGCAGATTACGGCGATTCATCACCTCCGTCTCCCCCCATCCGTCTCCCGCCCAACGAATGTTTTGACACAGACTTAATTTTCTGCGGAGGATTTATCAAATTATAATTACCAGTGTTTGAAGGGCCCATTCGTTATTTTGATGTACGATAATGACGCCAAAGTGGGGAGAATTTTAACTAACTTCTCAATGATTAGAACTTAGCAATATCCTCGGAGTTTCGGGGGTGGGACGTTTGAGATTAAAGAGGAGTTAATTTGTCTTAAAAGGTGGTTCTGAAAGCTCTGAAATGGTGCAGTCGGTTAAGCGTTCACCGTCAGGAGAGAAGTTTGCCAGTTTGGGGCTTGCTTCATGTGTAAATTGCTTTGTTTTTGGGTAAGATACTTCGTAGCATGGCAGAGGAAGGGCATCTGGTGTAATAAACAAAAAAATAAACAGCCACGTTAATACTACAAACTGTTTTGCTGTGGAGATTCTTGCAAAAATACGTACAAATATTTAATTACTGATCACTTATTGATATACTATACTATATATATGCATTGGATTTGGTCTGTAAATATGGCTTTTGCTCAAATTAATCGATTAATCGGCTGCATTGCGTAACTTTTCTGTTATGCCACTTGCTCGTTTCCATGGAGATGCTGTTGCCTTGCCTGAAATGTTCCGTAATATTCAGTTAAACGCATTTATCTAAAAAAAAACCTTGCTGAAAATCTTACTTTGCTATGAGCGGTAGGGGTGGGTTTTATTAAGAACTTGCCGATACCTCGATACATAGGCCACGATACGATATGTTTTTCGATATAGTGCACTTTCGATTCGATACGGTTCAGTAAAAAACAAACTAAATCATGGCTGTGATACTAAAAGTCCTCAGAGTTCACTAAGTTAGTAAGAAAAACGCCCATTTTGCTCAAAACAAATGTAATAATTTAGTAAAATATACCTAAAAATTCTCTTGGTGATATATCGATACAGCAGCCCACGATATCGATATTGTATAATCAAATTAAACGATACGATACATTGATATTTCAATATTTTTGCACACCCCTCATGAGCGGAGTGGGTCATTATGTCTGAAACGTGTGGTCGGTTAAGCGTTCACCATCAGACGAGAAGGTTACCAGTTTGGGACTTGCTTTTCGTAGCATGGCAGAGGAAGGGCATCTGGTGTAAAAACAGCCACATTAGTACTGCAAACTGTTTTCCCGAGATGCTTGCTAAAAATTGTACTATACTACACATTTTTTTAGATTCACATCGGCTTTTGCTCAAATGAATCGACTTAAAGCTGCACTGTGTCTGTTCTGCCGCTTGCTGGTTTCCATGGAGATGCTGTTGCCTTACCTGAAATGTTCCGTAGTATTCCGTTAAACGCGTCTATCCTGCGTTTTAATTTTTACTATAAGCTTTAGGAGCTTTATGCTTTATGTTTCTGTCTAAACTGCTGTATATATGGATGAAACAGTGGGCTGGGAGTTTGCTGTTGTTTTTAATCATTGTCATTTTTCTGTCGAACGTGAAGCATTTTTTGTTGCATGTCGAGTGTATGAAAAGTGCTACAGAAAAAAAGCTTGACTGATTGATCGATGTGTTTCTCTCGCCTGTTGGAATGACAAATAAAGAACCTTGAACCTTGAGAAATATTACTTTATACCATTTTTCATAACACTTTTCTGACTTTTCTTTGCTGTGTTGTATGAGTTTTGATTTATTCTTGTTATTGACGATATTTTGCACATCTTCAAAACAATTCTTGCAATAATAACCTTTAAACCTTTCAAAATAATATACAGTTGTGCTCATAAGTTGGCAGAATTTCTGATTTCTTGGCCGTCTTTCAGAGAATATGAATATTAACACAAAAACTTTTCTTTCACTCATGGTTAGTGCTTGGGTGAAGCCGTTTATTATCAAACAACTGTGTTTCCTCTTTTTAAATCACAGTGACAACAGAAACTACACAAATGACAAATGATAAATTCTGCCAGGGTATTAAACTTAAGAGTGCAACTGTACTTTTTTTTTTTTTTTACTTACTAATGCTGAGTTTCAGATGGCATCACAACGTTTTATAGCGAGCGACAGATGGGGGCAGTTCACGGTCTAGAATCTCAAAACTACCGACTAAAATGCTACGTATATGTCTATGGTGAAATGTTTAGCAGTTACCATGGTGACACAATGCACACATGAGCAAAAAAAAGACAAAAAGTGCGAGAAAAAAACACAAAATGGATTTAAACAGCACATTTTCATGAACCTGTGATCAGTCTGTTATGTTCCTGTTACGTTCCTGTTATGTTTATTTTTTTATTTTCCACCGAAAAACTGAGCGTGACAAACTAAAAAACTGTTGGCTAACGCAGTGCGTAAGCGTAAGAGACAGGTTTAAGCGCACAAATGAACTCGTCTGTATAGTTTCAGATTATGCTAAAATAAAACTCAGATTAACCCCTGAAGATCTAAGGGCAATTTTAGTACATTTCTCCTCGCCTGGATTTTTTTCTTAATTTTGCTTTTAAAACTGCCCCTTTTACCCTATAATGAAGTGTCATACATCCTTTTGTTCAGTACAACCTGTTATTTCACAATCTGCTGCTGTAGTTGTGTCATGAAGCTGTGATAAAAGCTACAGGACCAGAAATAGAGATGAAAAAAAATAACAGAAAATAAAATTCACACTCTTTAATACAAAACACACAGCAAACATGTATAAACAACTTTTTGGACGTAAAAATGTTTAATTTAGGGCCTTAGCTACAAAAATGCAAAATATCAAGTCTGTAAGTAAATTAAAAATCTCTTATTGCCCTAAAAACAAAAAAAAGTGTAATCGCTCCATTACTTTTCTGGTCCAGTCCTGTAAACAGCTCCTGTCAGGTCCAGGGCCAGAGCCACAGCACTTGTAATGCATTTCCAGGGCGTTTATTGTTTGTTCATCTTGAGTGAAATAAACATTTCAAATAAAAATAGAAAGGGATGCACAATTACACACACCAAGATGCATAATTTGCCATTTACGTGAGAATTAACTTCACTTAGAGCGACTTTTTCACTCGTTATAAACACACACAGTCAGAGGAGTCGACCATCTTGACTCACTTCACTCTTTGGCAAAGTTTGGCTCGATCAAAATGGACGGAGCGCATGAGTTTGGGGAAAGCAAAGTTCCTATTGGACACTTGTTTTGCTCACGTCATCACACAGCGTGAGTGTGACGTAGGATAAAGCCGCAGAAATGTACAGAAACCTCTATGTCTGCACTTTCAGAGGGGAAATAAGTAAGTTTCTAACTTTTATGGTTAGAAAGTTCTGCACGGTTATAGAAAACATATTCCTCGTTATCGTATACGATAACGTAGGACTTCGAGGGTTAAAGCCTAACTCGAGTCACGGTGCTAAAGACACAGCAGTGCTCACAGTTAGCATCACGTGAGCTGCAAAGTATCAACACTATTATGGAGACAATAAAGAACATCTTTTGGGTATTACTCATCCATTACTTCATTTCTAAGAATCCTGGTTTCCCGGCGCTTCTTTTGATCACTTAAGAGGATCTAATTGAGCTGTTTTGTTTTGCCGTCTCTTTTATAAACTACACTTTGAAACCCTCTGATCATTGATTCATCTCCTTCACCTCTGACCCCTCGTGTTCTTCTTCCCGTCAGCTGCTGAAAGGCATGCTGGGTAGCTTTGTGAGCCTGTCCTGTCCAATCCGCCGCCCTGTAATGTGAAGTGTTATTCACTGACCTATGCGCTTTCAAGCTTACGCCCTTTTAATTGCTGTTGATGTTTCACTAAATAGTTTGGATAAATTGAATAAAAAGTTACAGAAAGATCCTTATTAGGTTTCATCACAACATTCTAGGTCTAGTTTTTTAGGTGGTGGGTCCAAAACATTCTTTATGTCCATTTACACAATAAACAATTATACCGGTTTGGACAGTATTCTGGATATTTAGGCTGGTTGCTATGGTAACTATTAAAGATGTAAAAATAACATAAATATGGTGATATCGTATCGTCAAAGCCTCACAATAATATCGAATCGTGGAGCATCACAATATATCGAATCACAAGTCTCTTTGCTTAAATGAATCGTTCTGATGCAGAAATGGCTAAAAAAAACCCAGAGGGAACTACATAGACCATGATCCTTTGCTCCGTTTCAGTGCAGACGACATGAAGAAATAACTGTTCTAAGCACTTTTAGATCTTCATTCTTTGGATTAAGTCTTGTGAAGCATTTTTAGAGGAAAAAGTAGCAGATTCACCACAAAATATTGCAATAAATCTGGTACGGTGAGGTGTTTATGGTGAAAATATCGTACAGAGAGACTTGGATATCGTTCCATCCCTAATGACAATAAATGTCTTGTTATTATGTAGAATATTGTAATATCGTGACCCTCCCCACCATATCGTGAGCTTTCCCACGATATCGCAATAAATATCGTTCCGTGATACCTGGATATCGTTACATCCCCAGTAACTGTGGCACAGATAAGGCAAGGAGCTAAACATGGAGCAACTTTACTCACTTAAGGCTTTTTAATGGGTTTCTAACAACAACAAGAAAGAAAATATATATTCAAGTAAGAAAATGACAGCGTGGAGCAATGTCACAACTTCAGTAAAAATCGTTTTTAACTACGTCAGTTTAGGTCAAGAGCAACAACGGACACAGAGGTGAGCCTGGTGATAACATGTGGTTGTATTAAACAGAAGACTGATATATTTTGTTTGTAAGTATAGAATATTATTACTTAAAAAGTCGTCATTTTGCGAAAGTAACTGCTCCTACCGTATCTCTTACTTGAGTTTGCACATGCTCAGTCCAGTACCCGTTTTGAGAAATCAGGATACTGTGTCTACAGGCCACAATATCCTGGGTAATCTGAGGAAAACCCAGTGAGAATCTCCTGGTTTCTCATCACCGGGAATACTGAAATCAGGAAACTGCGTCTACACGGACACTCACAAAACCAGGATACTCACAAAACTCATGACGATCCTGTTTAGCCTGGAGGGTTAAAACTTAGCATCAGATGAGAAGCCGCCTCATTCCAAATAGGAAGTGAGCATGGGTGCGTTTCCGGCTCCAATTGGCTTTCTATTAAAAAACTGTCCCCTCTCGTTGTAACTACTGTTGTCGGACTCATCATTTTGGTTATAATTGTTCGTATTAACATGATCCTGGTGTTTTTATTTCATTATTTTGTCCGTAAATCAAGATATGAGCATTAATAACAGACAAAAACACTTATAATTTGATGCACTTTTATCCTAAGAGCTACTTTTACAATAGACAGGGCCCAAACTTTACTTTATTATATGAAGAATCTATGAAAAGTTAGAACGTGACATTGAGCCTTTAAAATGAGTCTGATGTTAAATACTAGTTTTGAGGCCAATTTCGTAACTCGTTTGTCAAGTTGAATCGGTTTAATGACAATTCACATCTTTTCAGAATTCGAAACTACTCCAAACTTTTGCCACCTCCAACCTGCTCAAAGTCATAACCCACTTCAGAAACGCCAACAATCGCCTCGTTTAAACCTTTTTCAATTCTTCGTTACAACCATTTCTAAAGAGCGTCTGAAGTGGCTGTCTGTACACTTCCCTTCACAATAAGAGCCCTTCACGTCGCACATTTCACAATAAAACCCACTCAGGATGTTGTTTCCGAGATGAGCTCCTCGAAACGGCATTTGGGAGATGTTTTTGAAACCGTCTATTGAACAAAACCGCAGACAAGACTCGGGAACGTGACGATTTGAATTAAGTTTGAAGACTTCGAATGAGAGGTGAGAAGGTTAAGATGCCACACTGAAAGGGTTAGTGATTCTCAATGAGCCATTATTGAATCAAAGCAGCTGTCGAGAGCGATAAAAATCACTTGAAGTACATGTGAATGCCGAATATTTCACATTCCTTAGTTGCGAGTGAGCGTGTTGACGGCATTAGCGGCGTATTGACCTCATGGAGTTCAAATATAACGTGTTTTTTTTTTAAAGATTTCTATGCCAGTGAAAGTCTAAAGTGGAAAGTAATCACAGAAATATTTTAAAACATCTTGGAACAGAATGAAAAAATGTGAAAGTATTGAATGAATCAAAAGGACATTTAAATAAATACTACATTTAAGTAAATACTGCATATACAAAGACTTTATACTTAATATTGATTCTGATACCACAATGATGATAAAAACACTTTTCATTTAGACTTTAGAATGTGATTTTCAGCATTAAATCGTAGTACTTTCTTTTCTATTCGTATGTGGTCTTATATGTGTGTAATCCCTCAGTGGTCCAGGTAGGTTCTAGGTCTAAACCAGGTCTAAACCAGGTCTAAACCAGGTCTAAACCAGGTCCATGGTCTATATGTTCTTAAACTTGTCCTGATCAGCTCAAACTCAAGATCGTTCTAAAGCTTCAGGAAAGGTTCATTTCTGTCCTGTGAATGTGACTTTTTTAGTATCGATACCTGAGAAAAATTTGTATCTAGCTTCAGTACTAGTTTTAGTATAAATTAGTATCTGATTTTCTGTACTTTTGAGAACCCTAATTAAAAAACAAAAACAGGTCAATAGGTTTTCCAAAAAAACAAAAAGAAATCCATAGAAAAAAACATCTTTAGGCTATTTTACCCTAATTCAATAAGCCCTCAAAGCAGGAGATCACTCACATGGCTTCAAAGAAACTGTCAAATGAACTAAAGAAGATGAAGATATGCAGCTTATGTGTGAGCACTAGTGATGAGTCGGTCACGAACGAAACGGCTCTTAGAGCGGCTCTTAGAAGTGAACGACGGGAGCCGGCTCCTTATTGGGAGCCGTGTTTTTATTTTTTCCTCTCACTCACTTTTTTTCTTCACGCTGCAGGTGATTGGTCAGTATGTGTTTGTGTCTTGAGTTTGTGCTGAGCAGAGGGGGGAGGGGGTAGTTCATCCGACAGAAGCTGAGACAGAATCTGATCGCATCAGTGCACGAGGTGTTTTTTCAGTGCTTATACTGTATGCAAATTAGCCATGCAGTTTTAAGTTTCATTTCTGTAAAACATAAACAAATGTGCGTAATGCTGCATTAAACACATTATTACTCAGTGTATATGTTGAGCAGAGGACTGGAAAAGTATGTGGAGTGGTGGTTGAGAGGACCTTTTATTTTTTTTTACATTTTATGTGAAGTGAATAAATAAAAACATATTTATATAATAAACTTTTATAAATAAAAAACTTTTTTTTTTTACATTACATTTTTTGTACATAATTTTATAGTGTTGTTGATCATAAATTAATTAAAGCAACAAAACAACCTGAAGAGCCGCTTGGGAGCTGAAAGAGCTCTTTTTCGTGGCCCAAGCCAAAAGAGCCGGTTCTCTAAAAAGAGCTGGAATTCCCATCACTAGTGAACACCCAAATGTTGCATAGGCTCTTGTGTTTTTAACATTGGAAACTACTAAAGTTCTAGCTCCATTCTGTGTCATTTTGCTGTGTGGCCCTTTTTATGAGCCTATAACACATCTCATCTTTAACAACAGCAGAAAATGTGGATGTTTTGCAGCTAATATCAGTGTGTGATCCAACTATCTTTTTCCTATTTTAATTTTGGCGGGAATTTAGATCTACAGATTTCTCTCTTCTCTTTAATATTGTTTTTTTCTCTTTGAATTACTTTGTGTACAAAGTGTGCTATACAAATATATATATATATAACCTGCCTTGCCATATTTGACCCTTTATTTTGTCTTTAAATTCCATAACCTTTTTATACTATAGAAATACTCACAGAAATTGTAAAGTTAAGTAAAAGAAAAATATATGCAAGAAGACTGAAGATGTGTGACTTATTAATGACCACCCAAGCTGTTATTAGAAACTGTTAAAGTTCTTTGAAATCCTGCCTCCTTTTTGCTATCGGGCCTTTTATATGAGCCTGTTGCACCTCGTCGTTGGTAATAAGTGGAGTATGTGCTCCTCTCATGTTGAACAATGGCTTTGATCGTGTGCTGTGAGGAATGCACCAGAGCCACCTGCAAACACAAAGCAGGAAGCACACATCAGGCAGCTGGAGACCTTTTAATTAGCGCTAATTAGCTTAGCACAGGAACGCTGCGGCCGTCGGATTTGTGCTAGCGCGGATCAAAGACGCTACAGCGCTGCGTTCTGCTGAGTCAGTGGCTAATAGGCTGCATTTATAATAGGCCCCATAGGACGACGGCGCAGGTGGAGGCTTGTTTAATCCCAGGACAAGATGCTTTCGCTGAATCGGGCAGGTTAGTGTTAGCGTTAGCGTTGGTTAGCTTACACAGAAGTTAAATTTCAAAGTGATGGGAGAAGCTGTTGGGAGACGAGAGGTGAGGTTTAGGGTGACCACATTTTCAAAACTCTAAACTGGGACACACTCGGGTTGGGACGTTTGGTATAAATAAAATTGAGAAAAAAATGTGTACACTGTAAACCTAAATAAGTTACCAGAACTCCAAAAAATTGAGTTTTTTGACATGAATCTGTACGTCCCCGTCAGCAGTGTCGTGCATCAACACTGACTTACCTCCCGACAGCGTCCGGTGAGCCGAGTTCTTCTCCGGTTTCGGTGTAGTAGTCCAGCAAGTTGGCTGGAGTCACATAAAATAAAGCGTTTTTCTTCTCAAAACAATATGTGTCCTATTGGTACTATTTTCTCTCCACTCATGTAACTGTGCACTGCCGCCAGGTGATGCCGCACGTGTATCCAACATGTTTTTCAGTAGTTCGACAGTGTTTACGTGCTCAGACTTTAAATGCATTGGGGGACTGCAGCCGCTATCTCGACTTTTTGGAGCACTGGACAGAATTTTAGAGCTAAACATAAGGAGAGTTTGAATAAGGCCCGGGGGAGATTATCAGTGGCAGCTGGTGGTATAATTTTTTGGGGGGGCGCATAAGTCAAAATTATAAATATGTATTATAAATATATGTATTATGTATAGGCTATATAAAATTATAACAAATGTCAGAAACAGACTGAACTTGCTGAACTTTATCAGGAGCACAACGCACAGCCAAGCGTAACACACCGTAGCACAACGTAATACACCGTAACACACCGTAACACACCGTAACACACCGTAACACACCGTAACACACCGTAACACACCGTAACACAACGTAACACACCGTAACACAACGTAACACAACGTAACACACCGTAACACACCGTAACACAACGTAACACACCGTAACACACCGTAACACACCGTAACACACCGTAACACAACGTAACACACCGTAACACACCGTAACACACCGTAACACACCATAACACAACCAGCTCCCGTAACGTCATGAAAATGCGGCAAAAGTGATGCTCCGGTCACAGCATCAGCGCCGCTCCTACAGCACACGGCAGAAACACCGGAGCAGCTCCTTCACTCATTCATTTACGCATTTACCTATTAACACTATAACACTGTTTACTGTGCGGCTCCGTCCTCAGATTTACAAGCGTGAAAACAGTCTTTTCGAGGGCCGACGACGAGGTTCATTTTCTAGCTACACTGTTTCCTGTTTGTCTAGGGTTTTCCACAATAGCGTCACATGACTGATGTCGAACCCAGCGAATCAGGAAGGCTCAAGTCACAGTGACGTGGTCCAATAAGGACGGCAACTAGAGCTCCTACGTCAGCGTATCAACGTTTTCAGCCGTCCACATGGTGCCGGATCAGATCTGTGCTCAGATGAATACGTGGGAACTGGTGGCACCAGATCATTCTGTCTCTGGAGCTGTTTTCCATCAGATTAGTGAGGACGAACACTGCATCCGCAACGAAAACGGCTCGAATAAGTACAAGTGTGGATGGAGCTATAGGACCTTTTATCTCTTCTTCACAAAAAACCCTCCCTGCAGTTTGTCAGAATAGCGTCTGCATCACTCATCTCCTCTCTCTTCTTCCCTGATGGAGCGACAGCACAGCCCCGGTGATGAGGAGGAGTTCAGACGTAGATGGATAAATCCACAGAGAGGCCCATATGCACAGAACAGAATCTACACAAACTTACACTGACAACCCCGCAACACTTAACCCCCATAGCTGTGCGTGTCACTCACCCCGCCCCATTAGTTTGCATGCATTTCAGCTCAGATGTCCTCAACCTGTGACCAAAGGGCGAAGGGGGGGACCAAAATATGCCACGAAGACTTCTTATCACTTGTCGTACGGGGTGGGTTCAGCTGTCAATCAAAACATCAGCTGCAGAGACGGCCGCGGGTCTGGAGGGATGTGTGAGCAACTGGGAGACGCAAAGACAGAGAAAGATCAGATGCAGGGACTTTAAACTGGCGTGTACGGCTCTTTTTTTGTCTTTTCTTTCTTTTTTTTTATTGTCATGATGTTGTCTAGGTTCATGCTGCTTACCACGTTTGTATCCGTTGCCATAGCGATTAGCCATTGAAAACTAAATATTAAACCTTTTGAACGAGATCCAGTCGGTTTATGTCGATGTTATTGGTTTTGCATCCGTGGGTTTCAGAATGATGAAGAACCGTTGAAGGTGAAGGACCGTTGCCATAGCGATTAACAATTTAGACTAAAAATATTAAACCTTTTGAATGGGGTAAAGTTCTCAAAAATGTTAATAAAGTCATTTGTACCTATGGGTTTTCAGAAAGATGAAAAAAAAAAAAAGGTTGCCATAGTGATTAATGATTTAAAACTTGAACTTATCTGTCTTGGATTTCATTTAAAGTTGCACTGCGTAACTTTTCTGGTTGAGTGCAACATTTTTAGAGCATTACCTCATTCAAAAGGTCTAATATTTGTGTTTTAAGTTGTAATATTTGTGTTTAAAGTGATTTGAGACAACTCCTCTCCAGTTTTTGGTTTTCCAAGTTGTTAGAAATTCACAACAACACCGCCATGGAAGCAACCGTGACTAGAAAAGTTACACAGTCCAGCTTTAGCACAACAGTTTGCCGCTGTGAGTCCTGCGGCCCTTAACTGTCACATAATTACCCCCCAGAGCTCGGAGCTGTCTTCGCCTCCACGTTTTTATTTGGACCCTCTCCTGTCATCAGCGGCGTCTTCATTAGAGATTGGACGCGTGTCTCTATCCGGGGACATTCTCTCGACACTAACGAGCCCCAAGCTAATTACCCAGAGTGCCACAGTCCAGGGCGCCGGCGCAGCTCGGAGCCCAGGACGGAGGCTCGAGCCGGGGCCAGAAGAGGCTCGGTCAGGTCCCCGGGGAGATGGAGGTCTGCGGGGGATTGGGCTAAACAAGATTGTACCTGTGAGAAGTACCCACAATGCACCGGGGGTCGTTAAAGCAGGAAGCAGGAGCCGAGGGGGTAATATAAAGGTTTGTTGGTCCTCAAAATGTCAGCGGTGGATGTAATGGCGCTAACAGGGGAGACGGGCAAAGTTGGATTTAATTTGTAAACAACACGATTTCTAACACAGTGTGAGTGTATAAGACTGCAGAATTAAAGCTGCACTGTGTAACTTTTCAGCTAGAGGGCCTGCCTACGTTTTTGTCTCCATTGATACGTTATTGCCATGCCTGAAATGTTCCAGAATATAGCATTAACTGTGTTCAATTGCCAGGTTGTTCGCTTAAAAAAGGCTTATTGTATGGACTTCTGTGGATTTATATGGGATTTTAATCGCTAAAACCTAAGTCACTCCCCCTTCAGAGCGCTATCACATAACAACCGGCATGCTAAAGAAAGTCCTGCGCATCGTGTTGGGTTTGTGAAGTTGTAGTGTACAGTTTTATATCATGTTTTTGCATAATTATGAACATTTGTTGTGCAGGAGCAGTGGTGAAGTAGATTTGTAGTCGTAGTATTGGACAAAATCTTACAGCTAAACCTAAATAGGGTTTGAATAGGGCCCGAGAGAGATCGCTAAATTACTCAGACATGTATGGAAGACATTTAAAAACTCCCCAAACTTCGAAATGTATAGCGAGTCATAGCGATTAGCCATTTAAAACAAAATATGAGCCCTTTTGAATGAGATCACGTTGGTTTATGTCCATGTTACTGGTTTTGCATCCATCGGTTTCAGAATGATGAAGAAATTAGGACAGTTGCCATAGTGATTAACAATTTAGAACAAAATATTAGACCTTTTGAATGGGGTAAAGTTCTGAAAATGTTCATGAAGCCATTTGTATGTGTCGCAGATTGATGAAAAATTTGTTTTTAACAAAAGTAAAAGTGATTTGCCTCCATAAGTTTCAGAATTATAAAAAAAAGGCAGAATTTGGACCGTTGCCATAGCAATTAACAATTTTAAATAAAATATTAAGGCCATGGAATTGTTCTCAAAATGCTCATAAAGTCATTTGCATCCATGGGTTTTTGTTGCCTTAGTGATTAACAAATTAAATCAAAATATTAGTCTTTTTGAATGAGGTAAAGTTGTCAAAATTCAAAAAATAATTTGCATTCATGGGTTTGAGAGTGATGAAGAAAAATTAGGCCTGTTGCCATAGCGATTAGCCATTTAAAGCAAAATATGAGCCCTTTTGAATGAGTTTGTGTTGGTTTATTTCTATGATATTGATTTTGCATCCATCAGCTTCAGAATGATGAAGAAATCTGGACCGTTGCCATAGTGATTAACAATTTAGAACAACATATTGGAACTTTTGAATGGGGTAAAGTTCTCAAAATGGTCATGAAGCTATTTGTATGGGTTTATAGATTGATAAAATATATTTAGATTGCCCTAGCGATTAATGAATGAATTAATACATTTTAATTTACATTTACATCAAATATGTTCAAATAAATAGCTCCAGTACAGATCTCCCTTAGATTTAACTTTATAACTATGACAATTATGATATTTTGAACATATTTTTCTACAAATTGCTGTTTTATCTCAACTCTTAAGAATCACCAAAAGCACCAAAAACTAAAACATGAAAAAATAATATTCCATTTTCTACAAGCAAGATGAGGAAAGTCTTGCCCAGTGTCAATAAGTAAGGTTAGTAGTGATGAAACCGTGCAAAATTTGTGGGATTTTTTGGTATTTTCGTCACACTTTCCTCCACTTTACCGCCCTTTTATCAGCATATGTATTTACTAAATGAATTCTGTTGTCAAAATCAATTACCTCCTGTATGTTTAAACTACACAAACAAAATGAAACGATCAGTGGAGCCTCTTCCCGTCGGTCTAATCACGTTCGTGTACGTTAAACGATGACGGTGGGTGGGACACAGCTCCCCCGCTGGTGGTTTGGCAGATTAAATCACAGAACGAACACGGCACTGACAACAAAACAATAACGAATATCCCCGAGGATTAAATAAGGAGAAGAAGCGTGACAGGGGAATTGTTTTTTTGTTTTTCAAGTGTTTTTTTGGACTGTAAACGTAAATTGTCCATATCACAATTAGCGTTTAGTACAAATTAATGCAAAACCAACACATTAATGTAACTGACAGTAGTAAATAACAGCCAAAAACAGTATGTCAGCATCTTTTTGTTTAATTTTTACATGTTTTTTTTCTACTCAGTGGGTTTTCATGATACTACAAATGAAATTATAACAAAGCTTTATGTCTCAAATATAGTCAGTCATATCGTGGCCAACATCTAATCACACTGTTGTACTTTTTAGTGGGTGGATCAATCGCAAAGTATCACCAAAATATCACAGAGATACTGCTTGAGGTAAAAGTATTGATTCTCACACAAAAATATTGCTACTAGAAAGTTTACATACATTTTTTTTGTAATATCAGTTTGCAAAATCCTTTATATTTGAGGTTATCTGTACTTATTTTTCATGTTTAGATCAAGTCGAGCTCAAATTAAGTTCATAAAGTTAAAATTCTTTACAGTAGAGGAGTTTCAAAGCGTTTTATTTCTTTAGTTTCTGTTGTGTTACTCGGATTGAAACAAAAATCGCTGTTTTTGTCGTCACTGAAACGCAGGCACCAGAACAGTGTTTTATAAATGTCTCAACAACAGTAAAAACGGCCCCAGAGTCACATTAAAATGATCAACGTGAAGGATTCTGAACCATCTTCATACACAGTAAATGATGGGCTCGTCTGTCCTTTGTTTTTCCCCCTTTTTTGTCATTGTCCCTTCTTCTCACCGTCTATCCTCCTCCTTTCTTTCTCTCCTTTCTCTCCTTACCCCTCTTCACTCTTTCTCTCCCTCCTTATCTTTCTCTCCTTATTTCTCCATCTTACTTTCCCTCTCTCTCCCCCGCCCTAACCCGCCTTATTTCTCCTTCCCTCTCTTTCTCTCTCTCTTTCTCAATTTTTTCTCCTTCCCTTCCTTTTTTCCTTCCCTCTTTTCTTCCTTCCCTCTCTCTCCCCTCTTATCTTTATCTCTTCCCCTTTCTCTCTCTTCTTGCTTTCCCTCCTTCCCTTCCTCTCTATCTCCCTCCTCATCTTTCCTTCCTTCCTTCACTCTCTCCTTATCTCTGTCTCCTGCTCCCCTCTCTTCTTATCTCTCATTTCTCTTCTCTCTCTCCTTATCTCTCCCTCCTTTTCTTTCTCCCTCCTCCCCTCTCTCTCCTTATCTCTCATTCCCTCTCTGTCTCCCCTCCCTCCTTCCCTCTCTCTCCTTGTCTCTCCCTCCTCCACTCCTCCTCTCTCTCTCTATCCTTATCTCCCCCTCTTTCCCTCTCACTGCCCTCTCGCTCTTCCATCTCTCTATATCCATTTCTATCCCTCGCCCACTCCCTCAATTTCTCTCCCCCTCCCACTCTCTCCTTATCTCACTCTTCTTTTCTCTCTCTCCTCCTCCTCCTTTCTCTCTCCTCTTTCCTCAGTCTCTCTCTTGCTCCCTCCCTCTCTCTCTTTATCTCTCCTCCCCTCTCTCTCCCCTTTCTCCTTACTCCTCCTTCTCTCCTCACTCTCTTTCTCTTCTCTTTCTATCCCTCCTTCCTTTTCCTCCTCCTTACCTCCTCCTCCTTCTTTCTCCTTCCTTATCTCCTTATCTCTCCCTCCCCTGCTCCCTCTGTCTCCTTATCTCCTCCTCTCCCTCTCTCTGTCCCTCCTTACCTCTCCTTCTCTTCCTCCCTCTTGTCTCTCCCTCCCTCCTCGCTCCATCGCTCACGCTAAAAAGCATTTGTTCCCCAAAGAAGGTCGCCATTTGTAACGCCGCTGACAGATTTAAGTGTCAATTAAGTTGATGTACAGCGCCCACATTATCATACAAGGCTGTCCACGCCGGCCGTTTGGGAGGAAACAAATAACTGCGGCGCGCTCTGAACTTTGGATGGACCCGCGGCGCCGCTTAATGTCACACTCCATCATCCATCCAATCGCCTGCGAGCTTCTCCGGACGGGGCGGGGCCAATCACGGCCGTTCAGAACAATAATGACGCGAGCTCCGGTGCACAGGAAGTGTTCATCACGGAGACGCGCTCATACTTCAGGACAGGTGGTAGATTTAAAGTAGGCCCCGTTTACACGCACACAGATATTTTTAAAAACTGAAAAATTTCCCTTCGTTTGTACCCGTCTTTTACACGCAAACGGAGAATTCGCCTCTGAAAACGAATCTTTCTAAAACCTCCGGCAAGAGTGGAGATTTTGGAAAACTGCGGTTTGGCATTTGCGTGTAAATTGACATAAACGGTGCGACCAGTGTTAACGTTTTTCTCTGGTGGTGATGATCGTGGAAGCGTCAGCAGCAGTCGCGTTACTTCTGCTGCAAACACTTGTCCTGTGTTTGCATTTGCACAGCTGATGTTTCATATCGATGAAGAGACGAATGAGGCTCGGAGCTCAGCAATTTTCCCTCTTCTCCTTACGACTCGAAGACCCAGTCGCCGTCACCGCCAACGTCGCCGTTTTTGGGTGCGACCTGGGTGGACCGCTGTCTGGTGGGATTGTTTTGGAAATTAGGGTGAA
Source organism: Odontamblyopus lacepedii (assembly GCA_034769755.1). Lineage (NCBI taxonomy): Eukaryota > Metazoa > Chordata > Actinopteri > Gobiiformes > Gobiidae > Odontamblyopus > Odontamblyopus lacepedii. The sequence goes on from CM068360.1 coordinate 29,050,050, forward strand.
CTCTCTACTTAATGCTACTCTCTAAATAAAGGCGTTTCTTATCATTTTACTTGTCAAATAATAATTCCTGTGTACGTTAGAGGAGTATTGGGGATCTCACAACAAATGCAAACACCACAACACAACAAAAAGCCACAACACACCAAAAAATCCACAATGGAAGTGATCGCGAGACTATATTTTCCGATGGACCAAGCGAGGAGGATCAAGCGGGAAGTGAATGGGAAAAGTTGAAGAAGAATGTGAAAAGTAAAAGAACGGAGAAGTGAACGAAGTTGGAAACGTAAGTAAAAGTAATTTATTGCTTCATGGCCAGGATCGATGTCACTGTCGGACCGTCGTGAATAATTTCAGGCTTGATCCTTCTCGCTTGGTCCGTCGGAAAATAGAGTCCCACGGTCACTTCTGTTTGTTGTTGTGTTTTGCGGCGTTGGCATTTATGTTGTGGCATTTGTATTTGTTGTGAGCCCTCCCAGGTTGTAAAATAGAGTCCCGCAGCTACTTCCGTTGTGGCTTTTCTTGTTGTGTTGTGGCTTTTATTTGGTGTATTGTGGCTCTTTTTTGTTGTGTTGTGGCTTTTCTTGTTGCGTTGTGGCTTTTATTTGGTGTATTGTAGCTCTTTTTTGTTGTGTTGTGGCTTTTCTTGTTGCGTTGTGGCTTTTATTTGGTGTATTGTGGCTCTTTTTTGTTATGTTGTGGCTTTTCTTGTTGCGTTGTGGCTTTTATTTGGTGTATTGTGGGTCTTTTTTGTTGTGTTGTGGCTTTTCTTGTTGCGTTGTGGCTTTTCTTGTTGCGTTGTGGCTTTTATTTGGTGTATTGTGGCTCTTTTTGATGTGTTGTGGCTTTTCTTGTTGCGTTGTGGCTTTTATTTGGTGTATTGTGGCTCTTTTTTGTTGTGTTGTGGCTTTTCTTGTTGCGTTGTGGCTTTTATTTGGTGTATTGTGGCTCTTTTTGATGTGTTGTGGCTCTTTTTGATGTGTTGTGGCTTTTCTTGTTGCGTTGTGGCTTTTATTTGGTGTATTGTGGCTCTTTTTGATGTGTTGTGGCTCTTTTTGATGTGTTGTGGCTTTTCTTGTTGCGTTGTGGCTTTTATTTGGTGTATTGTGGCTCTTTTTGATGTGTTGTGGCTTTTCTTGTTGTGTTGTGGCTTTTATTTGGTGTATTGTGGCTCTTTTTTGTTATGTTGTGGCTTTTCTTGTTGCGTTGTGGCTTTTATTTGGTGTATTGTGGGTCTTTTTTGTTGTGTTGTGGCTTTTCTTGTTGCGTTGTGGCTTTTCTTGTTGCGTTGTGGCTTTTATTTGGTGTATTGTGGCTCTTTTTTGTTGTGTTGTGGCTTTTCTTGTTGCGTTGTGGCTTTTATTTGGTGAAAATAGAGTCCCACGGTCACTTCTGTTTGTTGTTGTGTTTTGCGGCGTTGGCATTTATGTTGTGGCATTTGTATTTGTTGTGAGCCCTCCCAGGTTGTAAAATAGAGTCCCGCAGCTACTTCCGTTGTGGCTTTTCTTGTTGCGTTGTGGCTTTTATTTGTTGTGTTGTGGCTTTTCTTGTTGTGTTGTGGCTTTTATTTGGTGTATTGTGGCTCTTTTTTGTTGTGTTGTGGCTTTTCTTGTTGCGTTGTGGCTTTTATTTGGTGTATTGTGGCTCTTTTTGATGTGTTGTGGCTTTTCTTGTTGCGTTGTGGCTTTTATTTGGTGTATTGTGGCTCTTTTTGATGTGTTGTGGCTTTTCTTGTTGCGTTGTGGCTTTTATTTGGTGTATTGTGGCTCTTTTTGATGTGTTGTGGCTCTTTTTGATGTGTTGTGGCTTTTCTTGTTGCGTTGTGGCTTTTATTTGGTGTATTGTGGCTCTTTTTTGTTGTGTTGTGGCTTTTCTTGTTGCGTTGTGGCTTTTATTTGGTGTATTGTGGCTCTTTTTGATGTGTTGTGGCTTTTCTTGTTGTGTTGTGGCTTTTATTTGGTGTATTGTGGCTCTTTTTTGTTGTGTTGTGGCTTTTCTTGTTGCGTTGTGGCTTTTATTTGGTGTATTGTGGCTCTTTTTGATGTGTTGTGGCTCTTTTTGATGTGTTGTGGCTTTTCTTGTTGCGTTGTGGCTTTTATTTGGTGTATTGTGGCTCTTTTTGATGTGTTGTGGCTCTTTTTGATGTGTTGTGGCTTTTCTTGTTGCGTTGTGGCTTTTATTTGGTGTATTGTGGCTCTTTTTGATGTGTTGTGGCTTTTCTTGTTGCGTTGTGGCTTTTATTTGGTGTATTGTGGCTCTTTTTGATGTGTTGTGGCTTTTCTTGTTGCGTTGAGGCTTTTATTTGGTGTATTGTGGCTCTTTTTGATGTGTTGTGGCTTTTCTTGTTGCGTTGTGGCTTTTATTTGGTGTATTGTGGCTCTTTTTGATGTGTTGTGGCTTTTCTTGTTGCGCTGTGGCTTTTATTTGGTGTATTGTGGCTCTTTTTTGTTGTTGTGGCTTTTCTTGTTGCGTTGTGGCTTTTATTTGGTGTATTGTGGCTCTTTTTGATATGTTGTGGCTTTTCTTGTTGCGTTGTGGCTTTTATTTGGTGTATTGTGGCTCTTTTTGTTGTGTTGTGGCTTTTCTTGTTGTGTTGTGGCTTTTATTTGGTGTATTGTGACTCTTTTTTGTTGTGTTGTGGCTTTTCTTGTTGCGTTGTGGCTTTTATTTGGTGTATTGTGGCTCTTTTTGTTGTGTTGTGGCTTTTCTTGTTGCGTTGTGGCTTTTATTTGGTATATTGTGGCTCTTTTTGTTGTGTTGTGGCTTTTCTTGTTGCGTTGTGGCTTTTATTTGGTGTATTGTGACTCTTTTTTGTTGTGTTGTGGCTTTTCTTGTTGCGTTGTGGCTTTTATTTGGTGTATTGTGACTCTTTTTTGTTGTGTTGTGGCTTTTCTTGTTGCGTTGTGGCTTTTATTTAGTGTATTGTGGCTCTTTTTTGTTGTGTTGTGGCTTTTCTTGGTGTGTTGTGGCTTTTATTTGGTGTATTGTGGCTCTTTTTTGTTGTGTTGTGGCTTTTCTTGTTGCGCTGTGGCTTTTATTTGGTGTATTGTGGCTCTTTTTTCATGTGTTGTGGTTTTTCTTGTTGCGTTGTAGCTTTTATTTGTTGTATTGTGGCTCTTTTTTGTTGTGTTGTTGCTTTTTTGTTGCGTTGTGGCTTTTATTTGGTGTATTGTGGCTCTTTTTTGTTGTGTTTTGGCTTTTCTTGTTGTGTTGTGGCTTTTCTTGTTGCGTTGTGGCTTTTATTTGGTGTATTGTGGCTCTTTTTTGTTGTGTTGTGGCTTTTATTTGGTGTATTGTGGCTCTTTTTTGTTGTGTTGTGGCTTTTATTTGGTGTACTGTGGCTCTTTTTTGTTGTGTTGTGGCTTTTATTTGGTGTACTGTGGCTCTTTTTTGTCGTGTTGTGGCTTTTATTTGGTGTATTGTGGCTCTTTTTTTGTTGTGTTTTGGCTTTTCTCGTTGTGTTGTGGCTTTTTGTTGTGTTGTGGTGTTTGCATTTGTTGTGAGCCCCCCCAGCTTCCGTAGTTTTGGCCCACTGTACATGGTTGCCACAGAGTAATATTGCCAAACTAGGGAAAAAATGTCAAATATTTTGTAAATTCTTAAACACAATGATCTGATGATGAGGTGTTTTAATCAAATGCGCAGTCCAACCTGTCGTAATCACGTTAAAATATCAACACAAACAAAACAATCTATAGAAAACAAGCAGCTGAAGCTTGGAGTTCATTCCCTCTTTGTTTCCTTTTTGCGTTCCTGTATTCACTCGGTTCGGGGGTGTATTACGGGCGTGCTTGGGGATGATTGATGGCGGGGTAAATTGGTATCCTGGGACGGACGGGTGAGGGGGAGAGGGGAGTGACAGAGTATTTATCTTGAGAAGGAGGAGGGGGACGCATGAGGCCAGACCCGCCAGGCAGAAGACAGTGATAAATCCATCCACGCTGGACGCTGTGGGCGGGGCGTCGCTTTGTTTCGGCCAATCGTTAATTTAACCTCATCCCTCATGCTGTCAGGGGGTTGTTTACTTTGACATGCGGGTCTGGCCTGTCCGAACTCTTTTATAATATTAACTGGATTCAAAACAGGTACAATATTGGTCAAAATCGACTCTTGTGAGCTTTAAGTCGTGTTATGATGTTGTTTCCTCATCAAAAACAGACCTGGAGTCGTGTTTTGTTTCATTCACATGTCTGACTAACCCGTCTGCATGCATCTCCTGACCTCAAAATGCTCTGTTCCACCTTGTGATGTCATGAAGAAGTAGTTTTCTTTTCAAGTGAACAGCTCCTTTTTTACCTTTTGTTCAGTTGATATGAGCAATTCCAGAGCTGAAATCATCCAAATGATTCTAGTGAAATAATATGGAGTCTGAAAACACACTGCAGCCAATTTCCATTGAACAAAAAATATAATATACCTGTTAACAACTGAAAATTACTGTTTCATGACATCACGAGGTGGAACAGAGTGTTTTGAGCTTTGGAGATGTGGACAGATTAATAATAAAGAGTTACTTAAACGTCTGAATGAAACAAAACACAACTCCAGGTCTGTTTTTGAAGAGGAAACAACATTATAACATGACTTAAATCTCACAAGAGTTGATTTTGTGTAATTTAGGACCTTTAAAAAACAGAAGCATTTGTCCCATCTGTTTATATCATCGTTTGATCTTTTAAAGCTGCACTGTGTAACTTTTTGGTTGGTCCCTCACCTGCTTGTTTCTATGGATACGCCATTGCTCTGCCTGGAATGTTCCACAGTATGACATTAAACAGCTCTACTTTACATTTATTCCATTACAGGTGGTTTTATAGCTCAAAAATACCTAGAAAAACACTCATTCTGACTGTGAGTGGGGTCGCCTCTCCACAGATCTGACCTGTAACTTGATCCGGTTTGGTCTCCATGAATACGGAAAGGTTTAATGCTGCACTGTGAGACATTCCAGACAAAGCTAGAACATCTCCACAGAGAAAAGAAAAAGAAAGAAGCGCTTTGTGTTGCATTTTTTGTATGAAAAACGCTCTAGAAATAAAGTTTGATTGATTGACGGTTTGAATTTGACGGACCCTCCACCAGAAAAGTTACACAATGAACCTTTTTTTTCATTCACATCCCGTAAAAGACTAACCAGGACCGTGCGAGTCCTTCCCTCTCGTCTTTGTCGACAGCTGCCGACAGTGGACATGACGGCCTCATTACAGTGACCTGCCCCGGACACTTACAGTAATGAGAAGTGAAGCCATCGACTGCACCACGTCAGCCGCCCCTATTGTCCCTTTAAACCACTTCTGTTTTTCCTTGAGAGACGAATATTGATTTCAGTTTCTCGAATCGTGACGCAAAACTGCCCTGACACTGATTTTGTATTAAAGGTCCACAATGACACAAAATCGACTCTTGTGAGCTTTAAGTCATGTCATTATGTTGTTACCGTATCAAAAACAGACCTGGAGTTGTGTTTTGCTTCATTCTTGTTGTCATCTGTCTACATCTCCAAAGTTCAAAATGCTCCGTTCCACCTTGTGATGTCATAGTACTCGAGACCGGCTTCGAGACCACTTTTTTTACTGTTTTGGTCTCGTCTTGGACTCAGTCTTGTCTTGGTCTTGCAGGTGCTTGGGCTGGGTCTTGTTTGGACTCAGTCTGGACTCGGACTTGTCTCGGTCTTGAAGGCTCTTGGACTCGGTCTTGTCTCGGTCTTGAAGGCGCTTGGACTCGGTCTTGAAGGGACTTGGACTTGGTCTTGTCTCGGACATGACCTCGTTTGGACTCAGGCTTGAAAGCTCTTAGACTCGGTCTTGTCTTGGTCTTGTAAATGACAAAGATGGACTTGATTTGTTCTCGATGTGCCGTGGTCTCGGTCTTGTCTTCATCATGAAGGAGCATGGACTTGGTCTGGTCTCAGTCTTGAAGTGCTTGGACCCAGTCTTGAAGGCATTTGGACTCGGTCTTGTCTTGGTCTTGAAGGATCATTGACTTGGTCTTGTCTTGGTCTTGAAGGCGCTCGGGTCTGACCTGCCCGAACTTTTTTATAATATTTTCTATTTTGTCTTGGTCTTGAAGGCGCTTGGACTCGGTCTTGGAGGTGCTTGGACTCGGTCTTGGAGGTGCTTGGACTCGGTCTTGAAGGTGCTTGGACTTGGTCTTGAAGGTGCTTGGACTCGGTCTTGTCTCGTAAATGACAAAGAAGGACTCGATTTGTTCTTGATGGGTTGTGGTCTCAGTCTTGTCTCGGTCTCGACCCTCAGAGATCTTTAAGGCGCTTGGACACGGTCTTGTCCTGGTCTTGGGACCCTGTGGTCTCGTACATGTCTTGGTCTCGATTAGCATGACCTTGACTACAACACTACCACCTTGTGATGTCATGTAGTGGTAGTTTTCAAGTGAACAGCTCCTTTTGCCTTTAGTCCAGTAGAGATCGGCAAGTCCAGATCTGGAATCATCCAAATGATTCTAGCAAAGGTGTGTGGAGTTCAAAAACACAATGAAGCACTTCCTGTATCACCACATGACATCACAAGGTGTAGCAGAGAGTTTTCCATTTGAGAGAATACACAGGTTTGTGTGAGAATGAAACAAAACACAACTCCGGGTGTGTTTTTGACGAGAAAACAACCCTATATCACACCAGAAAATATTGTTATATGAGCCCTTTAAAACTCTTCGTCCACTTACTTTTCTTTACTTTCTATCTGGAGCTGGTAATGCAGAATAAACCAGAGAATAACAGCATTAAAAATATATTATCTTTTCATGTTAATACGTGTTCAGACTCAAAGCCCTCGTCTCCATTAGGCTCCAGTTATCGCTATGGTTACAGACAGCTCCATAATCCTCTGCTATTTACTTTGCCCTTAAGTGCTGAGGTCTTAACAATGCACGTCCATAAATAATTCTACATACAGGAAGCCGCGTTTCTCAAAAGGAGGGGCCAGGACCTCTAGTGGTAAAGGTAAAGGTATCGTCAAGGGTCTCACAATAATATTATCACAATATAGCGAATCACACATATGGTGGAGCATGAGCGAAAATAAAACACTGGGGGAACTACATCGACCATGATCCTTTGTTCCATTTCATTCTCTGAGCTGTTTCTGGCCCTCACATCATTATTTTTTGTGATTTTAAAGTCGTTTTTGTCACCTGCATTTATAGCAGTCCAACAAAAAGTAAGAATATATATTTGTTTCTTTTATACGAAGTTATAATTATAATGCGGAGTGTCACCGAAGTATCAAAGTCCATCGTTTGATGCGTTTATGGTTTCAGCGTCTAGAATACACTATAATATTATATAGTTTAAAGGTGCTCTGCGTAACTTTTCTGGTGGAGTTTCTGCTACCTGCTTGTCTCCATGGAGATGTTATTGCTTTATCTGGAATGTTCCCTGGTGTGACATTAAACATTTCCATCCAGCGTTTATTCATTATGGGCGTTTCTTTTGCTGAAAATACAATAATTCCTCGTGAATAGGGGCGCCTCTCCACAGATCTGAATCGTAATGTAGCGTAGTGCCGTAACCCGCTTGTCTCCCTGGCGATAGATCGGTTTAAGTTGTACTGTGGAACATTCTAGACCATGTATCTTCTAGACCACCATTCATCCTTCTGTTGTGGCTCCTGTGGCTCTGGAAAATAAATAATCAGGATTTAATTACAAAGTATTTTTAGCTTAATTGGTCCGTTTTTAAATGTGATTTTAAATTTGTAGATAAAGGTAACATCTTGTAACATTCAAATAAACCGTTTTTAATATTTTTGTCGCTCAAAATATGCACAGATCAGGCAGGCCGGACTTTCCAGCACCTACACCAGCAGCAGGATTTATCGAGCTTTTCCACCCCTTGAATGTGGATAAATCTAAGAGAAGAAAAGTTTCTGAAGAAAACAGGACGTTTAACGCTACGTGGACAGATTCATTTGCTTTTACGGCTGATGAGACTGGTTTACACGAGGTAAAATGATGATGGATATTGTAAGTTTGCATTTTTATTTCCCACGAGGAAAACTCAAATAGACACTGAGCATTTCATTTGTAAATAAGCATCAACCAACTGTCTTTCTTTCGGAGTTCAAAACGTTTTTGTTACATGCAGAAATAAAATTCTGTCTTCTCTGCAGCATTTTATTGATTTCATAAATGCAACACACTATAATCTTTTACAAATTATGGAAAAGCGCTCGATAAATTGATTGATTGATTGATTTATTGATTGATTGATACAGAGCAAAAAAGATATACAGTGTTCTCCTCATTTTAGAGTTGAAAGAGTTTTGTGGCTCTGGGTGTTTTCTTTCCTGTTGCAGACAAAATGGATATTTGAGTATTTAAGATTGTTGACCCCTGTTCTAGAGACAATACAGTAGCAGAGCTTCACTACAAAAAAGGATTTTCTAGCATAGTTAAACTGATTTGAGCAGATTCATCTTAAAAGATCAATTTTAAGATTTTTTTACTTAATAAGATGAGTTTTTTTTTACTTGTTTCAAGATTTTCCATCCTGATATATCTTATCTCGATATTACAACTTATTCTGAGCACTTTTTATATTAAATCAAGCCAGGTTAAGCCTCTTTAACTTCCTTCTCAAACCAATGCCATAAATACTTGAAACTCGTGTTTTCTGTTTAGAACAAGATTCGTATTTCGTCTTGTTTTAAGAAAACTTGGTAAGTGAAAATTTCTTACTGCACTGGCAGATAATTTCACTTAAAATAGGGCATTTTTACCTCAAAATTTGTATTTCTTTTCTTATTTTTGATCGGCCTTTTTTGTGGTGTTCCAGCAGAAATCTTTCATAACACCTTGTATTTTTAAGTGGCTCATTTGTTTGTGTAAAATTACATTACAAATCCTCAGTATAATCACATGACCCGTCTCTGTCCACTACATTCACCACAAATTATTTATTACAACTTATAAACCCACTTTTTATTCTCTGCGATTGAGATGTAGAATATTCCTGACAGAGCTGTTTCCCTGACCTGCTTCTGGCCCTTGCTTGGCTCTGTTTGGACTCGTCGTTCCTTCATAATCTTCCTCCGATCTCTTTAATTCCCCCTTTGAAGCACGAGAATACCTCCATACAAGGAGCTGCGAACGACTGACCCGCATCCGACCTCATTTCTCGCATTAAACTCCGTATCAAACCGGACGGCTGCGCTTGGATCCAACGAGCGCGTTTTTGCTCGACAGATTTTCACATCGGCTTGACGTGAGACATGCATGGACCTTGTAATGACTTAATTAGTTTGTTGTCGTGGCGTTTTACCTTGGATTGACCTAAAGTGAAGGTGGAACATTAGGCCCCGGGGAGCTGGGGTAATGATTGATTAAGTCGGGGTTTGGTTTCACCGGAGTCGATGTCGTAACAAAAACGGATTAATAAATGTTGTGTTTAGTGGGTTTACACGCTGTGGTGTTTCGACGTGGAGCTGCAACGTGATTAAGTGACGTTTTAAAGGGCCTCTAGCTGATTCTTTCCCCAGAAAAATTTGTCTTGCACGACTGAAAACGAGAATCCAGCCAAATGAAGATGACTTGCATGAAACAATAAAACTAGTTAAGTAAAATAAGATAAATCACACTATTCCTAAACCAATAAAACCAAGAGCAAAACCATAGACGAGCAATAAATAAATAAAAGCAATAAAATAAGTAATAAATAAATAAAAGATCAAATTATCTATGAATGAGACAAGACTTTTGGAACTTAAAATATGAAAATACATCTTGGTTCATAAAATCAAATAAAACTTTTCAGGCGGAGGGTTCGTCAAATGCTTTTTTTCTTCATGGGGATGTTATTGCTTTGTCTGGAATGTTTCATAGTATGGCTTTAAACCTTTCTATCTACATGGAGACCAAACCAGATCAAGTTACAGGTCAGATCTGTGGAGAGGCGACCCCGCTACTAGTCAGAATCCCTGTTTTTCTAGGTATCTTTGAGCTCTAAAACCACCTGTAATTGAGAATAAATGTAAAGTAGAGCTGTTTAATGTCACACTGTGGAGCATTTCAGGCAGAGCAATGACGTATCCATAGAAACAAGAAGGTGACGGACCCCTAGCCAGAAAGTTACACCTTTAGTGCACATTTAGTCCTGTTCTAGTCCTGGTTTTATCCTGGTGTAGTCCTCATTTAGTCCTGTTCTAGTCCTCATTTAGTCCTGTTCTAGTCCTCATTTAGTCCTGTTCTAGTCCTCATTTAGTCCTGTTCTAGTCCTCATTTAGTCCTGTTCTAGTCCTCATTTAGTCCTGTTCTAGTCCTGGTTTTATCCTGGTGTAGTCCTCATTTAGTCCTCATTTAGTCCTGTTCTAGTCCTCATTTAGTCCTGTTCTAGTCCTCATTTGGTCCTGTTCTAGTCCTCATTTAGTCCTATTCTAGTCCTCATTTAGTCCTGTTCTAGTCCTGGTTTTATCCTGGTGTAGTCCTCATTTAGTCCTCATTTAGTCCTGTTCTAGTCCTCATTTAGTCCTGTTCTAGTCCTCATTTGGTCCTGTTCTAGTCCTCATTTGGTCCTGTTCTAGTCCTCATTTGGTCCTGTTCTAGTCCTCATTTAGTCCTGTTCTAGTTCTCATTTGGTCCTGTTCTAGTCCTCATTTGGTCCTGTTCTAGTCCTCATTTGGTCCTGTTCTAGTCCTCATTTAGTCCTGTTCTAGTCCTCATTTAGTCATGTACAAGTCCTCATTTAGTCCTGTTCTAGTCCTCATTTAGTCCTGGATTGATCCCAGTTTAGTCTTGATGTAGTCCTGGTTTAGTTCCATGTTTAGTGCTGGTCTGGTCCTGTTCTAGTCCTGGATTAGTCCTGGTGTAATCCCGGTTTGATCTTGATTTAGTCCTGTAACAGTCCTGGTTTGATCCTGGCATAGTCCTGATGTTGACCTCATTTAGTCCTGTGTTAGTCCTGATGGAGTCCTGGTTTGATCCCAGGTTATTCCTGATATAATCCTGGTCTGGTTACGTCTTTAGTCCTGTTCTAGTCCTGGTTTAAACCTGATTTAGTCCTGGTTTAGTCTTGTTCTAGTCTTGGATTGATCCTGATTTAGTCTGGGTGTAGTCCTGTTTTGACCCTGGTTTAGTCCTGATGTAGTCCTGGTTTAGTCTTGTTCTAGTCCTGGTGTGATCCTGGTGTAGTCCTGGTTTAGTCCTGATGTAGTCCTGGTTTAGTCTTCTGCCACATACGGTGTAAAAAAGGAAAGAAAACAGAAAATGAAACAGGAAATCCGGTCGTTTATCACAAGATCACGTTATTTTCTGTCAACATCTGCATTTTTTGACACCTTCTTTTCGCCCAAGTCTGCGTTCTCTCTGATCCAATCATCATATTTTATTTTGTAGCTCTCCTTTTAGCTAAAGTAGACTAGGACTAGAGCCAAAAAGGGCTAGACCACGACAGTCTACTCCAAAACAAACCCAAGGGAATATTCTTGATGGTCATTTATGGAGAGGCTGATACGTTAATGCACAAATGTAAAATAACAGAGGCATTTTTACCATGTTAAACCGTAGCAGTGACATGATTAGAACAAACGTTTTGAATAAAAGTGTCTCATTTAATCTCTAATGGTTTGTGAAAACACCGAACCTCCTGTGAGATTTAATGAAGTCTGACCTGACGTGAGGAGCACCTGTCTCCCTCCAAGCTCTGGGTTTACAGGGTTTGAAGTGAGTCAGTGACCTCAGACTGGCCCGACTCCTCCTCCTGTTTCTCCTCTTTCTCTTTTCTTTTACGCTCTCTTTCTCTCTCTCTCTCTGTACCTGGTCTTGTCCTGGTTTGATCCGCCTTTAGTCCCGATGTAGTTCTCATCCGGTTCCTCGTTTGGTCTTGGTTTAGTCCTGTTCTAGTCCTGGTTTGACTCTGGTTTAGTTTTAATGCGGTCCTGGTTTACTCCTGAGACATGTAGTCCTGGTCTAATGTTATGTTTAGTCCTGTTCTAGTCCTGGTTTGATCCTGATTTAGACCTGATGGAGTCCTCATTTAGTCCTGTTGTAGTCCTAATTTAGTCCTGGTTTGATCCCAGTTTAATCTTGATGTAATCCTGGTCTGATTCTGTGTTTAGTTCGGGCTTAGTCCTGTTCTAGTCCTGGTTTGATCCTGATTTAGTCCAATTATAGTCCTGGTTTGATCCTGGTTTAGTCTGGTTCCAGTCCTGATATAGTCCTGGTTTAGTCCTGATGTAGTTGTGTTTAATCCTGGTTTGATCCTGGTTTAGTCTGGTTCCAGTCCTGATATAGTCCTGGTTTAGTCCTGATGTAGTTGTGTTTAATCCTGGTTTGAGCCTGTTTTAGTCTCGTTCCAGTCCTGATATAGTCCTGGTTTAGTCCTGATGTAGTTGTGTTTAATCCTGGTTTGATCCTGTTTTAGTCTCGTTCCAGTCCTGATATAGTCCCGGTTTAGTCCTGATGTAGTTGTGTTTAATCCTGGTTTGAGCCTGGTTGCAGACCTAATATAGTCCTGGTTTAGTCCTGGTTTGATCCTGGTTTAGTCGTGTTTCAGTCCTGATATAATCCTGGTTTAGTCCTGGTCTAGTTGTGATGTAGTTCCGGTTTAGTCATGTTATAGTCTTCGTTTGATCCTGGTTTAGCCCTGGTTTAGCCCTAATTTAGTTCCGTGTTTAGTCCTGGTTTGATCCTGGTGTAGTCCTGCCTTAGTCCTGTTCTAGTCCTGTCATAGTCTTGGTTTAGTCCTGTTTGAGTCCTGATGTAGTTCTGGTTTAGTCCCCTTATCATCCTCGTTTGATCCTGGTTTAGCTCTAATTTAGTTCCGTGTTTAGTCCTGGTTTGATCCTAGTTTAATCCTGGTTTGATCGTGATGTAGTCTGTCCTGCCTTAGTCCTGTTCTAGTCCTGGTTTGGTCCTGGTTTGACCCTGGTTTAGACTTGTTCTAGTCCTGATGTAGTCCTGGTTTAGTCCTGTTATAGTCCTGGTTTGATCCTAGTTTAATCCTGGTTTAGTCCTAATTTAGTTGTGTGTTTAGTCCTGGTTTGATCCTAGTGTAGTCCTGGTTTAGTCCTAATTTAGTTGCGTGTTTAGTCCTGGATTGATCCTAGTTTAGTCCTGGTTTAGTCCTAATTAAGTTGTGTGTTTAGTCCTGGTTTAGTCCTAATTTAGTTGTGTGTTTAGTCCTGGTTTGATCCTAGTTTAGTCCTGGTTTAGTCCTAATTTAGTTGTGTGTTTAGTCCTGGTTTGATCCTAGTTTAGTCCTGGTTTAGTCCTAATTTAGTTGTGTGTTTAGTCCTGGTTTGATTCTAGTTTAGTCCTGGTTTAGTCCTAATTTAGTTGTGTGTTTAGTCCTGGTTTGATCCTAGTTTAGTTTTGGTTTGATCCTGTTCTAGTCCTGGTTTAGTCCTGTCCTAGTCCTGGTTTAGTCCTGTCCTAGTCCTGGTTTAGTCCTGTTCTAGTCCTGGTTTAGTCCTGTCCTAGTCCTGGTTTAGTCCTGTCCTAGTCCTGGTTTAGTCCCAGTAGTGCTATTTGTACAGTAAATTCAGGCATTATTTCCATTTCACCTCCGCCGTCTCAAACTGAGCTCAAAACATTTTCCGAAACACTGAACAAAAGGAAACCACTGGGTCTGTTTTTGTTTTGAAATTATCTTCGTAAAATTGAACTCCCTCCTCGTGTTTTCACATGATTCGCATTTGTCGTTCTAAAACCGTGCGCTGTATTTTATGTTTTTTATGTCTTCTGAGCTGTGTACACAATAAAACCTGGGATCTCTCTGCCCTGACGTCTCTAATCTGTTTGGAATAAAAGACGTTACTCAAAACACATAATTCACAGATGTTGTTTTTGAAAAGATGGCAACAGCTCTCCACACTTTTCAAATGAACTTTTTATCCTGTTTGAAAAAGAAATTATCGGATTACGTAAGTATACAGTGAATTTTGGAGGGGTTGTGTAAACATTTGAAGGTCCAATGTTACGCAAAAGTGACTCTGGTGAGCTTTAAGGCGCAAATAATGTTTTTTTGAGCTATAAAACCACCTGCAATTGAATAAATGTAAAGTAGAGCTGTTTAAAGTCAAACTGTGGAACATTTCAGGCAGAGGAATGACATATCCACAGAAACAAGCAGGTGATGGACCCCAGAAAGTTACAGAGTGCCCCTTTAAACTCTGATGTAGTCCTGGTCTTGTCCAGATATAGTCCTGGTGTAGTCCTGGTTTGATCCTGGTTTAGTCCTGGTTTGATCCTGGTTTAGTCCAGTTTTGATCCTGGTTTAGTCCTGTTTTGTTCCTGGTGTAGTCCTGGTTTGATCCCGGTTTAGTCCTGTTTTGTTCCTGGTTTAGTCCAGGTTTGATCCTGGTTTAGTCCTGTTTTGTTCCTGGTTTAGTCCTGTTTTGTTCCTGGTTTAGTCCTGTTTTGTTCCTGGTTTAGTCCTGGTTTGTCCCTGGTTTAGTCCTGGTTTAGTCCTGGTTTGATCCTAATTTAGTCCTGATGTAGACCTGGTTTGTTCCTGGTTTAGTCCTGATTTAGTCCTGGTTTAGTCCCTGGTTTAGGCCTGGTTTAGTCCTGGTTTGTTACTGGTTTAGTCCCTGGTTTAGTCCTGGTTTGATCCTGGTTTAGTCCTGTTTTGTTCCTGGTTTAGTCCTGGTTTGATCCTGGTTTAGTCCTGTTTTGTTCCTGGTTTAGTCCTGTTTTGTTCCTGGTTTAGTCCTGTTTTGTTCCTGGTTTAGTCCTGGTTTGATCCCGGTTTAGTCCTGTTTTGTTCCTGGTTTAGTCCAGGTTTGATCCTTGTTTAGTCCTGGTTTAGTTCTGGTTTGATCCTGGTTTAGTCCAGCTGTAGTCCTGGTTTGATCCTAAACTCTGGAATGCTCTTCCTCTGAACATAAGAGCTTCTGCCTCTATTGGAATTTTTAAGTCAGTGTTAAAGACTCATCTTTTTTGGACTGGCTTTTAATTCAAGCTGAGTTGGACATTTTATGATTTATGATTTAAATACTCTGATCTCGAAGTTTTTCTTTTAATCAGTATTAAAGTGTTTTTGTGTTGTATTTCTTTGTTTTTTGCTTGTACAGCACTTTGGGGCAGTGTATCTGTTTGTAAATGTGCTTTATAAATAAGTTTGACCTTGACCCTTGACCTTGATCCTGGTTTAGTCCTGGTTTAGTCCTGGTTTGATCCTGATTTAGTCCTGATGTAGACCTGGTTTGTTCCCGGTTTAGTCCTGGTTTAGTCCGTGGTTTAGGCCTGGTTTGATCCTGGTGTCTCTTGGTTTAGTCCTGGTTTAGTCCCTGGTTTAGTCCTGGTTTGTCCCTGGTTTAGTCCAGGTGTAGTCCTGGTTTGATCCTGGTTTAGTCCTGATTTATCCCTGGTTTAGTCCTGGTTTAGTCCTGGTTTAGTCCTGCTTTAGTCCTGCTTTAGTCCTGATTTAGTCCTGATTTATTTCTGATTAGATGCTGCTTTAGTCCTGGTTTAGTCCTGCTTTAGTCCTGGTTTAGTCCTACTTTAGTCCTCACTTAGTCCCGTTCTCGCCCTCGAAAGTTACACATCGCACTTCTAAACTCAACAGAAGTTCACAATTAGACCAACAAATGATCCTTCTAAAAACACTCTCCATAAAAGACCCGTTAAAGTTTCAAAGCTCGTGCGATTATTTCCAAATTGCTCCTCGAGCGTCTGTACTTTCCCCGGCGTGAGTCACATGACCCGCAGCCACGGAGCAGATGTGAGGAGATGTTTTATTGGAGCCGTGATCAGAACAAGCTCCAAAACAGATTCAATTAAAGCCTTATGAGGACGGACAGCTGGGCCACGTTTGGAGACCGTATTTCAGGATTTCAGACGGATTTCTGCGCAAACGCTCAAAACCGTTCCAACCACGGCCAAGTGTGAATAAATCTGACGCAACAAAGCTCAAATCTGAAATAAAACCTTAAACAAGACATACTGTGCTCGTGTCTGGTATATAGTTTTGATTTATGACACCCGTGGATTATTATGTTATAATTTGGGCATTTTAAATCTCAGTATTAATCTAAAACGACGTGATAAAAGAAACAAGTCGGCTGATTTCCGCGTTAGAAAAGTGCGGCACTGGGAAGTTGTCCGCACCTCCTCCCAGGGTTTGGGCAGTATCCAAATTTTGATATCGTTAAACCTTCTCAGCATTTTATCGGGATATACAGTAATACCGTGACTAATTAAGGATTATTTTGTAGCATTCAGAAACAGAAGAGCAGCTTTATATTTGAAGATGAGGCACAAGTTCTGATCAAACCAAAACTTTGCAGCGCGTTCGATCGCATCAGCGCTTATACTGTATGCAAATGAGCCATGCGGTTTTAAGTTTAGTTTCTGTAAAACGTAAACAAACGTGTGCAAAACTGATTTAAACACATTATTACTCAAAGTCCATAATGAGCGGAGCAGCGGAAATGTAGAGCGGTGGAGAGGACCAATCACAGCCCTTATCGTCTGCGTCGTTTTGAGGCGTAGTCAGAAAGTTTGGGAGGTGCACGACGGTCGACGCAAACACGTTTTGACACAGAACCATAAATCGGGCTTTACCGTCTCCTCCGTGAAAGTCGGACTTCGCCCTCGAGCGGGAAGTAAGTATTTTATTTATATATAGCGCTTTTCACAGACAGATGTCACAAAGACGCATTTTACAGAGGATTATTTACAGAGCATTCTTCATTCACTCCAGACCCGGTGGTGTAAACTACTGTTATAGCCACAGCTGCCCTGGGACAGACTGACGGAGGCGCGGAGGAGCCAACCGGCGCCAACGGTCCCTCCGACCACCACCATCACTCACTCACACCACTTTCACACCTACAGAGCATGTTTTGGGTTGATGGGGAAAACCGGAGCCCGGAGGAAACCCATCCAGACACGGGGAGAACATGCAAACTCCACACAGAAAGGCCCAGGCGACCCAGGAATCGAACCCGCAACCTTCTTGCTGTGACTGTGTGCCACTCAGCCACCGTGCTGCCAAACTTTCAAACTCAACAAACTTTTTCCCGGGAACTTTCTCCTCTTCAGCGCCTCGTCCCCTCTCGACTCTCGACTTCAATAAAACGTCTCCATCACAAACTTTTCGGCTCAACGTACACGAAGCGTCAGTCAGGTTTTTTTCTTCTTCCTCGCTGCGTGTGGATGGAAATCTCCGAGCGTAATGACGTTTGAAGAGGAGAGAGAGCGGAGGGGAGGAAGTCCTGCTGTGGTTTTAGGTCCTTATGCAGATTTTTTTTAATGACGGTAATGAAACTGATACCTGACACAAGTGTCTCGCACACTCCAAACGTTCTTTCTGCTGCTCGATTCCCGTTTTCAGCTGCAGATTTCACGACTTGCAGCAGGACAGTGGCTCTTTGTGCAGGAGACATGCGCAGTCGAGCGAGAAGTGACAGTGGTGCTGCAGATACTGGCACACAAGCCTAGAGCGCCCTCTAGTGACTGTCAGTGTGAAAATAAACAACATGTGAAATCATATAGTTTATATATAAGTTGCACCTTAGTGTAAGTCACAGGAAATACCCAAACCATGAAAAAAAGTGCAACTTATAGTCCGAAAAATACGGTACTAGCAATTAATACCCCATAGAAGTAAAATGCACCCCTTCAATATAAAATATACCCAAAATACAATTCTTCAGATCTAATAATTTAGAATTTTAGTGAATAATTTCTGATCACTTTGAACAGTATTTAATCAAATCCCAAGATAATCCTATAACTTCTTCCATGTTTTATACTCTTCAAAGCAAATGTCCGCTCTCGTGGCTCCATCTGTGTCGTTTATATTTAGAACAAAAGCCTCAGTCACAATGGAGCTGTGCGAAGGGTCGGCCTCTCTCATTGTATCACGTTCAATAATAAACAACAGGGCCACGTTTCAATCGTCATCAGATGTGGAAAAACAAACTTCATTCTCCTCGGCTCACGGGGTTTGGTTTGACCTCGTGATGTTTGACCTTTTCAGACTTGACAGCCCGACATCACGTACTTCCTGTTTGTCGCAACGGGGGCACGCGTCACTCACGTATTTGACACTCGGGTCTAGAGAAATAAATGTTCATTATGTAACTTTGCAGGTGGGTTACAGTTACAGGGGCTCAAAAATACCTTGAAAAACCTTGAAAAACATGCATAAATACCTTGAAATACATGCGTTCTTACTGTGAGGAGGGTCTCTTCTCCACAGATCTGGCTTGTAACCTGGCCAGATGGCGTCACCTGTTCATTTAAATCCAAATATACTTTATTTCTACAGCACTTTTTACAAACAAAGCCTTTCCAAAGTGCTGCACAGACCATAAAATGAAGGTAAATTGCTCAAATTTGGTCATATCAATCCTAAAACAATAAAACAAGTAAAATTAAATAAAAGCAAAACCATAAAAATCATAAAATAGCCGTAAATATCTAAAATAAATAAAAGACACAGAGGACCACACAACTCACACGGTGTTAAAAGCCACAGAATAAAAGTGGGATGTAAAACCAGACTCACATCTTCTTAAAGTATTGTCTGTATTTTTAATTATTTTTCAGTATTTGTTAGTGTGAAGTGGAACATTCTTGGCAACTTTGGCCACATTCAGACCACAGGGCTTAATGCTCAATTTGGATTTTTTTGTGAAATCCGATTTTTTGGGCGAGGTGGTTCACATTTCCAATTAAATGCGACTTGTTTCTGATCTCCAGTGTGAACTTTAAACGCCACAAAAACATGAAATACAACAAAAACATGAAATAAACATGGACGCTAGTATTGCGCACCCGGAGATTTTAGAGTTGCCGTCGCACCAGAGGCAGAACATGTGCAGCTGATTTGTTTTAAGGAGGAGATTGAGAAGGACAAGGTTTTTCGCAGCAATGTAGAAAAGAACGTGTAGGTCGGATGAATGCGTCCTGGTCGTTCAGACTGAAGTCGCATGGCAAAAGATCGGATATTTATTGGTTTTAGGAGCAAAAATCCAAGTGGCCTGGGTCACATTTGAAAAAATCTGATCTGTGTCGTTCAGACTGTCATTAAAAGATCCGATACAGGTCGCATACGGGCGGAAAAATCAAATTCGGGTCACTTCAAGCTGCAGTCTGAACGCAGCCAAAGTCACATTTCGAGTGAGACATGCAGAAAAGTTACGTAGTGAACCATTAAAGTTGCGTAATATGTTGTTTGGGGTTTCGTCGCATGCGTGTTTCTATGGAGACCTCATTGCTTTACATTTATTCAATTACAGGTGGTTTTATAGCTCAAAAATACCCAGAAAAACAGGCGTTCTGACTGTGAGAGGGGTCGCCTCTCCGCAGATCTGACCTGTAACTCGGTCCGGTTTGGTCTCCATGACGGCATGACTGTGAAACATTCCAAGACAAAGCAATAACATCTCCACACAGAAAAGCATTTAAGTACATAAAAAAAGAAATCAAAACATTAAATGTCAAAATAATTCAAGCTTAAACGATAAAAATGAATAATAAGGTCAGACTTCATGTATTTTTACTCTTATATAATCTTTGGAGTGTGTACAGTGACGATCCTGAGAGTACTTGAGGTATTATTTCCTAATACTTTACAGTTCCCAACACTGTGCACGAACCTTATCCACAGTTAATCACGCCATCCATCTTTACTCTGTCCGTCCGAATGAAACTTCAACCAAACCGTTCAGATTCTCCTCCAAAATCTGTCACGCTTTTCAGTAACAATTAGACTAAAAACCAAATTATTCCCAGATCTCTGGCTCCACCGTTGTCCTCGCTCAGATCGTGTTTCCCACTCGTTTGCCTGAAGTGTGGAATTACCCGAAACGACACATTAATCATTCGTTTCTTTGGCGGACGTGGGTTTTGGCGCTTTGTTGAACTTAAAGGACCCGTACCCACGTTTTTGTCCACGCATTTCAGCAAAAAGTGTCTTGCCCATGTACAGATAAATTGTATAAGCTGCTCTAGAGGTTGAAATAAGTCCGCTTTGTACTTTTTGCATCTAATTCTAATCGTTTTACTGTCCGAGGAAGTGCGCTGTTAGCATGATAGTTTATTCTTAACACATTCGCAGCTCGAGCAAAGAAAAAAACTACAAATAAAAGCAGAAAAATTACACATTTAATTGATTCTACTGAGCAAAATCACCACATTTAAAGCCTTATAAGTTATCAAAATATGCAGGAAACACTTGTACTTTTTAATCGTTAAGTACATTTTTAAACAGGTACTTAAATACTTTTACTTAAGTAGATTTCAGTGTTCAACTTAAAGGATCTGTACCTGATTTTTTTTCTTAGATATATGGTATAAGCAGCTGTTGAGGTCAAAATAGCATTGTCTGCCTCTAATTCTAATCGCTTTACTGTCAGGAAGTGTGCTGTTAGCATGCTAGTTTATTTTTAACACATTTGTAGCTAGAGCAAAGAAAAATATACAAATAAAAACAGAAAAATTACACATTTAATTGACTCTACTGGACAAAATCACGACATTAAAAGCTTTATAAGTCATGCAAGTCATATATGCAATAAATACTTGTACTTTTTAGTCTTTAAGTACATTTTTAATACTTTTACTGAAGTAGATTTCAGTGTTAAACTTAAATGATCTGTACCTTTCCATTTTTTAGCTCTTAGATATGTTGTACAAGCAGCTGTTGAGGTCAAAATAAGTCCACGGTGTGTCTGTATTTAATTATAAAGCGTTTAACAGACGAGATGTTCATTTCTTATTATTGATTAACTATCTTGTGTTTTATTGTTTTCTGTGCTTTTATAGTTGTATTGTGACTTTGATCTCTGTTTGTTGGCCAGCTGTAACGTTTTATGACTAGTTGAAGTTGGTTTTACTGTCTGAGCATCAGTAAGTGCGGGGTTAAGCATGCTAGTTGTCGTTTGCGTTACCGTGTTGACAAAAACTGGCCTCTTATAGTTGTAAAAAGAGCTTATAAACTCATTAGGTTAAATAATTAGAAAGTTCTGAATGCTTAAGATAAGGTTATAATGTTGTTTCCTCATCACAAACAGACCTGGAGTTGTGTTTTTATTTACACATGTTTAACACACAAACTCTGCATATTTAGGTCTAGTTTAGTCTTTATTTCAAACAAAAAACACTCTGTTCCACATTGTGATGTCATGTCTTTATGTTTTTAAACTCCATGCACTTTCACTAGAATCATTTGGATGATTTCAGCCCTGAAATGGCCAATCTCTGTTGAACAAAAGGTAAAATTTAACAGCTTAACTTGAAAACTACCACGTCATGACAGATTAATAATAAAGAGTTACTCAAACATGTGTGAATGAAACAAAACACAACTCCAGGTCTGTTTTTGAGGAGTGTTCTTCCCTCGAGGCTCTAAACAGGCAGATGGTCCACTGAACACACTGGTTTTCTCCTTTTTGAGGCATTTAATCATTTGTGCTGGTTTATGGTAAAACTGCAAGAAACAAGGATATAACATTGTTTTAACATGATGTGACAACGTTTTTGAGGCAACTAATGTAATATGGATTCAAATAAACAGTTGTTTACATGTTTCCAAGTAATGAATTTATAAGCTAAATGCTAACATTAGCGTTAGCATATGGCGCTAATGTGCTAACATGCTACTGCTACTACAAAACAGTACATTTATTAACATTCCTCACATAACAGAAAATGTCAAAACACATTAACCCAGGAGTCTAGTCACGTACAGATACACACAGGCTGTGCTCAGGACGCAGTGGCAGAACATGGCGTCTTCAAGTGCTCACGGAGAAACAGGAAGTGACCAACACCTCCACTTCCTGCCACCAAAACAAAACGTGAATATGCAGGTCAGGGGTCACCCGCGGGCACCAGGTCTCCCTCAACGACTACATGAGACCTGCGTGAAGTTAGCCCCCATCAAACGCAAACCTACACAAGAACTGTCAGGCGTTTGTGCTTCGTTTGTGCTGCAAAAAGTTTCGTTTGCAGTTTTATGTTCGGCCGATGACGTCGTCCAGCCCCTCAACATGTTAAATAGAGCTCAAAACAGGCAGAAAATAATAGAAAACGCTTGTATTTCGTTTGTGCTGTTTTGTGCTGTGACAATTTTCATTTGTGCAGATTTATCTCTAAAATTATTAATTATTATTTCTGCGGTAATTATGGGACATAATTTCCGCTCATCTGACAGTGGCAAACTTCGCAAAACTAGTGGCGATAAATGATCTCAGGCTGTGGAAAAGTATCTAACAGTCAGTAATTTTGATTTTATGCAATAATACAGACATTTCCACAGCCTGAGATCGTTTCTCTTCACTAGTTTTGCAGAAATGCTCAGCAGAAATGATGTCCTATAATTACCGCAGAAATAATAATTAATAATTTTTTAAATAAACTCGCACAAATGAAAATTGTCACAGCACAAAACAGCACAAACGAAATACAAACGTTTTCTATAATTTTCTGCCTGTTTTGAAGCTGTTTCACATTTTGAGGAGCTGGACGACGTCATCGGCCGAAAATAAAACTGCAAATATCTTAAGAACCAGAATCGTACAAACAAAACTTTTTGCAGCACAAACGAAGCACAAACGACATAGAAATAGTTTTTGTGAAGGTTTGAGTTTGATGGGGCCAACTTCACCCAGGTCTACATGAGGTGCCCACTGGTAGTGAGCTGCAGCTAAAATTTAATTTTATTCTGTTCCTATTATGTTTTTAATCACCCTTGCATGTATATAGATTTAAAAAGGACAATATCTTAAAAATATTTTGATTATACAAGAAGTTTAACTGAGCAACTTTGTTATTTCAGAAGAGCGTTTCACACTAGTGTCCTTTGTTTGACTCATGAAGTAACTCTCAGTTTCAAAAAGGCTGCTGACCCCTGATGTAAGACCTCCCCAAAACATAAAAAACACATTTAGAAACATAAACAACATTTGAATGGCTCATAAGGATCCAGAACAATGAGCTAACACCATTATAACATGGTTAAAATCTCACAAGAGTCAGTTTTGTGTAATATAGGAGCTTTTTAGACAGTAAAAAATCAGGTACAGCGCCTTTTAAAGCACTTTTTCCCCCTCTTGGCTTCATTTTCTGCTTTTGACAGCTCACAATCCATCACTTGGACGGGCAGGTCTGATGTCACAGTGTGTATGTGTAATGGGGGATTGTGTTGTTGGAATAGAGAGCAGGTGCAGTGACAGGCAGGTCTGTGCTGTCAGCTGTGCTCAAATTATTATGTGAAACTTCTTTATTCTGCACTAAACAGATGAACAAAAACATGGAGTCAGTTTACATGGGCTATTGTTGACTATTAAAGGTCCTGTATTACGCAGAATGTGACTCCTGTGAGCTTTAAGTCGTGTTATAATGATGTTACCTCCATAAAAACAGACCTGGAGTTGTGTTTTGTTTCATTCACACATCTCTGAGTGTTTATTTAATATCAGTAAATACACTTGCACTTGAATAAATCCAACATATATCACTTAAACTCCATAATGATAAACATCCCAGGCTGAGAAATAACATCTCCATGGAGACAAGCAGGTGGCGCACCCCTCCAGAAAAGTTGCGTAGTGCATTTTTAATTTTTCGAAATAGAATATAGAATAAAAATTTTACAAAAATTAATGTAAGCTCATCAAAAACATACCTGGAGTTGTGTTTTGTTTCATTCACACATATTTAAGTTATGCTCTGTTCCACCTTGTGATGTCATGAAGTGGTAGTTTTCAAGTTAACAGCTCCTTTTTACCTTTAGCTCAGTGGAAATGGGCAATTCCAGGGCCGAAATCATCCAGGCGATTCTAGTGAAGATGTGTAGAGTTTAAAAACACAGTGGAGCACTTCCTGCACTGCAAAAAAACAAAAAAAACAATATCTAGTTAAGTTAAAATTACTTAAACTCAGAACATTTTACTTTATTTGAGTAGATTCAACTTGACAAGTGAAATGATCTGTGTTATAAGTGTTTTTTTTTTTTCTTAATTCAAGCAACATTTCATTTTGTTTCTTGTTTTAAGCACAAAAAGTTGTTGTTTTTCTTATTTTATGTGTAACAAGATGTATTTTCATATTTTAAGCACAAAAAGTCTTATTCCACCAGCAGATCGTTTTACTTGTGAAGCTAAATTTACTCAAATCATGGTAAAACTTTCTCAGTTCAAGTCACCTTAACTCGTCTACATTTTAATTTTTGCAGTGTGTATCACCACATGACATCACAAGGTGGAACAGAGCGTCTTTATCTAACCGAAATATGCAGGATTTGTGTGTTAAAACATGCGAGAATGAAACAAAACACAACTCTAGGTGTGTTTATGATGAGGAAACAACATTATAACATCAGAAAATAGTGAATATGGGCCCTTTAATCTGTATTCACTGTATATAAATAAGTTTTTCTACATAAATAGTAGTTTTTGCATGAACTCCCCCTGCAGGTGTGGTCTTGTTAGTGCACTTTGGTTCGCATAAATCGAAATACTTTGACAGTTTTTCCCACTTTCCCGTTTTAGTTAATGAATCAATTGCTGGAACATGTCTTACCAAAGTACCACTGTTACCAAAAAGTTTCCCATGGTAAAAATGTGACTCTTAAGTTTTTCCTCCTTTCGTTCTTGTACTTTTTTTACACAGTTTGTGCTGACGTCCGGAAACCCGTATAAGGACACGGGTTCAGGTTAATGAGAAATCTGTTAAAGGTAAAGTCATACATCAGTCTAATGTGGTCTCTTTGGTCATTGTTCTGTCACTCGGGCCCTGAAGTGATCATTCTGCATTTCACTGTGATGTGCACAGCGTTTGGACTCGGGTTTGTGTTATAGAAAGGTTTAAGTGGTCACCTGTCAGTCAACTTTATCGCTGATCGTAAGAAATCTGTCAAAATGTGGACAAAGGCGAAATCTGGGACTCTACGGGTGGGAAAGTGTAATGTGAAAAGTTTAGATTCCAACTTCAACTTGTATTAAAACAAAATGGGACCTTTATTTAATGTGTTAGGGTCAATGACGTATAAGGATTTGCAACAGGCACATTTTAAAATATAAAAAATATTAGTTTCTATTGAACTTTTTCAAATATTTACAGTGTCAGGTGCATAAATCCATGTTTAACATTTATATTAAGCATTTTTAGTGTAAAATATAATGTGGTGCAACCAAAAACCTTAACCCTCGAAGACCGACGTTAACCTACGATAACGAGGAATATGTTTTATATAACTGCACAGAACTTTCTAACCGTAAAAGACAGAAACTTCCTTTTCCCCTCTGAAAGTGCAGACATAGAGGTTTCCGTACATTTCTGCGGCTTTATCCTACGTCACACTCACGCTGTGTGATGACGTGAGCAAATCGAGTGTCCAATAGGAACTTTGTTTTCCCCAAACTCATGCGCTCCGTCCATTTTGATCGAGCCAAACTTTGCCAAAGAGTGAAGTGAGTCAAGATGGTCGACTCCTCTGACTGTGTGTGTTTAGAACGAGGGAAAAAGTCACTCTAAGTGGAGTTAATTCTCACATACATGGAAAATTACGCATCCTGGTCTGCGTAATTGCACATCTCTTTCTATTTTTATTTGAAATGTTTATTTCACTCAAAATGAACAAATCCAAATGTAATAAACACCAGGGAAATGCAGAAGTGCTGTGGCTCTGGCCCTGGACCTGACAGGAGCTGTTTCAAGGACTGGACCAGAAAAGTAATGGAGCGATTACACTTTTTATTGTTTTTAGGGCAATAAGGAGATTTTTAATTTACTTACAGACTTGATATTTTGCATTTTTGTAGCTAAGGCCCTAAATTAAGCATTTTGTTATGTCCAAAAAGTTGTTTCTACATGTTTGCTGTGTGTTTTGTATAAAAGAGTGAGAATTTTATTTTCAGTTTTTTTTTTTTTCATCTCTATTTCTGGTCCTGTAGCTTTTATTACAGCCTCATGACACAACTACAGCAGCAGATTGTGAAATAACAGGTTGTACTGAACAAAAGGAGGTTGAACACTTCATTATAGGGTAAAAGGGGCAGTTTTAAAAGCAAAATTAAGAAAAAAATCCAAGCGAAATGTACTAAAACTGCCCTTAGGTCTTCAGGGGTTAAAATTGTTTTATTTTCTAAAACATGGTTGTGATATTAGTCAAAGTTCTGAGTAATATGAAGTGTATAGAACCACTGTTCTGTTCAACTGTTGGCATTTCTTTAGATTTTTAATGCAGATTGATATTTTCTTCTGCTGTCCAATATGACAGTCGCCTGCTTGTGTTTAATTCACAAACTACTTCCCTGTAAAATGCAGAAAATGAAGAAAAATGCCTAAAGAATCCCATTCACCATGCTAAATCCAGCTTTTTTCTTCATTGCAGTTCGAGTAATAACGTGTTTAATTCAGCTTTGTGCACATTTGTTTACGTTTTACAGAAAATAAACTTAAAGCCACATGGCACTTTTCTGGTGGAGGGTCACCTGCTTGCATTTGGATGAAGCATTTATTCATTACAGGTGTTTCTATCGCTCAAAAATCCAATAAATCTCTCTGTGAATAGGGTCGCCTCTCCGCAGATCTGACCTTTAATGTTGCCTGTTGTTGCCTCCCGTGAGATCGAGAGGTTTAATCTCTAGACAAAGCCATAACATCTCCGTGAAGACAATTATATCCACAGAAGCTCAACCAGAAAAGCTACTTCATGTATCTTTAAGTGATCCCTTGGCACAGGCAGAACATGCAAACTCCACACTACACGGCCCCGCTTTGTCTGGGAATCTAACCCAAGACCTTTAAGCTGCGAAACGAGACCACTTCAGCATCACCAGTCCAGAAAAAGCAGAGCGAGGATCATATTTTGTAGCACAGGTTTCATTTCATTCAAGTACTTCTGTCCAGAAATTCCTGTTTTTTAGTCCAAATAGACGCCAAGATGTTGAAATAACTTGGCAAATCAAATTACGGTATTTGTGTCATTTTAAACGCACGTCCAGAGGCGAATATTACGGCTTAAGTCCTCTTGTTTATACAGTGTTATAGTTTTTTTTCTTGAGCGTAATCGGAGATGTTTTTGAGCCTTTAATTTGAGTCGCATGGAAACGCGCCCATATTTGGTCAGTCTTCCTCCCGGGCATCGCAGATAAGCCGGTGTTATTTTACATATCGCCAGCGACAGTGTCTTCTCCCGGTATTATGAGCTATTATTACGGGATTCAGACGCCTCATTCAGCGCAGGGACGCACCTGTCTGACCCACATGTAGGCGTGAAGTTTCAGCGTTTTGGCAGAAATTGTCTCGGAGAAATTTGAGCTTATTTAGGATTATTATGGATCCACTGAACTTGACGTGATTAGTGTCGGATGTGAGTTTGTTTTGAAGTGCTCCACCGTGTCTTTAAACTCCAAACACCTTCACTCGAATCATTTTGACGATTTCAGCCGATCTCTACCGAACTAAAGGTAAAAAGGAGCTTGAAAACTACTGCTTCATGACATCACAAGATGGAACAGAGCGTTTTGGACATGCAGATGGGCCAATAATAAAGAGTTAGGCAAACGTGTGAATGAAACAGTAGTAGTAGTAGTAGTAGTAGTAGTAGCAGCAGTTGTAGCAGTTGTTATAGTAGTAACAGTAGTAGTTGTTGTAGTTGCAGTAGTCATAGTCATAGTTTATTGTAAGTAGTAGTAGTAGTAGTAGTAGTAATAGTAATAGGTAATAGTAGCAGTAGTAGCAGCAGTAGTACTAGTTGTTGTAGCAGTAGCATTAGCATTAGTACTAGTAGTAGCAGCAGCAGTAGTAGCAGTAGTAGTAGTAGTTGCAGTAGTCGTAGTAGCACTAGTAGTAGTAGTAATAGTAATAGCAGTAGTAGTAGTTGTAGTAGTAGTAGCAGTAGTTGTAGTAGTAGTAGCAGTTTTTGTAGTAGCAGTAGTAGTAATAGTAGTAGCAGTAGTAGTAGTAGTAGTAGCAGTAGTTGTAGTAGTAATAGCAGTAGCAGTAGTAGTAGTAGTAGTAGCAGTAGTAGTAGTAGTTGCAGTAGTCGTAGTAGCACTAGTAGTAGTAGTAATAGTAATAGCAGTAGTAGTAGTTGTAGTAGTAGTAGCAGTAGCAGTTTTTGTAGTAGTAATAGCAGTAGCAGTAGTAGTAGTAGTAGTAGTAGTAGTAGTAGTAGTTGTAGTAGTAGTAGCAGTAGCAGTTTTTGTAGTAGTAATAGCAGTAGCAGTAGTAGTAGTAGTAGCAGTAGTAGTAGTTGTAGTAGTAGTAATAGTAGCAGTTTTTGTAGTAGTAATAGCAGTAGCAGTAGTAGTAGTAGTAGTAGTAGTAGTAGTAGTAGTAGTAGTAGTAGTAGCACTAGTAGTAGTAGCAGTAGCAGTAGTAGTAGTAATAGTAATAGCAATAGCAGTAGTAGTAGTAGTATTATCATACAGTAGTATTATTGTGTACTTCTGTGTTCATCTTTCTAAAGTGAATTCTTCTTTTAATATAATATTTAATCTCGTTTCCCTCGGTCTAAACTAAATGTTCCTGTAACTCAACTTCAGCCCAAATGAGACAAAGACAAATTGGACCAAATGAATTCAGCTCCAGTCGACTCCGGGTCTGTTTTACTGTCGAGCTTTTAATCACGTCTCCCCAGGGCTCCTTTGTCCAACCCACTCCGCTGCACTCGAACGCACCACAGCTGTAAAGTGAATCAGTACAAAATGTCTTTACACAGCGGGACCTGGGACTGTGGAAGTCCTGCGAGTCTTTCCGTTAAAAACCCGTCCACAGAGGAGTTCTTTAGACTGTTCCTGATCTATGGACTGGAGCCGGTTTTGACTGGAGTCCGGGTGGTCCTTTTCCGCTGGTTTGTACGTCTCCAGTTTGATTCTTTTGTGGGATCCCAGCAGAGCACAACGGCACTTAAAACAGGCTTAAAGGCCCCGGGACGCATTTGTTTCCACGTATTTGACCAGATATGTTGTATACGCAGCTCTTGAGGTCAAAATAAGTCCACTGTGTGCTGTCTAAATGTAAAATAAATAAATAAATAATAAAAAATGTAATAAATTTAATACAAAAATTAAATAAAGATGTAATTAAAATTAAATGCAATCAATTTAAAATAAATGTGAAAAATAAATAAGTAAAATAAAATAATACAAAAATAAATTAAAATTAAATAAAAATGTAATTAAAATTAAATTAAATCTAAATAAAATAATAAAAACAAACATAAAATAAATAAAGAAAATAAATAAAGAAAATAAAAATGTATTGATTCTTTACATATTCTTTACAAGTTCCCTTATATATTTTGTTTTCTGTTTATTATTATTATTATTATTGTTATTACATTTTTTTAATATGTATATATTTTTTTTATTCCACTGTGTTTTTAAACTCCATACACCTTCACTAGAATCATTTTGATCATTTCTTCTGGATTTGCTATTGATCAAAAGGTAAAAAGTCGCTGTTGATTTGAAAACTACCACTTCATGACATCACAAGGTGGAGACGTAGACACACAAATAATAAACTTACTCAAACATGTGTGAATGAAACAAAACACAACTCCAGGTCTGTTTTCCAGGAGGTAACGTCATTATAACAGGGCTTAAAGCTCACACGAGTCAGTTTAGTGTAGCGCGGAACCTTTAAAGATTCATGTACGAGTTTGTTCCACTTTATGCTTCATTATTTCTTCATTAACTGTTAATATAAAGCTCCAAATCCACGGCACCCGTCCTGCCTCGCCGCCCACACTCCTGTAAAGAGACATTTAAATATGAGTCAGCTGTTGTGTTTGGGCTTTGCTTTAAAATGGGGGATTTTTGTACCTCCAGGGCTTCCATCTTTTACCTGCTGACAGCGTGAGTATGACGGATGGTTTCGCCCCGGGCCCCCTCTCTGTGTCAGCAGCTCATAATTTAAACATGTGATCTGGGCCAGAACAAAAGCGAAGGAGAGGGGGCGGAAGAGAAATATGGACGTGTTTAGATTCGAGCGCGACGTGAGGAAGGAGTGTGAGGGTTTTTGGAGCTGAAGGACAAAGTGACGCTGGTGGAAACTTGGCAGGAGTGGTTAACGTTGTGGCTTTATTGGGCCGTTTCAGCGACAACTTCTTTTTGGTTTTGCGTATCGCTGGGTTTCAGATGCCAGATGAGAGCTTGGATGAAAACGAATCCTGCTTTTAAAAGACCATGTAAACACTTAATTCCTAAAGAAAATTAAGCTTAATTCCGAACTAAGTGGGTGGTTTATTCCGATTTTAAAGTCTAATTAATTTATTCCTCGATCATGTAAACGTTTATTCTTCTTAAAGTCCTCCAGTCGTCTCTTGGGACTTTCTTCCACGTCTCTTTGGATTTGTGAGCGGGATGTGGGAGTGGGCTGAGGTGTGGCAGCCTCAGACTCAGTTTGTCTTCTTCCTCCTTCTCCGACACTCTTCCCTTCTCCTCCTCAGCTCACAGACGTAAAGCGTGAGGACAGAATTCTCCAGCTGCTGCTTCATTATCATTGAAACGACTGCGGGAAAAGTTTGGATCGTGTTTGTGTCGGCGGCGAAACGACAAACCGAGATGACAGAAAAGCCGGGAGCAGCTGAAGTGTGGGTTTTCTTCCCAAAGACATAAATACGTTTGTGTCTCTGTCCAATCAAAACCTTCCCCACCCCCAGACACTGAGTGTAATTAAATAAAGACGATTTAACAGCAAGAAGGTTGCAGGTTCGATCCCCGGGTCACCCGGGCCTTTCTGTGTGGAGTTTGCATGTTCTCCCCATGTCTGGATGGGTTTCCTCTGGGCTCCAGTTTTCCCCATCAACCCAAAACATGCTCTGTAGGTGTGAAAGTTGTGTGAGTGAGTGATGGTGGTGGTCGGAGGGACCGTTGGCGCACCTCCGTCAGTTTGCCCCAGGGCAGCTGTGGCTGCAGCAGTAGTTACCACCACCAGGTCTGGAGTGAATGAAGAATGCTCTGTTAATAATTGCTGTGTAAAGCGTCTTTGGGGACATGTGTCTGTGTAAAGTGCTATATAAATAAAGTGACCTTACCTTACATTACAAAACACAGACAGACTTTCTCCCTCCTCATGCACTTCGCCCAACTTCTGCAACAGGACCTGATTTATAAAAAAAATAAAATATACGTAATATAACTCGATTACTCAAACATGCACATAATGCAAACAGTGACATATGAGATGACAACCACGTCTACTACTACTCCTACTACTTTTACTATTACTCCTGCTACTACTGCTACTTTTACTACTACTTTTACTATTACTCCTGCTACTACTACTACTTTTACTATTACTCCTGCTACTACTTGTTCTCCTACTACTACTACTTTTACTACTACTACTACTTCCACTCCTACTTCCTCCTCGTTATATTACTACTACTATTACTACTACTGCTCCTCCTTTTCCTCCCATTCCTCTCGTCCGTGTACTCATATTTGTACTTGTACAGTCAGCGTCAGTGTTTGAGGTAAACTGTGGGTCTGGGCCTGTTCCTCTGGTGCAGCAGCAGCTCTGCTCTGGTGCAGGTGCGTTTCCATCTGTAAACCATTTCACTTTCAAATCTCCTTAAGCTGCCAACAGAATAAACAATTCCTTAACTTGAGCATGAAGCTGTCTCTGCCCTGACGGCGTCTTCAGAGGAGAACGTGACCAGAATCTCATCGGGAAGAGTTCAGTCTGACACGAGCTGTGACTCTGATAAAACCGGACACCAGATAATGGATGAGTTTGGGGAGATGTTTGAAAGAACGCTGCGTCGTCTGTTTTTATTTAGAGAGTTTGTTTAGAGTTGGAAACACAAGACCTAAAGTGTTTTTTTTAAGCACACAAATTTATTCTTAACAGTCGAATCAAATGGCAAAACTAAAGTGATACGAAACACCTGAACTCTGTCCGTAACCTTTCGAATAGAGCTGCAAATGTGATCGTTGGTAAAGTGAAGACTGCAGACGTATGTGCTGTTTGGAATATTTGGCGCCTCGTCTCTTCTAATCGCATGTACACAGTGCGTTTGGAGTCGTGCGTCAGTGGGAAAGTAATGAAAACCGAGGTGTGGTTGTAATTGTTGATTAGCCGAACATAACGGAACGCTACAGTGACAAGTAGATGAAGAAAACTGGGCCATTCTCTCATTTTTCCTCAATTTTGTCAGACTTAATACTGTACAGAGCCTGCTGGAAGTTGTCGTCGCAGGTTTCCAAACGTCGTCCTGGTTTGTGACGTAACTCAGTACTTGGAGTGGCCACTGGGGGCAGCACACTCCCAGTTTTTGACCGTTTTTGGCTGCAAATTGACCAAGTTTGCACTAAAATTGCCAAAACATCATTAGGAACAGTCGATAACACACAGTTTAGTTAAAAAAACGTGGATTTAGTGTTTAGTTTGAGCATCCGCCTCAGGCCGACTGACATAATTTGGAAAAAAGCGCGTGGATCATGTATTTCAATCAATCATTCAAACTTTATTGGTATAGCACTTTTCATACATTAAAAACATGAACCTCACCCCAATATTTCATCCATATATACACCAGTTTAGAAAGAAACAGAAAATAAAGCTCCTTAAAGTTATAGTAAAAATACTTTCTCCCCTCCGCTCTCTCTCCTCTTCAAACGTCGTTCCGCTCGGAGATTTCCATCCACACGCAGCGAGGAAGAAGAAATAAACCTGACTGACGCTTCGTGTGCAACGTTGAGCCCAAAAGTTTGTGACGGAGACGTTTTATTGAAGCCGAGAGTCGAGAGGGGACGAGGCGCTGAAGAGGAGAAAGTTCCCGCTCGAGGGCGAAGTCAGACTTTCACGGAGGAGACGGTAAAGCCCAATTTATGGTTCTGTATCAAAACGTGTTTGTGTTGCCGTGCACTTCCGAAGACTTTGTCAAAACGACGCAGACAATAAGAGCTGTGACTGGTCCTCTCCACCGCTCTACATTTCCGCTGCTCCGCTCATTATAGACTCTGAGTAATAATGTGTTTAATGCAGCTTTGCGCACGTTTGTTTACGTTTTACAGAAACGAAACGTAAAACCGCATGGCTCATTTGCATACAGTATAAGCGCTGATAAAAACAGCTCGTGCGCCGACGCTGATGCGATCGAACGCGCTGGAAAAGTTTGGTTTGATCAGAACTTGTGCCTCATCTTCAAATATAACGCTGCGATTCTGTTTCTGAACGGTTTAGGTGCAGATACAAAATAATTCTTTATCCCGGTAAAATACTGAGAAGGTTTAATGGTATCAAAATTTGGATACCGCCCAACCCTAGTGTTTAGTTCCACTTTGTGACACATAATACTGTTCCTCACACTTCCAGGCCCGCTCCTCCTCTCTTATCTCTCTTATCGCTCTCTTCTTTCGTCCTCCAGCTCTGTTTGAAATGTGGCTTAGTCCCACTTTAACCTCAAACCCTCCAAAGCGCAGTTGGAGTCTGCCTCTAGTGACCAGAGATTTTATTACACATTATTTAAACCCATATGAACTTTGCTGGCGGTAGCTTTAATCCTAATAAATGAAGCAATTTGTACGGGCGGTGATTGGACCTCTCGTCTAAATCTTTCTTAGTCGGTTCTTAGCCATTTTTCCTGCTGTCAGAAGTAGCAGTAATTGTTAATGAGTAAAGCTGATCCCACCCTGCCCCTTTTAATACAATAGAGGCTGATTGTTCGCGCTTTAATCCTTTCCACAGCTTCTCTTTCATGTTCTTTTGAGGCCTCGCTGAAAGCAGATTTTTCGGTTCGGGTTTAGTTCTGGTTTAAGTCCGGGCTTTAAAAGGATCAAGTCACAGAACAGGATTTGACTGTTGTTATGAGAACTATGTGGATTAGAGCGTTACAAAGAGGTCAGCCTTCACTTCCACTTCCTGTCAGTTTTCCGTGCAGAGTTTAAGACAAACTCTGGCTTCAGCTTTGAGGCGGGTTCAGAGTCCAGCGTCAGGTCCCGCTCAGCTCACGTCCTGACACAGACCCCATTAAAAAAGTGATTTATGTGACAATAAACAATCATATTAGGCTCCTAGGCAGATGTTTCAGTGCCAAACTTTAACTGCTCTGAGCTGTTTTTACTCAGTTGTCCTTTTAGTCTTTGTTCAACCAATCACAGCCCTTGAGTTCTGCGGAAATTCAACGAGTAGTAATTCTTTCAATTGTTAGATGTCATTTATCATAGTATTTGTAGGTTTGTATTAGGATGTCCCTATAGAACACACCACTGTCAAACTTATTTATCACTCAGTTATCCCTTACATCCAGAAGACAGTTTTACAATTTGTGTTTAAATGTTACTCAGTTTCTGGTTCCATTTAGATCAGCATATCATTTACGCCACTGAACTACTATTTTTCATTGTTCCTACCATTAAAAAAGAGACTGGCCGCAGATCGTTTAACTTCAAAGCCCAAAATGAACGGAACAACTCGGCCAACTCGATCCGATCAGTTACATCAATCCACCTGGTTAAGGAGTCAGTCTTCAGATACTTACAAACTGCTCCTGTTTTCCATAAAACATTTTTGTTTGACGTACTTTCTGATGTACATGGAGTTGCTTTCCTTCAATAATTTATGTTAAGTTCAGACATAAGTCTGTATTTCTTAGGATCCTGTATTGAATAGTGTGAATGTGGACTGTGTGTTGTGTTTGTCTTTTGTTTTCTTTTGATTTGTTCTTTCTTTCGATTCTGTAAATGCAATTTTTGTTAACCCTCGAAGACCTACGTTATCATATACGATAACAAGGAATATGTTTTCTATAACCGCGCATAACTTTCTAACCGTAAAAGTTAGAAACTTACTTTTTTTCCCTCTGAAAGTGCAGACATAGAGGTTTCTGTACATTTCTGCCTCATTATCCTACGTCACACTCACACTGTGTGATGACGTGAGCAAAACGAGTGTCCAATAGGAACTTTGTTTTCCCCAAACTCATGCGCTCCGTCCATTT
Organism: Odontamblyopus lacepedii; assembly: GCA_034769755.1. Classification (NCBI taxonomy): domain Eukaryota; kingdom Metazoa; phylum Chordata; class Actinopteri; order Gobiiformes; family Gobiidae; genus Odontamblyopus; species Odontamblyopus lacepedii. Next base: position 29,084,914 of record CM068360.1, read on the forward strand.
TGATCGAGCCAAACTTTGCCAAAGAGTGAAGTGAGTCAAGATGGTCGACTCCTCTGACTGTGTGTGTTTATAACGAGTGAAAAAGTCGCTCTAAGTGGAGTTAATTCTCACATACATGGAAAATTACGCATCTTGGTGTGTGTAATTGCACATCCCTTTCTACTTTTATTTAAAGGTTTATTTCACTCAAAATGAACAAATCCAAATGTAATAAACACCAGGGAAATGCAGAAGTGCTGTGGCTCTGGCCCTGGACCTGACAGGAGCTGTTTCCAGGGCTGGACCAGAAAAGTAATGGAGCATTACACAATAAGGAGATTTTTAATTTACTTACAGACTTGATATTTTGCATTTTTGTAGCTAAGGCCATAAATTAAGCATTTTTTATGTCCAAAAAGTTGTTTATACATGTTTGCTGTGTGTTTTGTATAAAAGAGAGAATTTTATTCTCTTTTTTTTTCATCTCTATTTCTGGTCCTGTAGCTTTTATCACAGCCTCATGACACAACTACAGCAGCAGATTGTGAAATAACAGGTGGTACTGAACAAAAGGAGGTAGAACACTTCATTATAGGGTAAAAGGGGCAGTTTTAAAAGCAAAATTAAGAAAAAAATCCAGGCGAAGAGAAATGTACCAAAGTTGCCCTTCGGTCTTCAGGGGTTAATGTATTTAAGAGCCCTTCACAAACGATTTAAATAAAATAAAATAATTTACATTTTTGGCTGAGGTGCACGTACACAGCACATGCACAGCAAACACCGCCCGCTCTCTGATGGCGTTTCTGTGCGTCGCGAGTCATTTTGAGCTGCAGGACATCGTATGTGTGGTTTGAAAATGGAAGTGTCAGAGATTTCTGGGAACGCCTGCAGCAAAAGAAATATGGATTTTACATTTAATCATCTTGTAAAAACAACGGCATTTTTGCATTTCTCTAAAATACAGCCCTGTTTTTTATTCGCACATGATGTTTTGTGAGTGGCAGATTAGACCCGCGCTCTCCTGCGTCCGACACAGCTCAACATTTTTCACCCGTTTCGTCCAAATTTGCGACTCTGCGTGTGATTAGAAGAGACGCAGGCGCCGAATTCAAGATGATTCCAAACAGCACATACGCCTGCAGGCTTCATTTTACCTACGGTCACATTTACTCCAGTGGGTTTGATCACAGTCGGTCGAGCCCAGTGTCGGGAGCTACATCGGAAGTCGTCATCGCAGGTTTCCAAACGTCTTCCTGGTTTGGGACAGAAGCGTGACCTGTTGGCAACCCAGATTCAGTTGTGATTGAAGAAAATCGACACAAATCAATATTATTAGACTATTTATTTCATTTGGCAGTGGGCTACTCAATTTATTCTGAAATCTGACTTTTAATTCTTGTTCTTTGCCAACACTAAACTCCTTCCCGTCTTGTTTACTCTGTGTCCCCGGCATCAGCGGTCACATTCTCCGGCCGTTTAGCCACATTCCCGAGTGTTTCACCCCTTTGAAGCGCCCGTCCCTTTAACACTTTGTCCTCTCCCTCTTAAAGGGATGAAAGGAGGCTCGAGTTTACGCTTTTCTTCGGCCGTGATTGAATTGTGCAGCTGATTGTCGAGGTGATGTGAGGCGAGCGCTCCCGGCCGGAGGTCTGAGGCGGGATTAAAGTGAAGAGCGGCTGTCGATGTGGAAAGGCTGCGTCAGAACTGCTTAAAGAGGAGAGAGAAAGCTCCTGTTTGTTACCATTATGTTTGAGTGACTCTGCTGAGGAAATACTGAGACTAAAACACCAAGAGGAACAGTATGACCACAGTTATGACATTAAACATTTTACATTTATTCAATTAAAGGTGGTTTTGTAGCTCAAAAATACCTAGAAAAACAGAGATTGTGACTGTGAGCGGCATCGCCTCTCCAACAGATCTGAGCTGTAATTTGGTCTGGTTTGGTCTCCAAGATGATTTAAAGGCCACACTGTGAAACATTCCAGACAAAGCAATAATGTTTCCAGGGAGAAAAGCATTTGACAGGTTCTCCACCAGAAAAGTTACACAATGCACCTTTAAATATAAAAAAAAAAAACACAGCCTGCCTATCCCTTTCCTGCATATTCACAATGCATCTCGACATCACCGAAAGCAGATGGGGTCAGGAAGTAAAGACAGACACACAGAACCTCATTTACCTCCACTGACTCAGCGCTAAAATGCCTGAATTCTGTGCAGTCTGTGATCACTGCAGCCGCTCGAATCGGGAGAAAGAACTTCTTTTTTTTTTGTGTGCGGAAAGTGCCGTGTCACAAGAGAGTTTGTTACAAAAAAACGTACAGAAAAAAGACGACAAAAGTGGATCGACAAACTCCAGGAGGCGCAGAAACAGACGATGCTCGAGTTTCCTGCGACCACTTTGTAACAGGTAAGGATTGTGTCATTTAGTAATTCATATTTCCAACGGGTTTTTTGGACAATTATTTAGAAAGAAGAGCATCGTAAGTGACAGGTAAACTAGTCCAAACTTGTCACGAAAAAAGCTTTATGTGGTGCTAATTTTATGATCTTACTTAATCTTACTTCTGTAATTTGGCGCGTTATACTTTTTTAAATTATTATTTTAGGTTATCCTGGTGCAGTGGCTGATTTGAATCCTAAATAGTTGTAGCGTACAGGCTTTTTAAAGGCTTTCATTTGGCTCAGTGTGACATGAGGTCTGCAGCACCAGATCATTTATTACATCCATCACCTCAACGCCGGGAATATCGTCCAAATATTTAGATTTATTTTTTCACGGTCTGTGCCGGTCCGTTCAGGCTTTTTGTGTACTCGCTGTCACACATTGTGCTGTTTTGAAGCGGAGCAAAACGTTTCCTGCTCCATCTGAATTTTGCGCGTCATCAGGGCTACGTGAGTGAAACCAGCAGGTTTTTTATACAGAGGGAGATCAGTCTGGCCCCACTCCTTCCGTTACATCTTGAGATAGAATCAAACGTGATCATCCAATCAATTTTTTTATTTAAATTTCAGTGACGTGAAACGAAGGAGCTCATTGTTCATCTATTTGTAATGTTGCTTCCAGTTGGGGTCCAGTGTAAAAGAAAATGTTATTCTGTCAACTGGACAAGTTTAAATGAATCTATAGCTTTTTTTTTTTTTTTTTTATAATTTTGCTACACCAACCAGAAGGTATAAAGGTGAATTGTGTAACTTTTCTGGTGGAGGGTCCGTCAAATGCTTTTTTCCCTCTAGAAACGTTATTGCTTTGTCTGGAATGTTCCACAGTATGACATTAAACCTTTCTATCTTCAAAAAAACCAAAAAAAAAACAGACCAAGTCACAGGTCAGATCTGTGGAGAGACGACCCTGCTCGCAGTCAGAATTAGTGTTTTTTTCTTGTTGGTATTTTTGAGTTTTAAAACCGCCTGTAATTGAATAAATGTAAAATAGAGCTGTTTAATGTCGCACTGTGGAACATTCCAGGCAGAGAAAAGACATCTCCATAGAAACAAAAAGTTACATAGTGCACCTTTAAAGCTCTCAACAGGCAATTTTGCGTAATATAAGACCTTTAATATTAGTATTTCTGCCGCTGAGCTTGATTTTGCCACTAAAGTATTAGAGTTTCACTGTGGAACATTCCAGGTAAAGCAATGACGTATCCATAGAAACAAACAGGTGATGGACGCTCCCCCACAAAGTTACATAATGCACCTTTGAAGCGTTTTGTGTTGCATTTTTGGTATGAAAAGTGCTCTATAAATAAAGTTTGACTGATTTACTGATAGAAAAGAACGGTGGGGGATTTGCTCTGAAATATGTCACTGAAATGTGTCACTTTTCCTTCCTCCTCCGGTTAAAGTGGGAGTTGTCGGGATTAGCTCCTGCATTAGCCCGTAAAGAGTCATCACATGGTCGCCCTCCCTCCATGTGGCTTCAGTTCTCACGTCAGGTCGATCCTGCAGGGTCAGCGGACGTGACTGTGTTTATCAGCAGACTCACTTCTACAGGACAACGTGGAGTTCAGATTTAAAACTCTGTGTACGATTCATTATTCAGACTTTGTGACTACTTTCAGATTGCTTTATGTGTTTGTTCTTCATGTCGTATCACTTTGAACAGCGCTCAGTGTATGAAAAGGAGCCGTAGAGGAAGCAGTTTTAATTTTGAAAGCACAGGAAAAAAGGCCTATCAAAAAATAAGAAAAAAATACCAATTTTGAGGTAAAAATGCCCTATTTTAAGTGAAATAATCTGCCAGTGCAGTAAGAAATTTTCACTTACCAAGTTTTCTTAAAACAAGACGAAATACGAATCTTGTTCTAAGCAGAAAACACTAGTTTCAAGTATTTACGGAAAGATTTTTCACCTTATTGTTTTGAGAAGGAAGTTAAAGAGGCTTAACCTGGCTTAAAAAGTGCTTAGAATAAGTTGTAATATGTAGATAAGATAAATCAGGATGAAATATCTTGAAACAAGTCAAAAATCTCATCTTATTAAGTACAAAAATCTTAAAATTGATCTTTTAAAATGAATCTGCTTAATTCAAGTCAGTTTAACTATGCTAGAAAATACTTTTTTGCAGTGAACCAGTTTTCATTCACAGGGTTCCCACGGTCATGGAGATCCTGGAAAAGTCATAGAAATTGAAAATGTCATTGTCCAGGGCTGGAAAAGTCATATTTATTTATTTGAACTAGGACAATGGATATTAATCAACATGTAAACAAAGAGCATTAATGTAAATATGCCGGAATTAGCACAAGAGCTTTAGATCAGTTGTCCTAAGGCAGGTCAGAACAGAGAATATTCAAAACACACAAAGAAGGGAATATACAAGTGCACAGACAGGACACTAAATGATTACAAATTAACAGAAGACCATTCTGTTAACCTAATTCAATGAAAGTTTTAGAAAAGTCACAGAATTTTAGCATCTCTTTCACGCAGCTAGAGCTAGAGGCTATTATCTCTAAGCGTGTGCACCAGCCGCTCCAGCAGGACAGTACACAATAAGGTGTTTTATTTAAAAGAAGCGACAATAAATGTATTTTGAATGTTAAAAAAACTATAATACCAAACCATAAGGTGAGAGGAAAGGGTTTACATTTCATATTTAGCCCTAAAAGTGCTCAATTCTACACATGTAGGTGCTGTAAAGTCATGGAAAATTCACTTTAGGTCATGAAAAAGTCATGGAAAAGTCTTTAAATTTCATCAGTGATAAAGAGTGGGAACCCTGCGTTTACTTTTTGGTGTAGTTCCCGACACTGGGGATGTGATAAAACCGTGGATTCAGCAGCAGCGTCTTCACAACCTGGCAAAGTTTTCTGTCTTTAGTTTCTAATCTCTAATCTTGGATGTCACTTACAGGCAGCCGGTTGAACATAAGGGAACTCTAAAATGACTTCTTGTGGACAAATTCAGTGTTTCCTACAGTTCAAGTAGTATTGTGTGGTAGGATATGTTGTATATGGCCTGAAAAAAGAACCCAATAACATAAAATAAATTATCGAAAGACCAAATAAACCTCATCGGACTATAAACATAACATGACATATGGTGACTGACGGCTTCTATGATGATTTTTTTTATTTTTTAAGTTGAATCGGCTCAAATAAAGTAAAATGTTCTTAATCGAAGTCATTTTTACTTATCTAGATATTGTTTTTTTTCCAGTGTAGGCCCTGTTCCCGGAAGATGCTGGAAACCGGAAGATGCTGGAAACCGGAAGACGCTGGAAACATGCGGATGACGACTTCGAATGCCGGTTCGAATGGTAAAAGGTCACACTTTTATACAGCATTTTTCCACCTTCAAAGCATCAAAGCACTTTAGATGAAGGAGCCACTCACCCATTCACAAACACACACTCATACACCAGAGTACACAGACACTGGTGTATGAGTGTGTGTGGAAGGGTCGGGCAGTATCCAGATTTTGATACGGTTAAACCTTTTCAGCATTTCACTGGCGTACACGGTATTACTGTGACTAATTAAGGATTATTTTGTAGCTGCGCCTAAACCTTTCAGAAACAGAAGCACGAGCTGTTTTTATCAGCGCTTATACTGTATGCAAATGAGCCGCGCGGTTTCAAGTTTTGTTTTTGTAAAATGTAAACGAATGCGCGCAAAGCTGCATTAAACACATTATTACTCAAAGTCTATAATGAGCAAAGTATTGGGAATGTAGAGCGGTGGAGAGGACCAATCACAGCCCTTATCGTCTGCATCGTTTTGAGGCGTAGTTAGAAAGTTTCATAGGCGCACGTTGGTCGACATAAACATGCAGAAGGAAAAATCGGGCTTTACCGTCTCCTCCGTGAAAGTCTGACTTCGCCCTCGAGCGGGAACTTTCAGCGCCTCGTCCCCTCTCGACTCTCGGCGTCCAATAAAACGTCTCCGTCACAAACTTTTCGGCTCAGCGTCGCACACGAAGCGTCAGTCAGGTTTTTTTCTTCTTCCTCGGTGAGTGTGGATGGAAATCTCCGAGCGTAACGACAGAAAGTCCGCGCTGTGGTTTTAGGTCGTTATGCAGATTTTTTAAAAAGACGGTAATGAAACTGATACCGCTGCTACTTCTCGATACCGCGGGACACTGTATTACCGCCCAACTCTAGTGTGTGAACGGGTGAGTGGCTCCTTAATGTAAAGCACTTTATAAAATTCCAGGTTTTCTAGTAGTCGACTGGTCAGCAATATATTTTTTGATACGTTGGTTATTCTATTGTATATTTTAGACTTTTTAAACATAAATAAAGAGTGACATATGGTGACTGGAGGCTTCTGTGATGCCTTTTTACAGTCCACTAGTCACTGTTTGTGGTTCAGTCATGGCGGCTCGACTTTGAAGCTCGGTCTAGGCTTTGTTTTGGGCGAGTATTGATCCTTGTTTGATCAGTGAGCAGCTCCCGAGCCTCTTAAACCTGATATTACTTTTAAAGCCTCTTTCTTTGATTGACACATGCACAGCGCGCTCCGATCGCCCCAGCGGACCCGAGGTGCGGTGGCCCTTCACTGGCTTCTTTATTTGCCCCTCTGTCCGTGGGTGGCTGTGCTAATAATGCGACTAAAGGGGAGCTTAATGCACGGTGAACAGGCTGGGGATTAAACAGAGGGTGAGGGGAGGGTCCGAGGGGGGTCTTTGAAGGGCAGAGGGGGGCAAAAAGAGGGGGTACAGGGGGGGCAGAAAGAGGGATGGGGGGCGGGACGTCTTGTGATCTTCAGGTTCGGAGGAAAGTGGGCAGAACGCAACACTAAAGCTGCCTTTTTACCACCAAAACGAACGACAGCGTGTTCGACCGAGCGGAGAAGACACGTGAGGAAATAACGCTCTAACTTTTCAATCGGGGGTCCGTCGCCTTCTTGTTTCTATGGAAATGGCATTGCTTTTCTTGGAATGTTCCACAGTGTGACATTAAACATCATCAACCTTACATTTATTCAATTACTGTTATGATTACAGGCGATTTTACAGCTCAAAAATGCAGGTTTTTCTGGGAGCGGCGGCGCCTCTCCACACATCTGACCTGTAACTTGGTCTGGTTTGGTCTCCATGAAGATAGAAAGGTTTAATGCTATACTGTGGGACATTCCAGACAAAGCAAAAGTAGGGTCCAGACCCTCCACCAGAAAAGTTACACAGTGCACCTTTTAAGAAGTAGTACTAGAAATTTAGCTCCAGTTTAGTCATGATGTAGACCTCGTTTGATCCTCTGCTGGACCTGGTTTAGTCCTGGTCTAGTCCTGGTCTAGTCCTGGTTTAGTCCAGGATTTGATGTAATGTGTGTGAAAATATGAACCATTAAGAGGAAATGGTATGAATAGGAATAGACGTAGCAGTAGTAATAGCAGTAGTCGTAGTAATAGTAGTAGTAGTAGTAGTAGTAATAGTAGTTGTAGTAGTAGTAGCAGTAGCAGTAGTAGTAGTAGTAGTAGTAGTAGTAGAAGTAGTAGAAGTAGTAGTAGTCGTAGTAGTCGTAGTAGTAGTAGTAGTAGTAGTAGTAGTAGTAGTAGTAGTAGTAGTAGTAGTAGTAGTAGTAGTAGTAGTAGTAGTAGTAGTAGTAGTAGTAGTAGTAGTAGTAGTAGTAGTAGTAGTAGTCGTAGTAGTCGTAGTGCACTATAACATTTCCAAGTCAAGTCACAGCTCAGATCAGTGGAAAGGCGAGCCCACACACAGTACGTATGCGTGTTTTTCCACTTTATCGATAAAAACATCTGTTGAATAAATGTAAATAAATGTGAGGCATTCGCACAAACCCAAAAGTCAGTGAAGTTTGTTACATAAACAATCAAAAGTCTTAAATTCAAAGCAGAAACAGAACCCCTTTGAGCCGCTCACTCAAAACAAAATTATTTAGTCTTAAAATCAGGGCTGGTCCGTGAGTTATGAGCGTGTGCGGCTACACTGGACTCTCCTGCCACCTGTTGGACTGTTTTAACATCACACACACAAATAATCGACAATCATTCTATACTGATGTTTATAGTTGTTATGTTTTTTTTGTTGTTTTTTTATGTACTTACGTTAGTCTGATCAAATAAGAGTCATTGTTAGAATTCATGCAAAGTTACAGGTCGTATCCATGGCAACACGACCCCGTTTACAGTAAAATTTCATGTTTTTCAAGGTGTTTTTAGCAATAAAAACAGCTGTAAATAACACAAATACGTAAAACAAGGGCCTTGAAAATGAACACCAACGGTCCTTATAGACTAGTGAGCCACTGAACCTGTTATTTGTTAAACTTAAAGTGTTGAAAATGCATGATATTGCTGACTTAAGTATCCTCAGTCATGTATAAAGCAAAGTGCAGCGTGTTACTTGGAAATATTCAAAGACGGTTTAAGATGAGAACAAACCACTACAATTTAATTTAATGTTTAAAAAACCCAGATTCAGAACCAAGGTTATGGAACAAAGCGTCGCCGTGAAAGGAGTTAATTTATGGAAAAGTCTTGACAAAGAAATCAAAGGATCGAGCACAATGACGGCATTTAAAAAACACATAAAATCAAGTGCCACGTGTGTGTGGGTCAATGACATGACGCTGTCCATTTGCAATTTCCTCAGTTTAAAAGGTTCAAATTTCATAATAATTCAGCACATTTCTGTAGCACCTCTGACCTCCATGGAACCAAATAATTTTTTCAGAAATCATGAGTTATTCTGCATGTTTTTTGTACTTAAAGTGTTAAAATGTCATGTGGTGCGACCGTGCATCATGTGGTGCGACTAATAACAGCAGGAATTCTATGGCTGGAGTTTTAATAACAGACAAAGTCGACTTGGGTGAATGGTTCTTTAGGCATTTTTCTTCATTTGATGCATTTTCCAGGGCAGTAGTTTGTTCATTAAACACAAACAGGTGACTGTCATATTGGAGCAAAAGAAAATATCAATATGCATTAAAAATCTAAAGAAATGCCAACAGTTTGTTTCTATACACTTCATATTACTCAGAACCTAGATTAATATCAGTTTTAAGGTGATTCTCGGTCACACCACATGACATTTTACACTAAAATTGCTTAATATAAATGTTAAACACAGATTTATGCACCTGACACTGGAAATATTAGAAAAAGTTCAATAAAAACTAATATTTTTTATATTTTAAAACGTCATTCACCCATGTGTGAAAAAGAAAACTAAGCTGTAGTGCGTGAAAGTGACGATTTATGTTTGCAATTGATAAATAATTGTGAGTGGAATGAAATGTAGTGATCTGAAATGTTTTGAAGTCGCTATCGGTATTAATGTTTTATCTGGAAAATGGAGAAAATAACATAAGATTATTCTTCTTTCTGCTCCTTTTCATTCATTTCTTGTTAACGTTATGACACCGTTCATGTCTTTTTATACTTCATGAATGAACTAAACAGACAAATAATAAAATAATAGCAGTAAAAAGCCATAACATCTCCATGGCGACGAGCAGCTGGCGTAATGGCGTTCACCCCCGACCAGAAATGTCCTTTAACCTCACCCGCCGACTTTAACATCACGCGCCAATGTCCGCTTCCCTCCGGAGACTTCCTGGTTTGGTTTTCATCGACGTCCGACCTTATCTCCATCAGAAATCATTCCTCTGAACAGCGTCCCGCATCCGCCCTCGTAAAACCTCTCCATTACGAGAGTTTAGAGCTTTTCCGATCGCCTCCAAATCCTGAAAAATGAGCTGTCGAAGTGAGTTAGCGACGCCAGACGACAGCCCGGCGTTCGGCTTAATATCTGCTAATTTGTTTTAATTGTTGTGAGTAAACAAAAGGCGCTAATGGTGTAGATTTCCAATATGGAGGTGTTTAGGAACAGGCGGATAATTCCTGATTAATTTGAAACGTATTGGGCTCTTAAAGATGATCTATGGTTTGTGTTTTGTCCTGATTTGTGGGTTTAATTGCGTCGACAAGCCGAAGGAAGCGTGGGGAATGCCCAATTCCAAGCAACGATTACGGTAAATACAGATGTGAAGAAGGCGATTTAAAAGTGCTTAAAAGTGGATTTTCTGACGCGGGAGTAAAACGTCAACTTCTTGTCTCCGTGGAGGTGTTATCACTTTGATTAAAATGTTTCACAGTGTGGCATTTCTGTCTTTAGTGACTGTGGAAAGGCTCACAGCTCCCAGATTTGTATTTTTGAGCAATAAAAATATGGAAATGAATCACTTTAAGTTTCCATTTAATGCCATACTGCGGAATATTCCCGGAAACAGGCATCTATGTTTATATGTTGTGCTTAAAATGTAATACTTTAGTGGAGAAATCAAGCCCAGCAGCAGAAATATTAATCTTAAAAGTCTTATTTTACGCAAAATTGAGTGTTGAGAGCTTTAAAGGTGCACTGTGTAACTTTTTGTTGCTATAGAGATGTCATTTCTCTGCCTGGAATGTTCCACAGTGTGACATTAAACAGCTCTACCTCACATTTTTTCAATTACAGCTGGTTTTACAGCTCGAAAATATCTAGAAAAACAGGCGTTCTGACTGTGAGCGGCGTCGCCTCTCCACAGATCTGACCTGTGACTGGGTCTGGTTTGGTCTCCATGACGATAGAAAGGTTTAATGCCATATTGTGGAACATTCCACAGTATGGCATTCCAAACAAAGCAATAACGTCTCCATGGAGAAAAGCAATCGATGAATCCTTCACCAGGAAAGCTACACAATGCATCTTTAAATTATGTTTAGAGAGTACTGGCAACCTGCTTGTCGCCATGGTGATTTTATTCCAATTCTTGGATTGATCGTTCCACAGTATGGCATTAAAGGGCTCACATTATGCTGTTGTCTTATCTATGTTATAATGTTGTTACTTTTTTACTCTGTTTGGTGTAATTCACGTGTTTGAGTAACTCTTTATTATTACTCTGTCTACATCTCCAAAGCTCAAAATGCTCTGTTTGCTCTTAATGTTCAATCCAGATTTTTTTTTGTGAAATCTGATTTTTTTTGGCGAGGTCGTTCACATTTCTGTTTAAATGCGACTTGTCTGTGATCTCCAGTGTGAACTTTAAACGCCCCAAAAGTGTCTCACATGAGCACTGGAGACACGATAACATCACAGGCAGCGAACTCAGTGTTTATGGAAGTCGCCTAAATATGGACGCTGCATTGAGCTTCTGGAGGTTTTAAAGTTGCTGTCGTACGACTCTCACAGGAGGAAACACGTCTTCGGATTATTTCAGTAGCAAACACGTCGGCGTTGGGCTGTTTTGGCTCACAACAGGAGCTTGTTACAGCACAACAGCCAAACTCTCGCTTGTTGATGACGTGTAGGTCGGATGTAGGTCGGATGAATGTGACCTGGACGTTCAGACTGAAGTCACATGTCAAAAGATAAGATAAGATAAGATAAGATATCCTTTATTTGTCCCACAATGGGGAAATTTCAGTGTTGCAACGCACAGTTAAGAGAACAGCAAGAAAACAGTAACAGCAATAGAAGTACAGAATTACTTAGACAAACTCTATAAAGATAAGGACTATAAAATAAAATAAAATTCTATATACAATAAATTGCTATCTGAATACAGTGGCTACAGTTTGTACAGTATAAATAGCGTTAAATGTTTAAAGTGGCCACAGCATCTTACGGTAATAAATAAGTTTGTAGTGGGTAAAGTGACTGCTGGACATCTTATGTATTGCACATGGTCCCAATATTGCACAGGCAAAAGATCGGACATGTATCGGTTTTAGGAGCACATATCCAAGTGGCCTGAGTTGCATTTGGAAAAATCGGATCTGTGTCGCTCAGACTGTCATTAAAAGATCAGATACAGGTCACATAGGGACGAAAAAATCGGATTTGGGTCACTTCAGGCTGCAGACTGAACGTAGCCAAAGAGAATGTTTGGTGAATTTAAGGGGAAAGACGTTATCGCCCTTCTTCCTACGGGATTTGCTGTTGTACCGTCAATTACTTGGACACCACGGAGCGTTCCGGCGCATTATCGCAAATAGCGGCGATTGGTTAAATAAAAAAAGTACCCGCCTACCGTCGAGCGAACGAATCCTAATGCTGCGAGGTCGGACGGTTTCCACGAAGTGAAACCGTTGGATGAAGCAGGCTAGTAATATAGAGCCCTTTAAATTATAAAACAGTACAAACAATTATAATAAAATGAACACTAGCAGTAGATAGATGTGTGTAATGTCATACTGAGGAAAATGTCAAGCTCTTCTCAACCTAAAACGGCCTTACATGAGATATACCGATTAATAACTGCCTCTTGTAAATGTAAGCTTCTCATGCAAACCTTAAACCTCTATTTTATCTTTATCCGAAGATCATGAAAACATCTGGAGAATTACGGGCGTGTAAATCTCGGTGATGAACGGCCGGTCTCCACAGACGGAGCGGAGGAATGAGCCGGGGGAACATTTTGGCTTCACTACAGACATCCGAGGACGAGGAGACGTCTTTAACACGAGCGAAGGGGACCGTAAATCACCAAATCCATGACAAAGACGATCTACGCTCTCTGGTGGATCTGCGTTACTCATGTTTAGAGGAGTGTTTTGCATGTTTGATCGATCTGCGGCAGGTTTAGAACAAGGGCGCGCTCATACGAAGCCAAAACGAACTGTCCGAGCGCTAAAACACTCGTAAATCGAGGTAGGTTTGAGCGCGAGTGGGCGAAAGAGTAAAGGCCTGGTTTTTACGGGCTTAAAAATGTGGGAAAATAAAACAGAACTAGTTCATTTTAAACCTGTAAAAGAGGAAATAGATGATATTCTTAAGAGGAAAATGCTACGAATAGAAATACACTGCAAATTTCTCTGATCTGGCCAAGATTTTAAAACTTATATCAGGTTATTTATGTTGTTTTCAGATTTATTATCGACTTACAGAGACGCTTCATTCTAGTCTAAAGGTCGTTTATTTTAAATAACTTGTCAAGTAAATTGATCTTGCTGCATGGACACATAATTTGACTACTTACTAGTTATTTTCTGATAGATTTAAGTGTAGTAGTTGTACTAGCAGCAGTTGTAGTAGTAAGTAGTAGTAGTAATATTAGTAGTAGTAGCAGTAGAAGTAGTAGTAGAAGTAGGAGTAGCAGTAGTAGTAGTAATAGTAGTAGTAGTAGTTGTAGTTGTAGTAGTAGTAGTAGCAGTAGTAGTAGTAGTTGTAGTAATAATTGTAGTAGTAGTAGTAGTAGTAGTAGTAGTAGTAGTTGTAGTTGTAGTAGTAGCAGTAGTAGTAGTAGTTGTAGTAATAATAGTAGTAGTAGTAGTAGTAGTAGTAGTAGTAGTTGTAGTTGTAGTAGTAGCAGTAGCAGTAGTAGTAGTAGTTGTAGTAGTAGTAGTAGTAGTTGTAGTTGTAGTAGTAGCAGTAGCAGTAGTAGTAGTAGTTGTAGTAGTAGTAGTAGTAGTTGTAGTTGTAGTAGTAGCAGTAGTAGTAGTAGTTGTAGTAATAATAGTAATAGTTGAAGTAGTAGTAGTAGTAGTAGTAGTAGTAGTAGTAGTAGTAGTAGTAGTAGTAGTTGTAGTAGTCGGGGCTTTATGGTGTGGTGGAAGCCTCTCCTCAGTGCAAGACACATGAAAGCTGCATGGAGTTTGCTGCAAACACATGAAGAACTGCCAGATGGTGAGAAATAAGATTCTCTGGTCAGATGAGTCCAAGATAGAACTTATTGGTCTTAATTCTAAGCCAGTGGTTCTTAACCTGGGTTCGATGGAACCCCAGGGGTTCAGTGAGTCAGTCTCAGGGGTTCAGCAGGGGTCAGACTCACATCCAACTCTGATCTGATTCATGATGACCCGCCCCATTTGGCCGTTATTGGCTGCAGGAAATTTTGTGCGCGCAATAATCTTGTGACTGTCGTGATGGAGTCGTGTCATTTCTTTCTTCATGTTTTCCCTTCATACGAACTATGTCGAGCAAAAAAAGAAAGTTGCCGGACGAATATGTGCAATATGGATTCACATGTGCACCAATAAAATATATATACCTGTGTTTTGAATTTGAAAAAAACATTTTATTTTTTCAATTAAGAAGGGCTCAGTGAATGCGCATATGAAACTAGTGGGGTTCAGCACCTCCAAAAAGGTTAAGAACCACTGGTCTAAGCGGTTTGTGTGGAGAAAACCAGGCCCTGCTCATCGCCCGTCCAATACAGTCCCAACAGTGAAGTCTGGTGGTGGCAGCATCAGGCTGTGGGGCTGTAGTCGAAGGAAAGATGAACGCGGCCAAGTACAGGGATATCCTGGACGAAAACCTTCTCCAGAGTACCCAGGACCTCAGACTGGGCCGACAAGACAATGGCCCTAAGCACACAGCTAAAATAACAAAGGAGCGGCTACAGAACAACTCCGTGACTCCGGAGCTCTGACTTAAACCCAATTGAGCATCTCTGGAGAGGCCTTAAAATGGCTCTACCAACGTTCACCATCCAACCTGACAGAACTGGAGAAGATCTGCAGGAGGAACGGCAGAAGATTCCCAAATCCAGGTGTGAAAAACATGCTGCATCATTCCCAAAAAGACTCGTGGCTGTATGAGCTCAAAAGGCGCTTCTACTACTGCAAATTAGCCCCAAGAGCTAGAGTCTGGTACAAAGCATCTTTTCATTTGTGATTAATGCTCCTGTACATTGTCCCTGTCAAATAAATCAAATCCTAAATACTGAGCGAAGGGTCTGAATACTTATGGTTATGTGATATTACAGCTTTTCTTTTTTAATAAATCTGCAAAAATGTGTTTTTCTGTCAATATGGGGTGTTGTGTGTACATTAATGAGGAAAAAAAAATAACTTTAGCAAATGGCTGCAATATAACAAAGAGTGAAAAATCTAAAAAGGTCTGAATATTTTCCGTACTCACTGTATTTCCCCTGAATTTGTTTAATTACAGGTGTTTTATAACTCAAAAACACCTTAAAAACATGAACTTTTACCACGTGCATGCTCACTTCTCCACAGATCTGACCATTAACCTGTCCCCGTTTTGATTGCAGAGTTTATTTCCAGACTGTGGAATAATCACAGCAAAACAATAACAGCTCCATGGAAACCAGCGGGAATCTGTATTACGTATATTTGGCATTAAAAATGTGGAGGAGTCTTCAGCCCGTTTGATCGATCTGCAGCAGGTTTAGCACAAGTACGCGCTCGTACGAAGCCAAATCGACCCGTCCAAGCACTAAAACACTCTTAAATCATGGTAGGTTGTGGGCGAGAGAGTAAAGGACTGATTTTTACGGTCTTAAAAACGTGAAAAACAGAAGTACCGTAATTAATTTAAAACATTCCTCACTTACCTTTATGCATTCAGAGCGTAGACTTATTCTCCACGATGAGTTTCCAAACAATTTTCACAACTTTCAGAGACCAGAGTGAAGTTTTGGCATCACAGTAGTGCTAATAACAACTAGCATGCTAACGTGCACTACTTGATAATTGAACGATAAAATGATAACAACAGTTTTGCTTCAATACAAGGTAAAAAATCTGGTTTTTAAGTTTTTTTTCATGCTTTACTAGGACTATTAAAAGTTGAGTTATTATAAAGTGTTGCAGGTTAAGTTTAATGCCATACTGTGGGACATTCAAGCCAGCCGAAGCAATAACATCGCCATGGAGACAAGCAGAAGGCCTATACTCTCTACTAGACTAAACTTTCCTGGTGGAGAGTCTGTCAAAATGCTTTTCTCCATGTAGATCTTGCTATTTTGTCTGAAATGTTCCACAGTAGGGCATTAAACCTTTCTATCTCCATGGAAACCAAGCCAGACCAAGTTACAGGTCAGCTCTGTGGAGAGGCGACCCCACTCACAGTCAGAATACATTTTTTTTAGGTATTTTTGAGCTTTAAAACTACCTGTAATTGAATAAATAAGTAAAGCTGTTTAATGCCGTACTGTGGAACATTACAGGCAAAGCAATAACATCACCATGGAGACAAGCAGGTGGTCCATATACTCTACTAGAAAAGCATTGCGTAACTTTTCTGATGGAGGGTCTGTTAAAAATGCATTTCTCCATGTCGATGTTGCTATTTTGTCTAAAATGTTCCACAGTATGTCATTAAACCTTTCTATCTCCATGGAGACCAACCAAATTAGACCAAGTTACAGGTCAGCTCTGTGGAGAGGCGACCCCGCTCAGTCAGAATGAACGTTTTTTTTAGGTATTTTTGAGTGATAAAACTCCAAAAATCTAAAACAAAATATGTGTAATTGAATAAATGTAAAGTAAAGCTGTTTAATGCCACTGTGGAACAATAACGTCGCCATGGAGACAAGCAGGCAGGCCTATACACTCCGATAGAAAAGTTACACGTTGCGTCTTTACACTCAGACCTTTCAGAGAGTCGTTATCGTTATGCTCCAGTGACTTCTCTCATTACCCCCTGTGCAAATGGAGCTCGCTCATATTAACCTTAAGAATCGCGTCATAAAAACGATAAGATTCTCTCTTTTTTCCGCAGAGGTTTTTCCATTCGCCGGTGACGGATTTTAAGAGGAGTGGACGTAAATGGGGTCCAGCTGATGTAACAGACCGAACGCAGAGGAGTTGTAAAGACAGACGCGCCGTTAAATGGGCGAACGCGAGTCTGATTTAAGAGGCGCCGGAGCGATGAATCAGAACTAAATGAGATTATGGTTATGAAGTAAAAGTCCTGGCGTTCGTTGGGGGATCCACTCAACTTCTCTTTTATTTGTACAATATTTCACTTCACTATCTCTGTATTACTGATGCGGATTTTTGACACTGGTATTCCACTTGTTACAGCTGGAAACACTGCATTTATAAGGCTAAGTATAAGATTTAAACTGCATAAAACATTTAAACAGTCATCCTACTTAAACAAGAGGTATTACACTTCTATGGGGTAATATGGGGTAGATTGCTATTGTATTTTCTTTCTTTTTTTGATCAATATTCGCAGAAAACAACGTATTTACGTGTTTTATCATTTTCAGTTTTGTTCTGGACACTCTTGAGCCCTTCTTTTGCTCACCGCGCTAAGTCACTCCCCCTTTCAGAGCGCTATCGCAACACAAAAATTGAGTTTTCCTCTCCATCCATCCATCTTCTCCCGCTTAATCCAGCTGGGTCGCGGGGGCAGCGTGCTGCCCAATACTCATAGCACCTGACCCCCCCTATGAACCCCTCTGCAGGTGGTGAGCCCACAGGAGGGTGGACAACATGGTCCTTGATGTTAGTTCATAGGGGTGCAGGCATGTTTTGGGTTGATGGGGGAAACCGGAGTACCCGGAGGAAACCCATCCAGACACAGGGAGGAACATGCAAACTCCACACAGAAAGGCCCGGGCGACCCGGGGATCGAACCCGCAACCTTCTTGCTGTGAGGCCTGAGTGTTGCCACCCAGCCACCGTGCCGCCTGTGTTTTCCTCTCGTTTTTTTAATAATTTCAACCAGCCGGGGCCCACAGTGAGGTCCCGAGGAACGGCGTTAAAGGGACAGTTCGGAATTTTGGACATGGGGCCTCGTTTCCTCGTGAGCCAGAGTGTTGGAGACGTGTGGAGACACTTTTTTAAATCTTCCGTCCAGTTCTTGTATTTGCAGAGGTTGCTGGTGCTAGGCTAGTGCATGTCAATGGGCATAGTTGCCACTAAAACCACTAAAAACAGTCTGACCCACTCCACAGACCCGAGGAAAAACTATTAGAACTCCAGACTGTCCCTGTGAACGTCTGTGTCCAGAGAATAATGTCCGCCGCTGCCGAGCTTCTATCAGGAAGTACAACTCTCTGCTGCTGCTCAGACAGAAATCCTTCAAATGCAACGGTTGGTTTTACTTCTAAAATGATTCTCTGGACACAGACGTTCACAGGGACAGTCTGGAGTTATAATAGTTTTTCCTCGGGTCTGTGGAGTGGGTCAGACTGTTTTTAGTGGCAGGACGACTACACTACAAAAAAGGATTTTCTAGCATAGTTAAACTGACTTGAATTAAGCAGATTCATCTTAAAAGACCAATTTTAAGATTTTTTTTTTACTTAATGAGATTTTTTTACTTGTTTCAAGATTTTCCATCCTGATTTATCTTATCTCAATATTACAACTTATTCTAAGCACTTTTTATATTAACTCAGTCCAGGTTAAGCCTCTTTAACTTCCTTCTCAAACCAATAAGAAAAAAAATCTTGCCATAAATACTTGAAACTCGTGTTTTCTGCTTAGAACAAGATTCATATTTTGTCTTGTTTTAAGAAAACTTGGTGAGTAAAAATTTCTCACTGCACTGGCAGAGAATTTCACTTAAAATAGGGCATTTTTACCTCAAAATTTGTATTTTTTTTTGATAGGCCTTTTTTTCCTCTTTTTTTTTACCAGCAACCTCTCCAAATACAAGGACTGGAGGGAATATTTAAAAAAGTGTCTCCACACGTCTCCAACACTCTGGCTCACGAGGAAATGAGGCCCTGCGTCCAAAACAACGAACTGTCCCTTTAAAATGTCCCAAGATGCCTCTGTTTTCATAAACATGCTCCTCCTCTCTGTCCATCAGTTCACTCTTTTATTCTCTGGGAAACTTCTGCACGTCGCATCAGGTTTGTGAACTTTACAGGTTTGTAGTGAACAGTTTTGTATCATGTTTTTGTGTGTTGTTGTGTGGGAGCGTGGGTGACGTATGGAGGGTTTAAACAGGGGCTGGGAGAGATCGCTAAATGACTCAAACATGCACAGATGAGGAAACCACATTACAGAAGGTTATAGAAAACGCCAAAAGGTCAATTTTGCATAACAACATCTTTTTAAATGTTATTTTTAATCAAAATCTCTGAAATATTTATTGCAATATCTTTTGTGCTTTGACTCAAATCTCTTTCTCCCTCTTCATCCTTCTCTCTTTCTCCCTCCCTCCTATCACTTTCTCGTGTTCTCTCTTTCATTCTCTCTGAATCCCCTCCCTTTCGCCTCTCTCCTCTCTTCCTTTTTCTCCCCCTCTCTCACATATTCTACTTCTCATCCCCTTTATTTCTCCACACCTCCTCCACCCCGTCTTTATTCCGTCCTTTTCTTGCCCTATCCTCCCTCTCCACCCTTCACTTCTCTTTCTCTCTCTTCCCCCTCCTCTTCTTTCTCTCTTCTCCCTTCTCTCTTCTCTCCCTTTTTTCTTACACCCTCTCCCTCTTTCTCTCTCCCTCCTATCACTTTTTCATGCCCTCTCTTTCACTCTCTCCTAACCCCTTCCTTTTCTTGTCCTCTCCATCCTTCACTTCACTTTCTCTCTCTTCCACCTCCTCTTCTTTCTCTCTTCTCCCATCTCTCTCTTTCTGACACCCTCTCCCTCTTTCTCTCTCCCTCCTATCACTTTTTCATGTCCTCTCTTTTACTTTCCCTCCTTTTCTTGTCCTCTCCTCTCTCTTTCCCCCTCTCTCGCATGTTCCGCTTCTCCTCACCCCTGTCGCTCCACAACTTCTCCTTTTCTTTCTCTCTTCTCCCATCTCTCTTTCTCTCTCTCTTCTCTCCCTCTTTTCTTACACCCTCTCTCTCTTTCTCTCTCCCTCCTATCACTTTTTCATGTCCTCTCTTTCACTCTCTCCTAACCCCTTCCTTTTCTTGTCCTCTCCATCCTTCACTTCACTTTCTCTCTCTTCCACCTCCTCTTCTTTCTCTCTTCTCCCATCTCTCTCTTTCTCTCCCTCTCTTTCTGACACCCTCTCCCTCTTTCTCTCTCCCTCCTATCACTTTTTCATGCCCTCTCTTTCACTCTCTCCTAACCCCTTCCTTTTCTTGTCCTCTCCATCCTTCACTTCACTTTCTCTCTCTTCCCCCTCCTCTTCTTTCTCTCTTCTCCCATCTCTCTCTTTCTGACACCCTCTCTCTCTTTCTCTCTCCCTCCTATCACTTTTTCATGTCCTCTCTTTTACTTTCCCTCCTTTTCTTGTCCTCTCCTCTCTCTTTCCCCCTCTCTCACATGTTCCGCTTCTCCTCACCCCTGTCACTCCACAACTTCTCCTCTTCTTTCTCTCTTTTCCCATCTCTCTCTCTCTCTCTCTCTCTCTCAGTCACTTCTCTCCCTCTCTTTATTGTGCCCTCTCTCTCTTTCAGTCTCTCTTCTCCTGCCGATCACTTTCTCTTGTTCACTCTCTCCCTTAACCCTTTCCCTTTCTTGTCCTTTCCTCTCTCTCTTTTTCTCTCTCCCTCTTGTATTTTACATTTCCCCATCGCCCTTATCTCTCCACACCTCCTCCGCCCTCTCTTCTTTTCTCCCTTCTTTCTCTCTATCACTTTCTCATGTCCTCCATCTCTCATTCTCTCTCAAGCCCTTCCCTTTCTTGTCCTCTCTCCACCCCACTCCTCTCCTTTCTCTCTTCTTCCATCTCTCACATATTCCACTTCGTCCTCACCCTTATCCCTCCTCCTCCACCTCCTCTTCTTTCTCTCTTCCTCCATCTCTCCGTCTCTCGGTCAGTGGAGCGTGTAATCCACAGTGAGTCGTGTCTCGTGTCTCATTATATTTCCCATTGTCCACAGAACATGACGATGCGTCTTCATCCTGTGATTCTGAACACAGACGAACTGCAGCTCCTCTTTTCCTCTCAGGGTCAACGCAGACACAGAGTCAAGTGAACGAGAATATTTTAGACTTAAAGAGGATCTGGGGCTGTTAAAGGTGCAAAATTACACATATAAACACCTAAATTACACATATAAACACTTAAATCTATCAGAAAATGACCTAAAAAAAGTAGTGAAATTATCTATCCGTGCAGCAAGATCATTTTACTTGACAAGTTCTCTTAAACGACCTTTAGACTAGAATGAAGCAGCCTCTTCTCCTTTTTCCTCTTCTCTATCCACTTTTCTTCCCCTTTTTCCCTACACTGCAAAAAAGGCCTATCAAAAAATAAGAAAAAAAATACCAATTTTGGGGTAAAAATGCCCTATTTTAAGTGAAATTATCTGCCAGTGCAGTAAGAAATTTTCACTTGCCAAGTTTTCTTAAAACAAGACGAAATATGAATCTTGTTCTAAGCAGAAAACACGAGTTTCAAGTATTTATGGCAAGATTTTTCACCTTATTGGTTTGAGAAGAAGTTAAAGAGGCTTAACCTGGCTTAAAAAGGGCTTAGAATAAATAATAATATAAAATAATATCTAGAAAAGATAAATCAGGATGGAATATCTTGAAACAAGTAAAAGAATCTCCTCTTATTAAGTAAAAAAATCTTAAAATTGATCTTTTAAGATGAATCTGCTTAATTCAAGTCAGTTTAACTGTGATAGAAAATCCTTTTTGTAGTGTGACCCTTCTCTCTTCTTCTTTCGCAGTGACAGTAGTTCAGTTGGTAAAACGTTTATTCACTGATCTGAAGGTTTTTTTTTTCTTTCTTTTATTCATATAGCACCTTTAAAAACAAAGTTTACAAAGTGCTGAACATCAGCAAGACACAAGCACAATAAAACAAACAGAATCGCATACATACATTTAGAGGCAGAATTATGCAGGATTAGAGAGGCTAAGAGAGGCTGAGGATGAAAGAATAATAATCATCATTTATGAAGAATAAAAGAAGACATCACAGTCAACACAATAAAATAATTTAAAAAAAAGTAAAATTATGTGCAAAGGAATTTAAAGGCTAAAGCTGCAGCGAGCTAAAAACATTGTGTAAAAACAACATAATAAATAAATAAAAGAGACGACATCACAGTCACAATAAAAATAATTAAAAATAAAAGTAAGATTAGACTAAAATTTATAAAAAGGCAAGTCTATCAAAGTGTGTTTTAAGAAGTGATTTAAAAGATGTGACCGATCGTGCCGCCTTATCTCCTCAGGCAGGTCGCTCCAGAGTCGAGGGGCTCGGACAGGGACGGTCCTGTCGCCTTTGGACTTCAACCTCGACTTTGGGACAGTTTACAGGGACCTGCCTGAGGATCTAAGGCTGCGGGGAGGCTCACAGGGAGTTAGTAACTCCCTAAGTAGCTTTAAAAGTAATGAGTAAAATCTTAAAATCAATTCTGAAACGCACAGGGAGCAGTGAAGTGAGGCTCAGACAGGAGGGAGGTGACGTCGTCTGTTAAAACCAGAGAGAAGTCGAGCTGCTGCGTTTTGAACAAGTTGGAGAGATTTGCTGTTGAGACCGGAGAGGAGGGGGTTGCAGTAGTCGAGACGGGAGAAGATGAGGGCATTGATGACTTTTTCCAGGTTGGTGGTTGGAATCTCACTTTCAACATCAAACGCTATTGGTTTTGCGGTCAGATCTACTGACTCAGGCTGATGGTGCGATTCCAGCTCCCACAGATGAATTCCTGTCACTGGCCACTTTTACGTGATGTTTTTTTTTTAAATTCTGAATTAAATAGTTTGAAATTTAAATATTTTCCTTGAGTTTACATGGAAATAATCATTCTGAATTGCGAAAAACACGTTAAATCGCCTTTATTTAATTCCGTCAGCGTCTGGGGGTGGGGAAGGTTCTGATTGGACAGCGACACAAATGTATTTCCGTCTTTGGGAAGAAAACCCACACTTCAGCTGCTCCCGGCTTTTCCGTCATCTCCGTTTGTCGTTACGCCGCCGACACAAACGCGATCCGAACTTTTCCCGCGGTCGTTCCAATGATAATGAAGCAGCAGCTGGAGAATTCTCTCCTCACGCTTTCCGTCTGTGAGCTGAGGAGGAGAAGGGAAGAGTGTCGGAGAAGGAGGAAGAAGACAAACTAAGTCTGAGGCTGCCACACCTCAGCCCACTCCCACATCCCGCTCACAAATCCGAAGAGACGACTGGAGGAGCCGGATCGAGCATGCGCCGAACGACCGGGATTATTTTTATGAAGAATAAACATTTACATGATTGAGGAATAAATTAATTTGACTTTAAAAGTGGGATAAACCGCCCACTTACTTCAGAATTAAGTTTAGTTCCAAATAATCACTTTCATTTGGATTTAAGTGTTTACACGGCCGTTTTAAAGCAGATTTAAGTTTTATTCAGGATTAAATCATTTTTAAAAGCAGAAAAGCGCTGTATAAAAATATGACCATTTACTATGTCTCTCCTCCTCTTTTTATTGTCCCCTCCTCTTCCTTCTCTTCCTCTTTCCCCCCCTCAATCCTCCTCTCCTCTCTACTCGTCTCTCCACGTTTACCAGCCGTGACGGACAGACTCCAGTCCGACCTCCGCGGAGCCACATGTTCAGTCTGATGAGGCCTGATGGAGAGAACAGCAGAGAGAGTTTCTGAACTCTTGTTCTTTTATTTCAGTCGCTCGTCCCGGTTGTTTGTCGTCTGAGCGTCAAATCGAATCAGCGTTTAAGAAAAGCAGACGCAGAGTCCACGGCTACAGAGAGGAGAAAAGAGAGAGGAGGAGAAAGGGGTGCTAAGGGAGAGAGGGGGACGGAGACAATGAGGAGAGAGAAAGAGAGAGGCGAGAGAGAGGAATGAAAGAGAGAGGAGAAAGAAGAGAGAAAGAGATAAAGAGGAAAAAGAGGCAAGAGAGAGAAAAAAGCCAGGGAGAGAGAGAAAAAGAGAGAAAGGGGGGAGGAGGAAAGAGAGAGGGAGAGAGGAAAAACAGCCAATGAAGAGAGGGAAAGAAAGAAGAAAGAGAGAGGCAAGAGAGAGAGAGAGAGAGAGGAGATATAGAGGGGCAGAGGAAAGAGAGACAATGAGGAGAGAGAGAGAGAAAGAGAGGAGAAAGAGACAATGAGGAGAGAGAGAAAATGGCAAGAGAAGAGAGAGAGAGAGGAGAGACAATGTGGAGAAAGAGAGGCAAGAGAGAAAAGTGAGAGAGACAGTGAGGAGAGAGAGAGAAGAAAGAGAGAGGAGAAAGAGGAGACAGGTGAACAGGTGTAGAGGAGACAGGGTGTTTACAATATGGCAAAACATCAAAACTGGTGAGAACAAGGAGAGAAAGAGGAGAAAGGAAAAAGGGAAGAGACAGAGGAGACAGGTGCTTGGACAAGTGCTTGGACAGGTGCTTGGACAGGTGCTTGGACAGGTGCTTGGACAGGTGCTTGGACAGGTGACTGGGCAGGTGTTAGATGAGACAGAATACTTACTAACCCGACTGACAAAAATATGTCATCACTTCACAGCAGAATTGAATTACTGAGCAGGAGAAACATCGAGCGAAGTCCCGGACGTTTGCCCCACATACGGACTGAATCTGGACTGAACCTGGACCGAACCGGGACTAAAACAGGACTAAACAAGGACTAAAACAGGTCTAAACCAGGTTTAAACCAAGTCTAAACCAGAAGGTCTAAACCAGGAGGACTAACCCAAGACTGAACCAGGACTAAAACAGGACTGAACCAGGTCTAAACCAGGTTTGAACCAGGAGGACTAACCCAGGACTGAACTAGGACTAAAACAGGACTGAACCAGGATTAAAACAGGACTGAACCAGGACTAAACCAGGTCTATACCAGGTCTAAACCAAGTCTAAACCAGAAGGTCTAAACCAGGTCTAAACCAGGAGGACTAACCCAGGACTGAACCAGGACTAAAACAGGACTGAACCAGGTCTAAACCAGGTTTGAACCAGGAGGACTAACCCAGGCAGAACCAGGACTAAAACAAGACTAAAACAGGTTTAAACCAGGTCTAAACCAAGTCTAAACCAGGTCTAAACCAGGAGGACTAACCCAGGACAGAACCAGGATTAAAACAGGACTAAACCAGGTCTACACCAGGTCTAAACCAAGTCTAAACCAGAAGGTCTAAACCAGGTCTAAACCAGGACTAAAACAGGACTAAACCAGGTCTAAACCAGGACTGTCATTGCTCTGCCTGGAATATTCCATCAATTACTTTATTATGAATACTCATTACTTAATTAGAGCTCAAAAATCTCCAGAAAAACAGACATTCTGACTGTGAGCGGGTTCGCCTCTCCACAGAACTGACCCGTAACTTCGTTTGGTTTGGTCTCCGTGAAGACTGAAAGGTTAATTGCACCTTTAAATATACTTTATTCACTACATCACAATGTTTTGCTTGATTCATTTCCGTTATCAAACACTTTTAGATGACAACTTTTATCTGTGAAGCTCGGCGAACACAAGCCGCTGATAAAACCGTATCTTTGCCAGAGGAAATGGGATTCTGGGTAGTTCATAAATTCCGAGCGGAGCGGCTAATTTAAGGACGATTACATTAATTTCGATGACATCCATTTGATCGCTACATCCCATAATATGCCTCTGGAGCTGGAAGATAAGAGGAGCGTCATTTGGGCCAAACTCATTCAAGAACACGAGATAATCCCGCTCCGTTTTTCACAGAATCACTTAAACGTGCGACAGCGCTGTTCACTAAAGGGCTCCGTCGGATTGTGTGAGCGGATGATTTAAGACTGACCCAAAGCCCCCGGGTACAAGATAGTGCAGAGAAATGAATGTGCATTATGTTATTTTGGAGTTTGAGAAATAGAAAAAGGTCCTAGGTTCTGGTAAATTGACTCTTGTGAGGTTTAAGACGTGTTATAATGTTCTGGAGTTGTTAGTCTATTTCTCCAGAGCCCAAAATGTCATGTTCTGCCGGGAATGTTCCACAGCAGGACATGACTATTTACCAATAAACAGATCTACCTTACATTTAATAAATGTAATTAAATAAAAAAAAAATTGGAGTGGACCAAAGGCAGTGAAAACAGGCAGAGTGGAACAATGACGTCTTGAATCCAAGAGAATAAACATGACTCAAACCTGCATGAATCACTGCAAATTAGGGCTGTCAGCGTTAACACGTTCATCACGACTAGGTTAATGCAATCCATAACATGATATTTTTTAAAATCGCGATTAGAGTTCACCAGCCTTTTGTCCCTTCTAAAAATGCAATGATTTTGTTTTTTTACTCATGGTTAAAGTTCACTGATCCTCTGGCTGTTTCGCTTTCGAACTTCAGAACGTCGTGTTTTAGTAAACTCACCGCCGTGATGGAGAAACAGAGGAGCTTCTGGACTTTTGAACAGTTTATTTGACTTTAAAAAACTTCCAGACGCTACGATTTACAAGTCAATAGTTAAATGCAGCCTGTGTCGAGCAGAGTTTCAGTACCAGCGAAGTTCGGCTAGTCTAAGTTAGCAGCTCTGAGCTAAACCCCCGGGTGCAGCGAGCGGAGCGTCTCAGCCAAGAGCCTCAGAGCAGACAAACTACCACTTGGCAGAAGATAATCACACGGCAAAGAAAAAAACTACAGCGATTGCTAAATGGGTAAGAATTGCTTTACATTATGGCTTTAAAACTGTCTTGAAATGCAAAATAACACCATTTTAAACATGCAATTCAATATGCGATTAATCACGATTAACTATGGAATTTCTGATCTTAGTCGAGATTTAAAAAATGAATTCTTTGACAGCCCTACTCCAAATACAACTCTGAGTGGGGAAATGAGAAGGGAAACAGTAGACGATTGTCACAACGACAGGAAGTGCCGCGATGTTGAGTCGTGCAACTTCCGGTCAAAGCTTTTCTCTGGCATAATCCCTGTGGAAAAGTGTCGCATATTTTTGAGCAGCTTCATAAATCTGCCCCAACACCAAATCTTCATCCAAAAAGATCGACAAAGGACAGATTCTGTCCATGAAGAATTTATCCACGACAATCAAGGGAAGAAAGACGAAAACTTAAAGGAAACAACGACGAGCATCAGTGAAACGACTGAGCAAAACTAACATTATGGTGATGAATAAAACACGAATAATTTGTTCACTCAGACTGACTCTAGAATTGAAATTAAAAATCGATTTTGTGATGTCGATATGAGCACAGACAGAGATTTGTGCAGTTTAAATGCTACAGATGTTCACAGATTTGCTCAGGAGTAGTTCACTGATGCTCGCCGTTGTTCGCCTTAAGTTTTCGTCTTTCTTCCCTCGATCGTTGTGGATAAATTCTTCATGGACAGAATCTGCACATGAACAATATTTTGCATTTTAATAACTTGTACTACTACTGACTATTGCACACTTTTCTGTTTGTTTACATTTATTTATTCTGTAAAGTATTGTTTCCATTTTTTATATATATACTTTTATTTTTTTTAATTCTCTACATACTCTTATCTTTTTATCTCTTATCTTATTTATCTATTTAAAATTGTGTGTATACTCTAGGCATCCGGTGTGGGCAGCAAAGTAAGAATTCCATTGTACAGGGAAAAGTGTTTCTTTACTGTACATATGACAATGAAGCTTTGAATCTTGAATTTTGAATCTCTGTTCTTTGTCGACCTTGTTGGATGAAGATTTGGTGTTGGGGCAGATTTATGAAGCTGCTCAAAAATATGCGACACTTTTCCACAGGGATTTTGCAGTAGAAAAGCAGAGACCGGAAGCTGGGCGACTCAACATCGCTGCACTTCCTGCTGTTGTCATGATTGTCTATTAGGTTATAACATGTTCTAAAGCTCTGAAAAGTCGATTTTGCCTGAACACTTTTATCAAATATACATGGTCATTAGTATTTACGCCAATTTGGCCATGAATCGCTAAGACTCATCAGGTAAGGTCCCAGTTTGACCTCTTCTGTATCAATACTTGTTCAAATGAGCCTCAGTTTCAGTAGATTTAAGGTTGATTAGTATCTGAGTATTGATTTTCTGACAATACCAAAACACACAGGATTAAAGATCCTGTTATAATGTTGTTTCCTCATCAAAAACAGACCTGGAGTTGTGTTTTGTTTCATTCACACGTTTGAGTAATGCTTTATTATGAGTCTGTCTGCACCTCCTAGTGAAGAAGTGGAAGAAATATACGGTATGTGACGATTTTTAAGATTATACAACCAATTCGGAACTAGTAAATCGATAATAAATCTGAAAACAAGATGAAAAAGCTGAAATGAGTTTTAAAATCTTGGCCAGACCAGAGAAA
This sequence comes from Odontamblyopus lacepedii, assembly GCA_034769755.1. Lineage (NCBI taxonomy): Eukaryota > Metazoa > Chordata > Actinopteri > Gobiiformes > Gobiidae > Odontamblyopus > Odontamblyopus lacepedii. The sequence goes on from CM068360.1 coordinate 29,113,198, forward strand.
GTTGAAGAACTCAGCGTAAAATATGCAGAATTTATGTGTTAAACGTGTGAGAATGAAACAAAACACAACTCCAGGTCCGTTTGTGATGAGGAAACGACATTATAACACACAGTAGATCAGAAAATAGTGTAATATCGGCCCTTTAAGGACACGGTGTCGACCTTAGAATCAGAATATTTGCGCTACTACACCACCGATATGAGAGAAAATACACATCCATGTCTTCCTCATTTGCATATTTCTCTCTTTAAGTGAAATAATAGCGCTTTCCCTTTAGTTTACCGTCTTAATCCCAGGCATATCAGCGTTTCACACAGGCCCATCCATCTCGGCGGTCCCCGGATGACTCCTCGCAGATGTTGGAATATTGGATGGAGAAAACTGCAGATGTTCCAGTTGTTTAATCAAAAGAAACAAAACACACAAGCCCCATTTGCGCTAAATCACCGCGACAACCCCGTCGATAAATCAACGAATATGAAAATACGCCGCGACGTGCGTTTATCAGCTGTTCCCCCGCGGAGCCGTTAGATATCGGGACGGATAACGTGGAAGTGTGGAGTGGGGGGGGGAGTGTAATGGTTGCTAGGGGAACATTTAGCCCTGACAGATGTGGGAAAGAAAAGAGGAAGTTTTCTATAGCAGCCAGTTAAAGGAGCAGTGTGTAACTTTCCAGCTTTGGCACTGGCACGTCACCTGCTTGTTTACATGGAATATGGTTGGTTACTTGGTTTCTATAGCAACCCGTTAAAGGTGCAGTGCGTAGCTTTCTGTGGTTGGTGCTGGTTTGTCACCTGCTTGTTTACATGGAATGTGGTTGGTTACTTGGTTTCTATAACAACCTGTTAAAGGTGCAGTGCGTAGCTTTCTGTAGTTGGCCCTGGTTTGTCACCTGCTTGTTTACTTGGTTTCTATAACAACCGGTTAAAGGAGCAGTGTGTAACTTTCCGGAATTGGCACTGGCACGTCAGCTGCTTGGTTACGTACATGTGAATATGCTTGTTTACTTGGTTTCTATAGCAACCTGTTAAAGGCACATTATGTAGCTTTCTGTGGTTGGTGCTGGTTTCTCACCTGCTTGTTTACTTGGTTTCTATAGCAACCTGTTAATGGTGCATTGTGTAACTTTATGGAGTTGGCACTGGCACGTCACCTGCTTGATTACTCAGAATATGGTTGGTTACTTGGTTTCTATAGCAATTAGTTAAAGGCGCAGTGTGTAACTTTCTGGAATTGGCACTGGTTTGTCACCTACTTGGTTCCTCGGTTTCCATAGCAACCAGTTAAAGATGCATTGTGTAACTTTCTGTAGGTGGCGCTGGCACGTCGCCTGCTTGGTTAAGTGGACATAGAAAGTTAAATCCAGACTTCAGAGTCAGGTTTGTGGAAATGCAAGCTCCGAGCTCTGAGTAGGGACGCAGTTTTTGCTCTGTTTTTCAGTGCAACAAATACTGATAGTTCAAAATAAATGGCTTTAATTTCATGAAGTACAATATCATATTTAATATCACGTGTACTTCAGCCTATTTTAACAAAAATACGGGTGCAGAGGGAAGTGCTTTGTGCATTTGTAGACAGGGAAAGATGCCTGCACTGTTATACTCTTATATTCTTGTAATTTTGTAAATTTTTATGTTACATAATAGAGTTTATTGTTTTCTACTTTATTTTATTGTATTTATTCCATGGTTAGTAGTGTTTGTCTTATGTTTCGCTCCAAGTACCACAGCAATTTCCTAATGTTGTGAACCTCATATGGCAATAAAATCTTCCTGATTCTGTTTCTGTGTTTTCTATTTATTGGAATTTACTAAAGTTTGATTTTTTAAAGTTTGTTTGGCTTTGACCAATCAGCTTGTAGTATTTTTTTAACGCTCTGATCCGTGGTTTTGATTGGTGCTCAAATAATTTCCCTTGTGGATCAATAAAGTTTGTCTAAATCTAGGTCAAAAGTCATTTCAGATTGATTTCTAGAGCTACATATTTCAGTTTTATTACTCGAGCACCTCTAAAAACTCTTTAAAGCTGCACTGTGTAACTTTTCTGGTGTCTCCATGCATATGTTAAAGCATTGCTAAGGATGTACCACAAAAGAACATGAAACTATTTAAGTTATAATGTCATTTCAGGTGTTTGTATTGCTCAAAAACAAAGTAAAAAGACCCAGCCTGACCTTGGCTCGTCCCTGGAGATGCTGTTTTTAATGCCATACTGTGGAACATTTGCATAGGTCCCAGGAAACAGAGCAGTAAAAGCAGCAGATGAACAGATGTTTGTGTGATAAAGTGTAACTCTGTGAAAAGACCCTCCAGGGCTCTGAGCATCTGTCCAGAGCTGAGACCAGAGACAGGACGCAGACATATACACTTACATTTATACACTTACATTTATACACTTACATTTATACACTTACATTTATACACTTACATTTATAAACTTTACATTTATACACTTACATTTATACACTTACATTTATAAACTTTACATTTATACACTTACATTTATACACTTACATTTATACACTTTACATTTATACACTTACATTTATACACTTACATTTATACACTTTACATTTATACACTTACATTTATATACTTTACATTTATACACTTACATTTATACACTTACATTTATACACTTACATTTATACACTTTACATTTATACACTTACATTTATACACTTTACATTTATACACTTTACATTTATACACTTACATTTATACACTTACATTTATACACTTTACATTTATACACTTACATTTATACACTTTACATTTATACACTGACATTTATACACTTATATTTGTACACTGACATTTATACATTTACATTTATACACTTACATTTATACATTTACATTTATACGTTTACATTTATACACTGATATTTATGCACTTACATTTATACACTTACATTCATACACTTACATTTATACATTTACATTTATACAGTTACATTTATACATTTACATTTATACTCTGACATTTATACACTGAAATTTATACAGACATTTATACACTTACAATTATACATTTACATTTATACACTTACATTTATACAGAAACATGTATACACTGACATTTATACACTTACATTTATACATTTACATTTATACACTGACATTTATACAGTTACATTTTTACACTTACATTTATACACTTACATTCATACAGTTACATTTATACATTTACATTTATACATTTACATTTATACACTGACATTTATACACTGACATTTATACACTGACATTTATGCAGTTACATTCATACACTGATTTTATCCACTTACATTTATACACTGATATTTATATACTTACAATTATACATTTACATTCATACACTTATATTTATACACTTACATTGATACATTTTTACACTTACATTTATACACTTACATTTATACACTTTACATTTATACACTTACATTTATACATTTATACATTTACATTTATACACTTACATTTATACATTTACATTTATACATTTACATTCATACACAAACATTTATACACTGACATTTATACACTTACATTTATACATTTACATTTATACACTGACATTTATACACTGACATTTATACACTGACATTTATGCAGTTACATTTATACATTTACATTCATACACAAACATTTATACACTGACATTTATACACTTACATTCATACACAAACATTTATACACTGATATTTATGCACTTACATTTATACACTTACATTCATACACTTACATTTATACATTTACATTTATACATTTACATTTATACTCTGACATTTATACACTGAAATTTATACAGACATTTATACACTTACAATTATACATTTACATTTATACACTTACATTTATACAGAAACATTTATACACTGACATTTATACACTTACATTTATACATTTACATTTATACACTGACATTTATACACTTACATTTATACACTTACATTTATACATTTACATTTATACACTGACATTTATACACTTACATTTATACACTTACATTTATACATTTACATTTATACACTGACATTTATACACTTACATTTATACACTTACATTTATACATTTACATTTATACACTGACATTTATACACTTACAGTTATACACTTACATTTATACATTTACATTTATACACTGACATTTATACACTGACATTTATACACTTACATTTATACATTTACATTTATACACTTACATTTATACACTTTACATTTATACACTTACATTTATACACTTACATTTATACACTTTACATTTATACACTTACATTTATACACTTACATTTATACACTTTACATTTATACACTTACATTTATATACTTTACATTTATACACTTACATTTATACACTTACATTTATACACTTTACATTTATACACTTACATTTATACACTTACATTTATACACTTTACATTTATACACTTACATTTATACACTTATATTTATAAACTTTACATTTATACACTTACATTTATACACTTACATTTATACACTTACATTTATACACTTTACATTTATACACTTACATTTATACACTTACATTTATACACTTTACATTTATACACTTACATTTATATACTTTACATTTATACACTTACATTTATACACTTACATTTATACACTTTACATTTATACACTTACATTTATACACTTACATTTATACACTTTACATTTATACACTTACATTTATAAACTTTACATTTATACACTTACATTTATACACTTACATTTATATACTTTACATTTATACACTTACATTTATACACTTTACATTTATACACTTACATTTATACACTTTACATTTATACACTTACATTTATACACTTTACATTTATACACTTTACATTTATACACTTACATTTATACACTTACATTTATACACTTTACATTTATACACTTACATTTATACACTTTACATTTATACACTTACATTTATACACTTATATTTGTACACTGACATTTATACATTTACATTTATACACTTACATTTATACATTTACATTTATACATTTACATTTATACACTGATATTTATGCACTTACATTTATACACTTACATTCATACACTTACATTTATACATTTACATTTATACAGTTACATTTATACATTTACATTTATACTCTGACATTTATACACTGAAATTTATACAGACATTTATACACTTACATTTATACACTTACATTTATACATTTACATTTATACACTGACATTTATACACTGACATTTATACACTGACATTAATGCAGTTACATTCATACACTGATTTTATCCACTTACATTTATACACTGATATTTATATACTTACAATTATACATTTACATTCATACACTTATATTTATACACTTACATTGATACATTTATACACTGACATTTATGCAGTTACATTCATACACTGATTTTATCCACTGATATTTATATACTTACAATTATACATTTACATTCATACACTTATATTTATACACTTACATTGATACATTTATACACTTACATTTATACACGTACATTTATACATTTACATTTGTACACTTACATTTATACATGTATATTTATACACTTACATTTATACATTTAGATTTATACATTTACATTTATACACTTACATTTATGCACTTACATTTATACACTTACATTTATACACTTACATTTATACATTTACATTTGTACACTTACATTTATACACTTACATATTTACACTGACATTTATACATTTAGATTTATACGCTTACATTTACACATTTACATTTATACATTTACATTTATACACTTACATTTATACAGTTACATTTATACACTTAAATTTATACACTTTTTACTTATTTTGATTTCATTATTTTGAATTTATTATTTAATTTATATAAGTATATAAATGTAAGTGTATAAATGTAAATGTATAAATGTAAGCGTATAAATGTAAGCGTATAAATGTCAGTGTATAAATGTAAGTGTATAAATGTCAGTGTATAAATGTAAATGTATAAATGTAAATGTATAAATGTCAGTGTATTTAAGTAAAAATTAAGTAGTAATAAATTCACAATAATCAATTATCATTATCAAAATAATTTAAAAAGGTAATAATAAATAATATTAAATAAAAAATAAGTAAAAAAAAGTAATAATAAATAATCATACATTCAAAATACATTTTAAAAATGCAATAATAAATAATAATACATTCAAAAGAAGTAATTTTTTAAATAATAAATAATAATAATTCCAAAATAATGAATTCAAAATAAGTAAAAAAGATAATAATAAATAATGAATTCAAAATAATAATACATTCAAAATAAGTTTGAAATTTTTTTTATAATAAATAATAGGAAATTCAAAATAAGTTAAAAAAAAATGGTAATAAATAATAATAAATTCAAAATAATAAATTCAAAATAAGTAAAAAATGGCAATAATAACATGTATTACATAATATGTATAATTTATTCAATTACATGTAGTTTTTAGCTCAAAAACCCAGAAAAGCAAACATTCTGACAGTAGGGTCGCCTCTGCACAGATCTGACCTGTAACCTGGTCTGGTTTGGTCTCCGTGACGATAGAAATGTTTAAAGCCATAATGCGGAACATTCCAGACAAAGAAAAAGCATTTGATGGACCCTAAACCAGAAAAGTCACAGAAATTCACCTTTAAACTAAACATTTACCAACAAATTAAAAAATATATATATCAAAAAAAGATTCTGCTTTGAATTTTAGTACATTTTGCTGTTTCGTAGTGTTATTTGAGGCAATATAGGGCAGCGTACATTAAGATTTGAGAGGAGCAGTGCTACAGAGCCCCATTACGGACATTTATCACCGAGAAGAGACTGTATAATTATCCTTTCAGCCGACCAGTGAAAAACTACAGAGCGCAGAGCCAGAGGAGCAGACACGCACTCAATAATGTCACAATTAATGTCATAAATAATTCCACAAAGCATTCGATTCAAATGTACGGCCTCTAAAATACATCTTTATATCCTGTCAAGACGGATGGGACCAGAGCGGGAGCCATCCAACATCTGCTTAAACATATGGTGTCGACGCTGAGGGCCCATGCGTGAGATTTATTTGAGGTGTGGAGCAGGAGATGAGGAGGTATTGGCCAAGAATCGGCTCTAAATAATGTGAAAACGGCACCCAAAAGCGGCGTTGGAATTTAAATCAGCTCATACGGTGTTTTAAGGTAATTTTGTGTCTTCTTTCACTACATTTCTTCTTCTTCGTCGTCCATGTTTGTAGTTTTGTAGTTTTTATTCTACGCGATGACCTTCCTTGTTGTCAGTGTTGGAACGTAACGAAGTAAAATTATTGAAGAACTGTACTGTTAGGTAAGTAAAATTATGTAAAAATATGTAAAGTATCTGTAAGTTGCTCCTCTCCACAGTCAATAAATTGCCTCTTCGTATATCATTGTTGTGGTGTGGTTCTTGTCAATGAAGTACGTCTTAAAGCGGATACTTATTATTTTTACTTTACGACATGTAAGAGTAGGTACCTGTACTTTCTACTCCATTACATTTTTTTTTTTTTTTTTACAAGAGTACTGCTACTGCTACTACTACTACTACTACTACTGCTGCTGCTGCTACTACTAGTATTAGCAGTAGTAGTTGTTGTAATAGTACTAGTAGTTGTAGTAACAGTAGTAGTAGTAGTAGTAGCAGTAGTAGTAGTAGTAGTAGTAGTAGTAATAGTATTAGCAGTAGTAGTTGTAGTAATAGTAGTAGTAGCAGTAGTAACAGTAGTAGTAGTTGTAGTAACAGTAGTAGTAGTAGTAGTAGCAGCAGCAGCAGCAGTAGTAGTAGTAGTAGTAGTAGTAGTAGTAGTAGTAGTAGTAGTAGTAGTAGTAGTAGTAGTAGTAGTAAGAGTATTAGCAGTAGTAGTTGTAGTAATAGTAGTAGTAGCAGTAGTAACAGTACTAGTAGTTGTAGTAACAGTAGTAGTAGTAGTAGCAGTAGTAGTAGTAGTAGTAGTAGTAATAGTATTAGCAGTAGTAGTTGTAGTATTAGTAGTTGTAGTAGTAGTAGCAGGAGTAGCAGTAGTAGTAGTAGTAGTAGTAGTAGTAGTAATAGTATTAGCAGTAGTAGTTGTAGTAACAGTAGTAGTAGTTGTAGTAACAGTGGTAGTAGTAGCAGTGGTAGTGGTATTAGCAGTGGTGGTAGTAGTGGTAGTGGTAGTGGTAGTGGTAGTGGTAACAGGTGGTAGTGGTATTAGCAATAGTGGTAGTGGTAGTGGTAGTAGTAGCAGTGGTAGTGGTAGTGGTAGTAGTAGTAGTAGTAATAGTATTAGCAGTAGTAGTAGTAGTAGTAGTAGTAGTAGTAGTAGTAGTAGTAACAGTAGTAGTAGCAGTAGTATTAGTAGTAGTAAATCTAAGTCCTCCCTGTACACTGTAATATCACTTCTATTACTACTACTACTGCTACTACTGCTACCACTACTGTTTACTACTACTTCTACTACTACGACTACTACTACTACTTCTACTACTACTACTACTACTACTGCTACTACTACTACTACTACTACTACTACTACTACTGCTACTACTACTACTACTACTTCTACTACTTTAGAACCCTTATAAATAATATCTCTGTACAGTTCAAAATGTATTCAATTGTATATGAACTAAAATAACTAATTCTTACTCTCTGACCTTCTATCGAAATCCTCCCTGTACATTGTAATATCACTACTAGTACTATTGCTGCTACTACTACTACTACCTCTACTACTACTACTACTACTACTACTACGAGTACTCTGGACCTTTAGAAAATATCTCTGTAGCGTATTCAAGTGCACATGAACTAAAATAACCAAATCTTACCTTCCGTCTAAACCCTCCTGCTCAGATATTTTGTGTTTTTCCATCCGTCAGGCTTCGTCCTTCACGTGTTCGGGTTCACGCTGATGTATCGGGCACTGGAGGAGGAAGGTCACCCCTCTGCATTATACATGGACCTCCTCCTCTCACAGACCTTGGGATCGAAATTTGAATAAAACTCAATCACGTTTTGCAATTTCTATCGGACACAAGCTTTAAATCACTGTAAATAATACACGGCGCGGGATAAATCAATGGGACAGGCTAAAACATGATACATTTTTTTAACAAGTCAGTGTAATTCTTCAGTATTTTTTGGGTTATGTTACATCAAAACAATAGAAAAGCACATTTTGGAATAAGAAAAAAACGTATATTAACCCACTCTCTTCATGACATAGTTTCAAAAATACTAAAATTACATGGTTGCTTATGTACATTGATGCTGAAACTTTACAAATATTTAAAAATAGCAAAATAAACGACACTATGCAAGCTAATTATATTTTTAACCCAATTTCTTTCTCTTTTTCTTTTTGTACTGTATTATGGTCGTACAAACTCATAATAATGAAAAAGAAGATGCAGAAGTTTATCATTTATGATCAAAATAAGCAAAATGAGAATGAAGAATGTAAGGATTTTATTTTTTCGTTTATGGTCGCACAAACTAATTATAATGTTAATGGAACAAAAGTTTATCGTTTATGATCGTACAAAATAAGTCATTTTCTAAATTTATTCAATTACAGGCGGTTTTATAGCACAAAAATACCAAGAAAAACAGGCGTTCTGACTGTAGATAGAAAGGTTTAACACTAGAGATACAAAAACAACTGAAATATGGTGATATCGTATCGTCAAAGGTCTCACAATAACATCGTGGACCATCACAATATATCGAATCCGAAGTCTCTTTGCTTAAATGAACAGTTCTGATGCAGAAATAGCTAAAAAAAACAGAGGGAACTACATAGACCATGATCCTTTGCTCCGTTTCAGTGCAGACGACATGAAGAAATAACTGTTCTAAGCACTTTTACATCTTCATTCTTTGGATTAAGTCTTGTGAAGGCTTTTTTTTTTTAAAGTAGCAGATTTACAGTTTTGTATGTAAAATATTGCAATAAATCTGGTACCGTGAGATGTTTATGGTGAAAATATCGTACAGAGAGATTTGGATTTCGTTCCATCCCTAATGACAATAAATGTTGTACCAAATGACTGGTCAAAGCGTTTTAGAATGTCAGTCTTGTTATTCTGTAGAATATCGTAATACAGTTGTCCCTCATTTATCGCGGGGTTTATGTTCTAAAAATAACTCGCGATAGGTGAAATTCGCAAAGTAGTCATCTTTATTTTTAAAAAATATTACCGTATTTTTCAGACTATAAGTCGCACCGGAGTATAAGTCGTCTAAGTTTGGGGGAAATTTAGTTTAGAAACTCGGAGACCAAGAACCGACATTTCATCTTGAAAGGAAAGTTATAGAAATTATAGTAATAAAAACAACCCAATAGAGATGAATCCGTGTATCATTTATTTATTAGTTTTTCAGAATAGAACCAAAAATAAGAAAACGAAAAAACAACTCTTTTCTTTATTATTTGTCTCTAAAACCAAAATTAAAAAACAGATAACGATTTGTTATTTCATTTGTAATTCATATATACGATTTATATATGGTTTATGGACTGTCAGCGTGAAAAATGTAATATATAAGTCGTACCTGAGTATAAGTCGCAGGAACCACCCAAACCCTGAAAAAAATTGCATTTATACAAACATTTATAGTCCGAAAAATATGGTATATGTTTTAAGGCTGTAAAAGTCCTCTGTGATCTGAGTGGGGAGGGTGGATCGCTCCGCACAAATCGACGTGCAATCTAAACTGAGGAGCGCGGCCGCTGCTGTTTTTTATTCTTTTTTACGCAGAAAACAATGCACAGGTTCATAAAGGCGGTGATGGGTGAACCGTGCTTTAGTGAGGGATGACTGCATCGTGAGCCTTTCCCACGATATCGCAGTAAATATCGTCCCGTTAAGTTCATACCGTCACAATATTGTATATATATTGACTTGGATATCGTTACACGTCTATTTAATCCCATATTGTGAAACGCTCCAGACAAAACAATAACATCTCCATAAAGAACAGGATTTGACGGACCCTCCACCACAAAAGTTACACAGTGGACCTTTAAGAGCGAGCTGGTACTTGCGAGAGTGTAATTCCAGATGTCGCCCCCCAGTTACATTCATTATTTAACGTTCCGCTCTCCCGTTCTCACACACAGACGTCTGGATGCCTTTATTGTGCATATTGTGTGTACATTTCGCTCGGAGCTGCAGGTTTCTCTCGTGTTCTTCGCCCTCTCGGTCCGCCCCGGGGCAGTTTACATGTGTCTGAGGCGGCTGTGAGACCACACGGAGGCAGGGAAAGAGGGAGAGGGGGTATGTAGAGGGTAACAGGGACGCGCTCGCAGCTGGTCGGGGCTTTTAGGGCAGAACCGCGACGTCCACCGTGGCGTCGCCATCTTCACTGCCCCGGGACAAATGCATTTTACATGAGCTTTGATACAGAGGCAGGAGGGCAGGAGACGCACACGACGCTTTAATGTGGATCAAACAAACGTTAAAGATGAAGAACGACCTCAAAGAGTATGTGGTATTTCCATTTACATACAGTAGAGAGCAGGGGGGGTGCAAAAGTATTGAAATATCGATGTATCGTATTGTTTAATGTGGTGAAACAGTTTCGATATTGCGGACTGCTGCATCAATATATCACCAAGAGTATTTTTTGGTATATTTAACTCAATTAATACACTTTTTTTGCTTGTTTAGAGGAAGGAAACTCTTTTATGCAACACATTCAAATACCAGATAAGAGCCCGGTCCCCTTTAAACGCCGGGTGTAGGTGTATATTTCGATAAATAACCACCGGTTCCAAGTAAACGCTGACTCTAATGTACGTGCTGGAAGACAGAAGTCGTGCTGCAACAACAGTTTTGGAGTTTTGGAGGGTCCATAACCTTCTTCTCACCATTCTTTTAATCTTGCTTTCCCAAAATAAACAGATAAAAATGCATTTTACATTTAGGTTTACATTTTATGGACTATAAATTGAAGGTATATTAGTTAAATTTGCTTCTGAATGTTTTTAAGTGCTTATGGTTAGTTCATGACAGAATAATAATCTGAATAATTTTTTTTTTTCGAATAATATTGACAGGAAACAAGTCGGTAAGATGTAGGTTAAACTAATGGAGACTAATATAAAGCTGAATGCCCGATATTCCACAAAATGGACTCTCGTGAACGTAAAGCTGTGTTAGAATGTTGCTACCTCATCAAAAACAGACCTGAAGTTGTGATTTGTTTCATTCACACCTTTTTTTATTAGTCTGTCTACATCTCCAAAGCTCAAAATGCTCTGTTCCACCTTGTGATGTCATGAAGTGGTAGTTTCATGGTATAAAAAAAACAGTTTGTGTGTTAAACATGTGTGAATGAAACAAAAGAAAACTCCAGGGATGTTTGTGATGAAGAAACAACCGTATTTTTCGGACTATAAGGAGCACCGGATTAAAAGGTCCACGATCCTTCGGCAGATCGTGGAGTAACTCGCCCGGCGTCGCCTCCCTGTCTTGGTGAATGTTCGTTCGCCTTCTGTCGCCCAAACGCTCCCACGCAGCTCACAGTTTAACTCTGAACGACCTGTTGACGCACCGATATCTAGCGCTTGGAGTTCTTCGGTTGATCCACCCAGAATGATGTAAACACCGAGTTAGTTTGCTTCACTTGAGCGCGTAAATCAGCATGTTTCTTAACCGATTGGGCCCCTCTACACACTATAACGGGGGTCTCCAACCTGCAGCTCGGGAGCCACCAGCAGCTCTCCACCCTCCGGCCAAGTAGCGCATCAAGGGATTTCTGAGTCATACTGTATATATTGTGCTGAATGACTCAAATTTGATTTAATTAAAAGCCTATTACGAGTGCAAATGAATCACTCCGATGCCTGTCTTTGCGCCCTAATAAATGGATAATAGTTGTGTAAATGTTTTAGGCACAAAAACTGTACCTCATCTAAACGCTCTTATATTTATTCCATTTCTTTCGACTGCTAAAATGAGTAGCTCTCTTGCATTTCCGCTTTGTAAAGGCAGCTCACCAGAGGAAAAAGTTTGTAGACCCCTGCACTATAACCAGGGGTGCACATAACTTTTTCAGTGAGTTACTCACTCATTATGTAGCGAGGTCTTAAAAAGTGCCATCTTCCTCACTGTCCTCCATGTCGCCCCCACTGTTCCTCATTCAGTTTATCTCGCCATCTGCTAAGTGGGCGACTGGACAGTTCTTCTCGGCTAGCTTGTTTATTAGCAATGGCTTGCACCACATTCGTATGCTCTTTGCTCTTTTCGTGCTTGTCAAATAAAGGATGGTTGAAATTCTTTGAACCTTTATAAAACGCACCTGTTTTATCTGCTAGGTGTGGATGTGAGCGGCAAAGCTTACACCACATTTCAGTGCGTTCATCGTTAGCTTCAAGCCACTGCACATCTTGAAGCCACTTTTCCGAAAAAAGTCTTTTCTTCGGCTCTGGCTCCGGTTGGTGTTTCTTTGTAGGCGGGGAAACGCCAAAGAAGCTGCTTAATGTCTGTTGTTTTTTAGACATCTTTGACAGTAGTTGGACTTGGACATGTGTAAGATTGATATGACACGATCGGTCAAGTCAAGTGGGCTACGCAAAGGCGCTCAGTAACTGAAGTGGCTTTACGCATTCGTTATTTTTTGCTGCGCATGCGTACCAGCGTACCAGTTATGTGCACCCCTGACTATAACATTATGTTGAAGCACAGTACGTATTACTCCGCGAGGCTCCTGACGACTGTAGCCGTAACGCTCCGACAATCCATCAAACGGTGCGGCTTCGTAGCTTAACAAAGTCGTACTAAAACATTTTGACAGATTTTTGAGCGCCGTGTTCCACATCAAATCGGTTCGAGGTCAGTAACCACAACCAGATTTCATACATAAGACACACTGTCGATTTTTGAGAAAATTAAAGGATTTTAAGTGCGTCTTATAGTCCGAAAAATACGGTACTATGAGCCCTTTAAACATATTTGATTATATTTGTAGAGCAACTATAAGAAAAGGAGTTTTTGCAGAGGTTTTGTAGCACCAGTGAAATGTTTCTAAACTGTGATGTGAGACCCTGTTGTCACAATTAGATGTTTTATTTATTCATTTACGTGTAGAGCCATGAATCTGAACAATCAAATCACTGCCGGTCTTGTCCATATACATTATAACATGCTTTGTCTATTCAATTTAATGATTTATTCTTCTTATTTTTTATATACGTACCACTATGGACCAGATATTACGTGTTCTTAATAAAGATTGAATTGAAATTGAATAAAGTAATAACAGAAAGCCACTCGTGCGCAACATACATCAGCGTTTAATCTGTGAAAATACAAAATGAACAATGTACAATTTTATGTACAGCCTTTTTGTACAGACATTGAACTGTGATCCGCTTTATTATTGATACTATAGAGAGGTTCATTCACAAACCCGCGTGCCCAAAAAGCACTAATTATTCAACCCAAAACTCCTCTCAATTCACAGAAAACACAATAAAAAATTAAACATTAAATTTACACATTTCATTAGGTACATAAATGCTCTAGTGATAATAACCATAAAAATATATTAAGACTTTCAAATAGGAAATCTCTCTTCTATCTTCTCCGTAATATTCTTGGTTTGTGTAAGGAAATAGAGTCGAAACGATAAAATATATGAGTTTCAGAGTGAAGTTGTAGCCACGTTTCGCAGGAAGTGGGTCTTAGGGGGTCCTCCTTTAGCTTTAGCACTGCCAGGCTCAACACTGGCACATTTTTACTCCTTTTCCACCAAAAACACACAGGGTAAAAGGCCGGGGCTGCAAGATTCATATTATTTTTTTTCCCATTTCTAAAATTAACACAACAAAAACAAAAATAGACATAAATAAAGAAAAATTCACTAATTACAATATAATAAAAATCGTAATTTTAAATCGATGGAATAAGTCATTTAAAAATCATAATGATGGCAATTTTTAAGCGTTATAATTCCCTTAACAGTTCAATCCAGCGGCGGTGCCACAGGGGGAGCTTAAGGGGGCACTATCCCCCCCAAAAATGGGCAATGCACCCCCACAGCTTCATCAATGACTAAAAATGCTCAAATGGAGACTGCAGAGTGTTCAAAATGAGACCACAATAAAACAATAATTAAATTTTAGGTTTAATAAATCACTACAGGGGCTGACTGCATTTAAACTTCTTTTAAACAATGGTCCAGAGCAAGAAAGAGGTGATCTTTTTGTCCCTAACTGGAAGAAACAAGCTCCAAATCTGGGGAAACAGAACCGTCTCTATTGCCGCTGGCAAATCTGTGACTGTACTAAACTCTCCAAATTCAAGAAACTGCTCAAAACGCATCTATTTAGAGACACTTTTAATGTCTAACCTTTTAAATCTTCCTTTACCTCGTTTTTATATATGTACTTTTTGAATTGGATTCTTTGTACCGCGTCTTTGAGTGTTTAGAAAAGCACTATATAAATAAAATGTATTATCATTATTATTTTCGGGCGAAAGATGCCGAAATGTAATCTAAAAAAAAGGTTTTGGAAATTGGGCATCTGAGTCTATGCACTTTTTTCACTTTTAAAACAGCAAAACAAACTCTAATGAACATGTTAAGCACCCACATTTATCCTAAAATCCAAATTACAGAGTTTAAAACAGATATTTGTGTCAATATCGAACATTTCGGTGGTTCGCATAACGGCTTCCAAGATATCGATTTAACCTTCTCATTCTGGTTTATTCACCGTATTATTCCTTGCAAACTTTTGTCTCTAAACGCTCTTAAACCGCGATTTCTTGGAGTGGCACTTCCAGTTAAACAGAAATTCAGGTCAATAGCAAATCTGAGAAAAGTTTTGCCGTTTAAACATGACATAAAGTCGGCTTATTTGTGTAAAATGTTCAGTCCAACAAGTCACACTGCACTGATCCTCTGGAGGCTTTAAAACAGCTTTATCGTCCGTAAACTTATGAACTTATTTGCTGTTAGGACCGACTGCTGATTAGACTTTTTAATACTAAATAAAACAATCCCAATGATGATGGCGGCGCCTACGGCAACTTCCGAAAAAAAGTGAATAAACTGGTGTAAAAAGACAATTCACTGGACAATGTTGGCCCAAAAAAGGCTGTTCTGTAATAACTTTAAGTGATAAACAACAGTCACAAGACAGATTTGGATCATTTTGCTTTACGTTATGCTGTTTGTATTTAAAGGAAATAAATTATATTAAGGTTTCTACACTACACATTGGTTAATATCAGGGACTGGCAAATACTTAAAGCCAAAATATCGACATTGGTATTAAAATTGGTGCAGAAAAAGCTGGATTTTTAGGTCAAATGCAGCTGTTATCTGGGTACAATGTAATCAACCCACACAAAAATACAATTTGTACAACTTATAATGAATAACTTTGAGTCTAGCTTCAGCCCAGACGGGTTCATTTTGGTGGAAATAGGAGTACGAGTGCCAGTTTTAACCTTTTCATTTAAATATAAGGATTTCGTGGACAATTTGCTATTTGCACAACTTGTAATGAATCATTCTGACTCTAACTTCAGCCCAGATTGGTGCATTTTGGTGGAAATAGGAGAATATGTGACAGTTTTAACCTTTTGGACAACTTTCCAAACACAAAATTGAAAAATCTATGATATTAGTCGAAAAGCAATTGCATATGAACTTATATTATTTGGAAAACAGTGCGAGATTTAACATTTAAGCAAAAATAAAAATAAAAATAAACTGAAAATGACATGAATGTAAATAGCCATAGTTAGTACATGATAGAGCTGCTTGTTTATGGAGTTAGTGGCGTTTAGATCGAGCATGAAGAACGTAAAAAAACGAGAATTCTTCAAGTCGACCCTGGCAGTGCTTTACAGCTAATGGAGGACTTTGAGGGGAATGCCCACTTTATGCGATTAGTGGCTTGGAAAATGTTAAAAAATACTAAAATATGGCGGGTTTGCATGGTCACGTTTGGCTTGTGTTAATGGGCAATGTCAACAAAACAGCTCTATCATATTTGGCTATTGGTCAGAAAGAGTTAAGCGCTCGTAAAAGCTGAGAAAGTTAGAACGGCTGCCCCAAAATCAGAAGGAAAAGTTGATTGGTCGTTGCTAAGCGGAAGTAACTTCAACATCCTTGCTCCTGATTGGCTCTTCCGTTGCGTACGCTGATGACCAAATATGGAATTTGTTTGGACACATTCGGGTTGGGATGGTTGATGTAAATAAAACCGTGAAAAGAGCGCGTAACGTTAATCTGTTCTCAGCTCGTTTGTGGGTCCGTCATAATCTGAGGTGCCATTTTCAATTAAAATTTTCTGTGTTTTATCTTAACAAATGGCAAATCTATCCCCTTCTTTACTGTTGGTGGATAGTAAATTGGTTAAAAATATGGACAACTGGGGCATTTCTTATATAAAACTGGGACAAATCTGTGTTTTTGGATAAATCTGCTGGGACAGAGGACACAGGGCTCAAAACTGGGACTGTCCTGAGTAAATAAAGACGTCTGGTCACCCTACGCATAGATTAAAATAACTTTATAAGGTACTGTTTAGAGCTGTCTTGAGTTGGACTAGTGGCCACTCACTGGTACTACAGAAAAGAAAAAAACTCCTGCCGATAAAGGATATTTAAAGATAAAAAGGTGAAGGAGAGAGCGCAATGTAATCACAAACACGGGGACTTTACAGCTTTCAAAAATGTCAGAGTTTGTGGTTACTTTGACCTATTTTGAGATCATAAACTTTTTTTCGGCTCAGTCTTAAACAGCTTTTTACTGATTCAGAGGAGGTGCTACCATTAGGCAAGACTCTAGGGCCCCAAACCTGGAGAGGCCCCTAACCAATTGCCTCAGTGCCAGTACTAATGGCTGAAGGCTCAGAGGAATTTGATTTTCTCTCAGAATGACATTAAATGAGAGTAGTTTAAACATCTTTCACGTTAGAAAGGACTAATGTCTAATCCAAATAAATAGAGATGTGTATGTCTCAAGAACAATGGGGAAAAACTCACAATCAATATTTAAAAAAAACAAAAACAGTACATTAAATTCACCTAGGGCCCCCAAATTGCTAACTACGACACTGTACTCATTACCTCCGGCTCTACTTTAGCGCCGCTCTTGCTATTCTCGCTCTGATTGGTCAAAGTGGTCACTACTGCGCTCGTTCAACGGGCAGGAGAGTCACCAGAAGTACAAATCTGCTAAAAACGAATCTAGAAACATGCCCCATTGAGCTCGGCCCGTTGACTTTGAATAGTTGGCCACGTTTAGGCCGCGGGGTTTGGTTAGTCGCTATAACTGCCGGCCTTGATTAGCTTCATTTGGCTGTAACTAAAAGATATGAGGGATGTCAGACTCCCTCAGTCCACTTCTATGACCAATCTATAGTTGTACGTAAAGAAAAAAAGGTTAATAATAGAAAGAAAGAAGAGAGAAGAGAGGAGAGAGGACAAAAGGAATGAGGAGAGAGGAAAGAGGAGAGAGGAAAAAGGAGAGAGGAAAGAGGAGAAAGGAAATAGGAGAGAGAAAAAGGAAAGAGAAGAAAGGAGAAAGGAGAAGGGAGAGAGGAAAGAGGATAACTTTTCATTGTGGAGCCCATAGACTTGTACACAATATAAAGTACTGCATACAAAAAGTAGGTAAAAGTACTATGTTTAAAGTAGTAATACTGATTTTACTTATAATATACTAAAGGCGCTGTATCTATAAGCTTCTCCTGCTATCTTAATTTTATGATGTTTATTTATGTTTTCATTTGTTTGCATTGGGATTTTAATGTTTTTCTTATTCTGTAAAACACTTTGAATTACTTTGTGGACGAATTGTGCTATAAAAATAAACTTTTTAAACGCATTTCCTGATTACTGGACAATAAAACGCTTCATAAATAGTGGCAGACAGCACACGGCGGACTTACTTTAACCTCAAGAGCTGCTTTTACAATATGCCTGTATTGAGAAAAGACACATTTTGCGCAAATACATGGAAATAATCAGGTACAGGGACTTTAATATTAATATATGTTTTGCTAAAAGTTGGTTTTATAGTTCAAAGATAGATTTTTTTTTCAGTAACTCCTTGGATTTTAAAGGAATACTATACAATTCAATATCTAAATGTTTTAATTTATTTGTGACACCTTAAATTTTATAATAATTGAATATATAAAGATAAAAAAATGTGTGAATGAAAGAAAAACTACTCTAGGCATGTTTCTGAATAGCTTATAATATGGATTTAAAAGCAGATATTTGTATTATTGGTCCCATAGCGTGGAACAAAATGCACTTTCAAACTAACTATACTGTCTATTTATTTTGGGGCAGCCTTCTAACTTACCAACACCGTCTTCTCTTTTGGACAATTCAACCCAAATTGACATAAAAAACATTGAACAACAGATTTCCGAAGGCAGATTCCTAAGACAATTGAAAACGCACAATCTCTAGATATAAGGCTGGAACCTGGAGCCGTTTCAGGGGCTCTGGCCACTTTAACTGTCACAAATGTTGTGAATAAATGCTTAGAATGGCAAAGGAAAGATACATGCCATTTTTGGTAATGTAATACAGAGCCTCTATAGATTTACTATTACACAGAAGTTGTTCAGTGACAGTTTAAAAGGCAACACTTGAAAAGAAAATGTTCAAAATGTATATATAGGTCCCTTTAAGTCGTATTCTCCGCTAAATGAAGTCCCGGAGTCTTTAGTTTGATTGTCTTTCACCAAAAATTCAGTCAAGGAGTAAAGAGAAGGTTTTGAGAACCGTTTCTGATGCTGATCTTGAGCGCTCGGACTCTCTGATTGGTGGGTAGGGAATGCTGCTGGGTTTTGATTGGCTGATGATGATTCTTTCACCAAAACAGAAAAAAAAAATGGAGAGATGTGATTTACTGGCTTTATTCATGCTTAAGTCACAAACCAGGACGTTTTGGAAACATGCAATGATGACTTCTGGCACTCTCTGTTCGCGGTAGTCTGGCAAAATCGAGGAAAAATGAGAAAATGTCCCAGTTTTCTTCATCTGCATGTCATTGGAGCGTTCCGTTACGTTCGGCGAATCAACAATCACAGCCGTACCTCAGTTTTCATCGTTTCCGCACTGACGCATGACTCCAAACGCACTGGGTACATGCGATTAGAAGAGATGAGGACGCCAAATTCAAGATGATTCCAAACCGCACATACGTCTGCAGGCTTCATTTTACCAATGATCACATTTACTTCAGTGGGTTTGAGCAGAGTCGGTTGAGCCCAGTGTCGGGAAATGTGCCGGAAGTCGTCATCGCTAGTTTTGGGCGGTAATACAGCATACCAAAGTATCAAAAAGTAGCAACGGTATTAATTTCATTACCGTCATTTAAAAATTCTGCAGCGCGTAAGACCTAATATAATATTAGGAGCATTTTGGCTTCAGGGGAGATACAGCAAATGTTGACGGAGCTACGACTCTGCGTCAGGCCAGAGATCCCACCACAGTCGCTTCGGACACGGGGCACAGCGCAAACTTCGTTACGCTCGGAGATTTCCATCCACCCGCAGCCAGGAAGAAGAAAAACGCCTGACTGACGCTTCGTGTGTGACGTTGAGCCGAAAAGTTTGCGATGGAGACATTTATTGAACGGCGAGAGTCGAGAGGGGACGAGGCGCTGAAGAGGAGAAAGTTCCCGCTCGAGGGCGAAGTCAGACTTTCACGGAGGAGACGGTAACTTCTCCGAGTGCTGAGAGGCGGGTCTGTCAGATACAACATGTTGCAGTGGGAAATATCACACGCCGTGGACTGTCGCCTTTTACTTTTTATTCCTAAATCTGTCTCTTCTGCGCTTTTCTTGTCTTGGTTTTAAATGGAGGGAGACACGCACTGGTGAAGTCTGGTTTGATCAGATCTTGTGCCTCATCTTCAAATATAAAGCTGCTCTTCTGTTTCTGAATGGTTTAGGTGGAGCTACAAAATAATAAAATGCTGAGAAGGTTTAACGGGATCAGAATTTGGATACCGCCCAACCCTAGTCATCGCATGTTTCCAAACGTCTTCCTGGAGCCTGTTGGAGACCTTTTTGAGGACTGTTTTGAAAGCCAGTTGTTTGCATTCATCTTCGGACTCTCTGATTGGACAGTAGAAGATGCTGCTGGATCTTGATTGGCTGATATCGTTCACCAAAACATAAAAAAAAATGGAGGGAAATTATGGCCATTTTTGAGGACTGTTAAAGCTAAACCATCGACGTTCGTCTTTTCTGATCGGACGGTTGAGGATGCTGTTGGGTTTTTCTGAAATGTCTTTTGCCCAAAAAACAAATTCCAGTGAGGGTAAAATTTCTTGAGGACCATTTGCAAACCGACCTCTCCGATTGGACAGTTGAAGATGCTGCTGGATTTTGAGTAGCTAAAAAGTTAAAAATCACTTGAAACGTTAATGTTCCTGGTGGCCAATTTTGAGGACCGTTTCCAAACCGACCTCTCTGATTGGACAGTTGAAGATGCTGGATTTTGAGTAGCCAAAAACTTAAAAATCACTTGAAATGTTAATGTTCTTGGTGGCGATTTTGAGGACCGTTTTGGATGCCTCTTGCTAACCTCTTTGGACCGTTTTTGATGCCTCTCCAACCTCTATGATTGGACAATTCAGGATGCTTCTAGATTGTGATTGGCTGTTGTTTCTTCCACCAAACCATTAAAATAAATTTAAAAATCCATTCCCGGAGGCCATTTTGAGGACTGTTTTCGAATGTGAACCGTCAGCATTCATCTTCGGCCTCTCTGATTGGACAGCTGAGGATGCTGCTGGATTTGGATTGGCTGCTGTGGCTGAGACTGGTGTTGGACGTTCTGACGGAGGTGGTCCTCAGGTGAGGGGTCTCTGGCTCATCTGTAAACCATGTCCTTTCTGGAGAAGGACAGAGAAGAAGAAGAAAAAAACATAGAAAGTTATATTAAAATGACTCAAAACAAGGCTTATACAGGGACTTGGGCTGCAAACGTGGTTAAATATGAGGGAATTGAATGGAAAAAATATGTTAAATTGTAATTCAAATGTAAAAGTCCACAAACAATATTCCCAGTGACAATGACTTCCTTCTCTGTGTTCCTTATAACGTTTTTGATGGAGGGTCTGTCAACTGTTTGTCTCTGTAAAGATATTATGGCTTTATTTGCCCAGAATTCTCCACAGTACGGCATTAAAACATAACGTCTCCATGTGGATAAGTGGTTATTATTGGTCAGATCTGCGGAGAGCAAGCTCATGCACAGTGAAGATGCAGGTTTTCGATGTGTTTTTGACAAATAAAATGCCCACAATGGAAGAAAATGCTAGAACTGTTGAACATTACAGGCAAAGTGATAAGTGTGGAGACAAGCAGGTGTTAGACCCTCCTCAAAAAAGTTACACAGTGCACTTTAATGTCTACTTTGTCTTATGTCAACATCATTTCATTCATCTAAAAGTGGATTAGGATATGTTTTTATGGTTTAAAGTGTGATTGACAACATGAAAAACAAAACTATTCCATTTTAAATGTTTTCCTCACTTACCTAACCTCTATTTGCATCCTAAATGTTTACAGCGATGAGTTTAATGAGCGCGTTTCACAACTTTCAGAGGAGTTTTACGTCACTGCTAACAACAACTAGCATGCTAACAGCACACATCCTGGTCCGGAAAGGATAAAACGTTTTATAATTAGATGAGGACAGCACACAGTCTCAACGTGAACGCCTTCACGTGAACTCCATTCACCATCAAACCGATCGGCAGAGGTGACGACATGCTTTTGGGTTAATCCTGAACGCCGAGGATTAAAATGAGCTCCACACACCAAAGACCTGTACCTGTGCCCACTCTAGTCATCCAAGAAGCACTTCAAAACAAGAGAGAAAGACCAAGTATAAGCGACACAGAGACGTGATGGAGAGATGGAGGATGGGGCACATGGAGGAGTGAACAGAACCATGAGGGAGCGGAGTCTTGAGTCCATGCACAAATATAAGGACCTCAAATGAAAACCCAGTCTGAGAAATTTAAATACAACACATCTGTAACACTTTCCAATGCACTGGTTGGTAGGGATGTAACAATAACCGAAATCTGGTGATATCGTATCGTCAAAGGTCTCACAATAATATCGTGGACCATCACAATATATCGAATCCCAAGTCTCTTTGCTTAAATGAATAGTTCTGCTGCAGAAATAGCTAAAAAAACAGAGGGAACTACAAAGACCATGATCCTTTGCTCCGTTTCAGCGCAGACGACATGAAGAAATAACTGTTCTAAGCACTTTTACATCTTCATTCTTTGGATTAAGTCTTGTGAAGGCTTTTTTTTTTAAAGTAGCAGATTTACAGTTTTGTATGTAAAATATTGCAATAAATCTGGTACCATGAGATGTTTATGGTGAAAATATCGTACAGAGAGATTTGGATTTCGTTCCATCCCTAATGACAATAAATGTTGTACCAAATGACTGGTCAAAGGGTTTTATAATGTCAGTCTTGTTATTATGGATAACATCGTAATATCATGAGCTTTCCCACGATATTGCAATAAATATCGTACTGTGAGGTTCATATCGTATCGTGAGACTAGGATATTATTACACCCCTACTATTTGGGCATTTGAATTGACAAATATGAACTTTATATCCATGTTGTTATGAAAGTGTGTGTGCTATCCTATATAATAAAGACAGTAGATCAAATATTCTCTTGCTGTAATGGCCTACTACTTATATAATGTGATCAAAACTGGCCTAATGGAGCTCAACACTGCAAAGTCTTCTCTTGTTTTGGAGATTTCCCAATGATTTTTTCCCATAGTCTTCAAATATACATACAATTCTAATATTAACATTTCAAAAGCCTTGTGGAGTTTAACTAGCTACTGTATGTGGTGACCAATACACATAACGTGGTTGTTTTAAGTCCAAAAAGCGCAGGATTCATCTAAATGTTTTAATAACTTTCAGGTTTATGTAAAATCCCCGTCACTCCCAAAGGAAAAACTCAATTTGTCAACTGGACAAACGTTTTTTGGTCGATTTGCAGCTCATCCAAGCTGCTTTTTCTTTTCTGGACAGACTTTGGTGGACACTGCCTTACTTCCTTATAACTACACTGAAACTACTCTGAAACTAACACACCTATTTTTTATTTGTAAAACTTTTGTCCAGTTGACAAGTCGAATTTCTCCTTTGCCAACTTTGAGCTTTATAAAATGCTAGAAAGATTTAAAATAAAAAATATAGCTCTTGAGGTCATTACCTGGTAGCTGATTAGCCTTGAGCTTTCAAACTTTTAATATATCTTTATATTTTAAAAAGTTTATGAGAAAAAATTAACTTTTGGAACCAAAAGGTGGTCACACTGGAAAAAAACAATATCTAGGGAAGTTAAAATGACTAAAATTAAGAACATTTTACTTTATTTGAGTCGATAAGTAAAATTATCTTCCAGTAGAATATGTTTTTTTCTTAATTCAAGCAACATTTGATTTTGTTTCTTATTTTAAGTGTAAAAAGTTGTTGTTTTTCTTATTTTAAATGTAGCCAGATGTATTTTCATGTTTTAAGTACACAAATCTTATTGCACTGGAAGATCATTTTACTTGTCAAGTGAAATTTATTCAAATCATGGTAAAACTTTCTTAATCCAAGTCATTTTATCTTGACTAGATTTTGGTTTTTGCAGTGGCTGAGCTCCGTTTTAACCCACAGTGTGTCCGAAGTTTGTATTGATGCAGTTAGCGCGAGCAACTATACAATCATAATAAATATAGAGACATGTTTTATTTCTGAGACTGGGCTCCATTTGATGAAAAAAGAGTTTTGTTTTGTTTCTAAACTATAAATGTGTTAGTGCCAGATTAGTTTATACTGATTACTAACCATAATCCTTCATCTGAACAGTCAGCAGCTGCAAAAATGTTACAGGGTTACACAGATGCATAAAATATTAAAGTTTAAAAGCAGAATTAAGTAACTTGGGCACTACAGCTTTTTGTTTTATTTTTTTCTAGTTAGTTTTCTTATTTAATTACATACAAAAACATATAACATTGCCTCATTAAATGGACTTTGGTCTGTTTAAAAAGGTAAGAATGTTACTTAGTTCTGCTTTAAAGGTGCATTACATAACTTTTCTGTTTGAGGGTCTGTCTAATGCTTTTCTCCATGGAAATGTTATTGCTTTGTCTGGAAAGTTTCACAGTATGGAATAAAGTTTATCTATTTTCATGGAGACCAAACCAGACCAAGTTACAGGTCAGATCTGTGGAGAGGCGACCCCGCTCACAGTCAGAATGTTGTTTTTCTAGGTATTTTTAAGCTGTAAAACCACCTGTGATTGAATACATGTAAAGTAGAGCTGTTTAATGACCTGCGTGAAGTTGGCCCCCGTCAAACTCAAACTTAAACAAAAATAATGTCAATCATTTGTGCTGCAAAAAGTTTTGTTTGTGCTGCTTTAGTTTTGGAGCAATTAGCGATTCTTTTATAGGTCAAATTGGGGTCAGCCCCACAGGAAGCTTCAAATGCTCCAAAACACCCAAAATTGAGTCAATCGTTTCATTTGTGCTGCAAAAAGTTTCATTTGTGCAATTCTTAAGATATTTGCGGTTTTATTTTCGACCGATGACGTCGTCCAGCCCCTCAAAATGTGAAACAGCCTGAAAAAAAAACAGGCAGAAAATCATAGAAAATGTTTGTATTTCGTTTGTGCCGTTTTGTGCTGTGACAGTTTTCATTTGTGCGAGTTTATTTCTAAAACTATTCATTATTATTTTTGCAGAAATTATATACTGTCATTTCTGCTCAGCTGATGGGAGCAAACTCAGCAAAACTAGTGAAGAGAAATGATCTGAGGCTGTGGAAAAGTCTGTATTATTATATAAAATATGAATCAAAAGCAAATGACTAAAAACTGATACAGACTTTTCCGCAGCCTCAGATCGTTTCTCTTCACTAGTTTTGTGGAGTTTTGCTAAAGTCGCCGCCGTCAGCTGAGCAGAAATGACGTCCTATAATTACAGCAGAAATAATAATGAATCATTTTAGAAATAAACTCGCATAAATGAAAACTATCACAGCACAAACGAAATACAAATGTTTTCTATAATTTTCTGCCTGTTTTGAGTCTATTTAACACTTTGAGGGGCTGGACGACGTCATCGGCTGAAAATAAAACTGCAAATATCTTAAGAACCAGAATCGCACAAACGAAACTTTTTGCAGCACAAAACAGCACAAATGCAGCACAGATTGACACTATTTTGGGCCCCAATTTGACCCCAATTTGACCTATAAAAGAATCGTTAATTTCTCCAAAACTAAAGCGGCACAAACAAAACTTTTTGCAGCACAAACGAAGCACAAACGATTGACATAGTTTTTGTGTAGGTTTGTGTTTGATTGGGAGCCACTTCATGCAGGTTATTTAATGTCATACTGTGGAACATTCCAGAGAGAATAATGACATATCCATAGAAACAAGCAGGCAACGGACCCTCAACAAAAAACGTACATAGTGCACCTTTAAGATAGTAAAGAATGTACATACTTATATTTTATTTTGCTTGTTTAGTTTGCTTTTTTTTAGGTAAAATAGTGACTACACAGTGTTGCCTAATGCATGTTTACCTCATATTAGTTCCGATAAAGTAAAAAAAACATGACTATTGTGTTCTACAGTACAAAAAAACAGAGATATTCCAGCACACTGCAGACCGTCGGCGTGTGTGAGTCGTACTTTTGTTTATCTCGGCTCTTGTTGCGGTTGTTGCGGTTGGCCGTGGGGATGGAGTGGACGGAGGAGCTCTTTTTGGAGGAGTGGGAGGAGTGGGAGGAGTGGGAGAGGCTGCAGCGGGACTGTCCGGCGTTATGGTCGAACTGCATCAGGCAGAAGATCAGGTCTGAAGGGACCAGCTCAAACGAGTACGGGGGGTTTGTGATCACGTACCTGCGACGAAACAGACACAAGAGACATTAAAGATCCATCAGCTCCTTTATTCATGACAAAAACAAGAGTAAACAGCAAAAATAGATCAAAATAAAAGCATGTTTGGTCAGTTTGGTTGTCTTTTGTGTCTGAAAACATCTCTTTTTTGGCAAATTATTAGGCCAAAATGGTACATGAGCATTAAACCTTATACTTTTTTTTGGGTTGCCTTGTCACGATCTGCATGTATGTCTGCGATGTACAGTTCTGACACATGAGAGAGTGAGTGAGACAAAGCATAGAAACAGAATGAATGCTGCTGCTGATATGTTTGGCTACGTTCAGACTGCACCCAAATCCGATTTTTTCGCCCCTTTGCGACGTGTGTCTGATCTTTTAATGACCGTCTGAACGACACAGATCTGATTTTTTTCAAATGCGACCCAGACCACTTGGATATGTGCTCCTAAAACCGATAAATATCCGATCTTTGGACATGCGACTTCAGTCTGAACGTTCAGGTCACATTCATCCGACCTACACGTAATTAACAAGCGAGAGTTTGGCTATTGTGCTGTAATAAGCTCCTGTTGTGAGCCAAAACAGCCCAACGCCAACGTGTTTGCTACTGAAATAGGCCGAAGACGTGTTTCCTCCCGCGAGAGTGAAACGACAGCGACTTTAAAATCTCCAGTCGCTCAATGCAGCGTCCATGTTTAGGCGACTTTCGTAAACACAGAGCAAACTCGCTGCTGTGACGTCGTCCGTGTCTCCAATGCTCATGTGAGACACTTTTGGGGCGTTTAAAGTTCACACTGGAGATCGCAGACAAGTCGCGTTTAATTGGAAATGTGAAAGTAAAAAAATTGGATTTCACAAAAAAATCCGAATTGAGCATTAAGCCCTGCAGTCTGAACGTCGCCTATGTTGCTCTCTCCTTCTGTACTCCGGACTGAACACGCTACAAAAACACAGACAGGCCCACCTATCTCATTAGAAAAGTTGACATGTTTTCTATAATTTCTAATCTTTTTGTAATTATTTTATTGAGCATTTTGTTACAATCTTGCTGGTTCAATTGAATGGTGAAAAGCAAAAGAAATGGGCCACATTTAATGCCCAAAAAGGCTTCTTATGGATACCTTTTATTGCTGACAAATTTTTCAGACAGTATATCCTCATCAATCCTCATTAATGTTCAATAAGAGTCAAATCCACCTTTATTTTGTGATTTACGAATAATGTCGATTGACTTGGGTCACAAAGGTTTGTGGCTTTTAAAATATGGATCCCCAGGAAAAAAAGTTTGAGAAACACTGAGTTAGTACGTTTGATGATGAAGCCTCCTTGTCAAACGGTCTATGGTCACTTTTTTATACAGGTTAAGTGTCTCGTCTTGTCAACAGCCTTCATCTGTAGGAGCTGGACTCGCACCGCCAACCTGTGGGTCGGTGGATCTGGCCGCTCAACCAGTTACATTTATGTCTATGAACTGAGCTTCTGTCATCTCCTAAATAAGTACGTAAAGGTTTAAAAAGACTCACCGTTTGGTACACTGGTTCTGCATGTTGAGGTGAGCGTCCCGGAGTCGGTAGATCCCGAAGCAAAGCATGTTGTACGTCTTTAGGGCTTTACAAAACAAGTCGCCGTAGCAACCACCATCCTGAAAACACAGGGGGCGTTTATTCACTTTCCAAGGTAACGGTCCTTTTTTCTATTTAGTTTGAGTAAAATCCAAATGAAATGAATGAAATTGTGCGTGTCTGACATAAATATAACAACAACAGTGAAACAAGTGAAAAAAATCGAACTTTAGTTACGTCCAGTTGCGAGTAAAGTACAGAGATCTACAATCAAATAGTTTATATTTCAGCTAAAATAGGCTGAAGTACGTCTGCCGGCATCGCCATGTTTGTTTTGGGTTTTTTTTGGACGCTCCATCTTTGGTCAACACTGCTCTGTGATTGGGTCGGAGAATTCATCTTGCATGCAGGGTTAGTTGTGACTTAAAATATCCACTTTTAGAACATACTTTTTAGTGATTTTAGTCAAATTTCAGCCTTAGTTTTGATTTAGCCCATGTCAAGGTTTGATTTTTTATTCCATTCAAAACAGAACTGAATTTTCCAATCGTGTTTTTTGATCATTCAAGTCAAATATTATTATAATTTCGTTCATTGTGCTACTGAAGACTGTACTATGTTTTCTTTCTTGTCTTTTATTTCATTAAAGGTCCTATATTACACAAAATTGACTCTTGTGAGCTTTAAGCTGTGTTAGAATGTTGTTAGCTCCTCAAAAACATACCTGAAATTGTAAAGAACTGTGTGTTAAACATGTGTGAATGAAACAAAACACAACTCCAGGCCTCTTTTTAATGAGGAAACAGCATTATAAATAGTGAAAATAGTGTAATACGGTCCCTTTAAGTGTAGATTCTTTTACCTAAATAAATAATTCCTAGGATTTTGTCTACAGTCTCACCCCCAGATCGGCGAAGGGCCCATCGTACAGGGCCAGCTGTGCCACTCTGCACCTGTCCCGGTTGGCCAGGGTCTGCGGGGTGCTGTATCCCCCTCTCAGGGCGTTTTCTTCAGCCAACAGACCCTCCAGCTCCGGGGTGGCTCCTCCTGTCACCAGGGTCCGGATCAGAGTCAGGATGTTGTCATTGAAGTACGTCTGAGGGAGGAGGAAGGGAAAATGTCACATCTGTGCAAAGAAATGTACTAGTTTTTATGCGAATGCAGCAATAACAAAACAAATCTCACTATTTTTGACCTTTTTTTAACATTCAACATTGACTTTCTACATTTAAAGAGGGTTTGTGGGAGTTTTCAACATACCCAATCTGTATTATATAAACACATACTGCAAAGATGAAGATATAAACACTTAAATCTATCAGAAAATGACTTAAAACTAGTGAAATTATCTGTCCATGCAGCAAGATCATTTTATTTGATGAGTTATCTTAAAATAAATTACCTCTAGAAAAGAATGAAGCAGTTTCGGCTGTACTGAACAAAAGGATGTAGAACACTTCATTATAGGGTAAAAGGGACAGTTTCAAAAGCAAAATTAAGAAAAAAATCCAGGCGAGGAGAAATGTACTAAAATTGCCCTTAGGTCTTCAGAGGAAATTGCAATTGGACAGCGTCATGTCATTGACCCATATACAAATAACTAAAAAAAAAAAAAAAGTGATATGTCTTTTTTAATGCTTGGTCTTGTGTATCCATGAAGCCAAACTAAGAAATTCCTGATATGTCCCGTCTCTAATGTATGTCGACAGCCCCATCTGCACTAACCCCTGTCTCCTTGTTAGTGAGCGGAGGAGGTCTGTAGTGAGCGGAGGAGGTCTGTAGCGGGTGGAGGTGCTGTGTAGAGTCAGCTCTCGTCTCCAGGCTCATTCGCAGTGACACATATCGACTGTGATGATGGATGGGGCCTGTCTGTTTAAAACACTCACTCGCTGTAACGCTGACAAATGCAGACAGGACTTAACTGTCACCTCTACACGAGACGTATCGATGGACTGTTTATGTAGAGATCCGAGCGCAATGTCAAGCTCTGTTTTCAGTTCACTGGGTTTGTTTGAGCTTTATTTAACAAGGACTGGCTTCTTTTTTTTTTTCAGATGAGTCCTGACCAAGGAGCAAAGCTTATTTCGCATGTTTATGGTGGACGGGGAAACCAGAGCACCCAGACGAAATCAACACAGACACAGAGAGAACATGCAAAGCCCACACAGCAGCTCCATGCCTCAGTCAAACCCAGAACCTTCTGACTATGAGACAAGATCACTAAACCCTGCTCCACTGTACTGCTTTACTGTTTAAACCAGTCCCTCTCAATGCTTTTTTCCCATCCTAGAATAAAGTGTAATTGCTGGTGAAGGGTCCAGCAACTCTGAACACCACTTTAACCCATCTTACAACAGCCACGAGTCTAACAAACAAAAGGCTCTGCCTGGTTCACTCATCAGTGTCTGGAAACGTTAGAAAACAACTTTATAAGCAGCCTTAGCCTTACCTCTGTTGATTTCCCACTGCGCATGCGAAATCCCAAAAGACTCGATTGTCGACTCCAGAAGCAACAAGTGAAGATCGACTACTGAAGAACAATAGAAACTGAAAGTTGTTGAAAGAAAATGGTTCGGGAATGTATTTTTTAGCGTTTAAAAAATATATATAATTCACTCGTAAATAAATGGGATTAGAAACGACATCGGCAACCAATTTTTTTGGGCTTTGGCCTGTGCTGTGGGAAATCAACAAAGGTAAGGCTAATGCTGCTTATAAAGTTGCTTTCTAATGTTCCAGACACTAATGAGTGAACCAGGCAGAGAGTTTTGTTTGTTAGACTCGTGGCTGTTGTAAGATGGGTTAAAGTGGTGTTAAGCTTCTACAGTGTGAAGCAAATTGGCGTTTTACATGGAAGTTAAGAACTTGCCCCCATCACTACACTAGTTTGTTGCCTTGACAGACTCACTGCCACAGTGAGATCTCCGCCGAGGAAACACTGATCTGTGCCGTTTTTTTGCTTCTGACAGAATTCGACCACCTCTAGAAATGGACTTTAGCTTCAAACGTGCTGGAGTTCAGCTTTAAGAAAAAGTCACGTGACTAATACTGGTGCTGTTTTGCTTGTCACAAACTGTGTTTAAAAGGTACTGTGCATCTGTCAACAGGATGAATCACTGTCAAAAGAAGAAAATTACTCTTCCAAAGATTAAAAAAAGACTTTCCCCTTCTACATCAACAACATGGAGCCCGAGAGAAAAAGAAAAAATTACACTGTGTGGGATCATTTTGATCTTTTAACAGCAAATTTGTAATAAAAAAAACTCCCCGAGGCAATGACAGTTAAATTGGTAAATTACATTCACAACACTTTCACTTTAATTTTCACATAAGATATAAAATAATACCATAGGAAATACAATAACTTAAATAATATTCTGTATATAAGTATAAGTAGGTCATTAAATCAGTGTGTCTTGCAAGTCTAAAACCACAAAAACTGTTCTAAAGCCACAATATTATTAAAAACTAATGAGTTGAATCACTTTACTACTTTGTTTGCATCTGTAATGGGAGATAGAAGTTATTAATTCGACCTTCTACAGCTCAAATCACATCATAAAGCCAAAAAATAAACACAAATGTACCAGTAGTGCAAAGAAACTGCACACACGATAAATATTGACTCCAAAAATATTGCTCCATCTGTCATATATTGAATGATAAGTTGATCTAGTGATTATCGTGGCCTGGTTGTACCAAAAGTTTCTAATACTTTTAAACTTGGACTTACGGCGCTCATGAGCGAGTCGAGGACGCTCACAGCGAACGCCGTCCCGCAGGCGAAGGGCTGAGTGAGGTACAGCTCTGTGTCAGGGTCATCGTCATCGTCCTGGTCCAGAAACTGCACATTTGAGTCGTTCACTGAGAAAACAAGGGGAAAAAAGTTTATTTTTGTTTGATTTTAGGAAGAATGAAGAGCGGAGAAGACAGTGACCAAGCAGCAGAACTGTAGCAAAGAAAAATAATCAACAGTGAGAAGGTGAAGGTGAAGTATGGAGTGTTTCAAAAATGTTCTTGTTCAAACGCCGAATGAAAGTGTAAGTTATCGACTCTAACACCAGTCAAACGATCGCTGCTTTAAAACACCTTCTTTGTGAAGATGAACCTTAAAGGACCCATCACTTGCTTCTCTCCATGGAGATTTTAACACTTTTCGTACATGTTCCACAGCCCCACGGCATTAAACAGTGAAACCACCAAGTTTTTCAATGTAATTTCAACCAACTGTTAGCAAAGGGTAGAGTTCAATATGTCAACTGGACAAGAGTTTTAGGTAGAGTGACCAGACGTCCTTATTTACCCGGGACAGTCCCAGTTTTGAGCCCTGTGTGCCCTGTCGCAGCAGATTTATCCAAAACCAGTGATTTGTCCCAGTTTTATACAAGAAATATTCCTATTTTTGTCCAGTCTGATCCCTGCCAACAGTAAAGAGAGGCGTAAACTGTCATTTGTTTAGGTAAAATACAGAAAAGCTGCTTAAAAATGACCAAAACAAAGAAAATGTGACTATACTGACTCACATTAGTGCCGATTATTACCAACCAACCCTAACCGGGGATGTCCCAGTTTATTATTTTGAAAATCTGGTCACCCTAGTTTTAAGGTTTCAGGTAGAAGACGTTTTGCTGCTCATCCAAGCTGCTTCTTGACCCAGAACTTAAGTAGCAGCTTGGATGAGAGGCGAAACGTCTTCTACATAAACTCTTGTCCAGTTGACAAATTGACCTCTACCCTTTGCCATAGATTCTACCTGAACGACTGAGGGATTCTCCACACAACCAACTGTTCGAGTGCAAGATAAATAACGTGGAACAATGATAACATCTCCATGGAGTCGAAAATGTGGCAGAGACTCCAACTTTAAACTTAAAATAATAGTTAAAGCAGACCTAAGTAACTTCAGTGGTAGAGCTCCCCCTACAGGTCTCTTGTGAGAATGAACTGTCGTAAATACTCTCCCCTCCCCCAGTGCTCATCTGCGCTCACGTTTGTTTACATAAAGCCCCTGAACAGTGAACGCAACACAATGTCTTTTTTTGTTTTTTTACTGTTTAATGGTGACTGATTTTAATCTTATACATAACCTTTCTTGTAAAAATATATGTACGAGCGTCCAGAGTTCCCGAGCACTGCGGCTCCCAGAGCAAGTGCGTTACTGTTAGCCTGTTACTGTTAGCCTGTTACTGTTAGCCTTTTACTGTTAGCGCTGATTTTACATCTGGGCTAAAGTTGTTCATTGATACATTGTAAACATGCTAACAATAGCATCTACGAACAAGATCACTGCTAAAGCTAACAATTACTCAAACTGCATAAGTATAACAATGATATGAGCAGTGCTTATGAAACTTAGTGTCAATAACAATAACGCCAGATCTGCATCGCTCTTGGACTCTTCTCTTTCCTTGAGCTCTCGCCATCTTCTTCAAACGCCTTCCCCCGATTTACTCGTGTGTGAACTCGGGCTCTGTCCGATTCACACTTTCTCACACGTAAACACCAGATATTTACTCCTGCAGTGAACTGTGGATAGCATCAGTACAGGGTGTGTTGCTAGCTCAGTTAGCTGTGTGTAGCTGAAATGTCGTAGAGCAGTTTGGCTTTCGTGAGAACAGAACAGACCCTGAGAGCTTGATCCGGGTCGGTAGGAGCCAAGTTGCATGTGTGGTTTTTCCGCCCAGAGGGAGATGGGGGCAGCAGTGAACCCTTCAAACACCCCAAAATGTCATTTTACCTAATTAAATGTCTTTGAAAGCATCAGAGGGGCTTTCAAAGACATTTAATTAAGTAAAAATGTTACTTAGTTCTGCTTTAAACATAAATTTACCTAAAACAATGGTAAAAGAAGGCATTTTGTCTGAGTATAATTGTATAATAGTGTTTTTTTTCCCCATGCACACTCCATACCACAGTAACAGTGTTTATTTCATGCATTTTGTCCATAGTTTCCTTCAGATCTCCACTGTTTTATAACCAGTCTTTTGTAGAATCACTTTTACTTGTCCAAACCCCAAACCAAAAGCCTACAAGCCTCGAGTTTCTCCTTTTCAACCCATTTCTGAACCTATCACTGGGAGCGGCCGATGTAATAATGTAAAATTCAACAGCTGCAGCTTCAAGAACGTCAAAATCAAACAGTGGAGATGAGGGGAACTCGGGGCCGTCTCATCCACTACAAGCTCCACAGAAACTACAAAGATGGAAAATAAAAGAGACACATTTCGCTTTCAGAAATTGCAAACCGAACAAGACAGACGATTTGGAAAGAAAAAGTTTAAAAGGTCGTTGCGGCGGCGATTGCGCGAACACGTTTAGCCCGTGATAGCCTTACCCAGTTCGGTTATCATCTGAATGTTGGTGCCACTGCTCTTATCCGGGCTGAAGGAAATCACAGGGAGCTTTTTGCCTTGTTTTGATAAAGGAGCTGGACGAGACATGGTTACGAGTCAAAAACAAGCACAAATAAACAGCAGATATAAGGCATTTTCACTCCAAAGATGTGAGATGGTAAAAAGCTTGGCCAAAATTGAAGATATAAACACTTAAATCTATCAGAAAATGACTTAAAAGTGGTGAAATTATCTGTCCATGCAACAAGTTATCTTAAAATAAACGACCTCTAGACTAGAATTAAGAAGTCTCAGAAGTAGTAAATAGATAATAAATCTGAAAACAAGATGAATAACCTGATATAACTTTTAAATTTATAAGTTTTGGCCAGATCAAAGAAATGTGCAATGTTACAGTATGAGCTAGTATCTAAAGTATCTAAACTGTAATGAAGTAAAAGAAGTAAATTATGGTACTTAAAGGTGCACTACGATACTGTTTGGTTGGGGATTTGTCATTGCTTTGCCTGGAATGTTCCACAGTATGACTTTAAACAGCTCTACTTCACATTTACAAAGCAAAGAACAAACTCTAATCAAGTTAAGATGATTGAATTAAGAAAATGTACCATTACTTGAGTAAATTTAGCTTGACAAGTAAAATTATCTGCCAATGGAACAGGACGTTTTGTACTTAAAATACATCTTGCTACACCTGAAATAAGAAAAACAACTTTTAGCACTTAAAATAAGAAATAAAATCAAATGTTGCTTGAATTAAGAAAAAAAACACTTATTCCACTGGCAGATCATTTCAGTGTCAAGTTGAATCGACTCAAATAAAGTAAAATGTTCTTAATTTAAGTCATTTTAACTTACCTACATATTGTTTTTTTCCTGTATATCCAATTATAGCTCAAAAATACCAAGAAAAACACATTCCGACTGTGAGCGGGGTCACCTCTCCACAGATCTGACTTGTGAAACATTCTAGATAAAGCAATAACATGTCCATGGAGAAAAGGAATTGATGGACTCTCCACCAGACAAGTTACACAATGCAAGTTACAAGTTTCTAACAAAATCCAGGTGTAAACGGTGCGATTTTTGGCCATTTTTGAGCCGATTTTTCACTAGTTCGACTGTTTTTGGGATCGAGTTTTGTCTTAATCGCGTGTCGTGCTTCGTGTAGTAAACGTGGGGTAACGAGAACCGCAAGAATATTAAACCTGTTTGAATCCAGTCGCTTCTCGTGAAGGTTTCACTGCTGAAGTCGTTCGTACAGTGTGAGAACATGAATCGAGAGCTGTGAACTTTCAAACCCTGAGATTTGGTTGTGGAGTTTGTAGTGAAACGATCGAAAATATCACACAGTTTACACCCTGCTTTAGTTAGATTTTAAAGTGGATATTTTTTCCTTTTACTTGACTACACTTGAGAGCATCTGTACTTTCTACTCCACTGCATATTTGAACAGTAAACTTTTTTTCCCCTTATAGTTTGACACCTGCAGAAAACGCTGAGGGTGTTTTGAACAAAAATATACAGAGAAAAACAGCAAGGGAAAAAATCTACAAATTATTAAAGTGTTTCTGTGAGTTTCTGCTGAACAAAACTCTGCACAAATCCTTATCAAAATCACTACATTTGAAGCTTTATTAGATCTCAGTGTCTGCGTAAAATAAATGTACTTATTACGCTTTAAGTACACTTTAAAACAGGTACTCTAATACTTTTAATTATTTTATTATATTACACTTTTGCCAGTGCAGAGAAAAAAGGGTTTATTCTTCTTCTTTCTATTTGTCAGGAGTGAAGATGCCCTGTTACATTTTGTTTAGTTTAATTAAATGTTAAATGCTGCTCAAACGTGCATTTTTAGTATTTAAAAACATACAGTAGTAGTAGTAGTAGTAGCAGTAGTAGTAGTAATAGTAGTAATAGTAGTATTTACCGAGCTCGGTGATAATGGGGATATTTCCTCCTGTTGTGACTGAAGTCTGTCTGACTAAACCGTGGATGGGACTGTTCTCTGGAGAGGAACGGTCCATCCCAGGAGGAGTGAAGCCTGCAGGGACAAAAACAACCAAAAGCAAAATATATTAGAGCACAATCACATCCAGGTCAATCCAGGTTTTTTATATAGATGCAGATAGTGGTGAAAATAAGGGAATTTTGCAGTACAGTGATAGAAAATGAGTGTGTCACTTTTGTCTTTTTGATACTTAAGGAAAATATGAATTGTTTCTACAGTACTATATAATTTACTGTATAGAAAATGGCGACCAGGATTGATTTCCACTCAGACCGGTCCATGCTGCCATTGAGTCCTTGGCCAAGACACTTCTCCCATCTTGTCGATATAAACTAGTGCTGTCAAATGATTCATTTTTTAAATCAGATTAATCACACTTTAGAATTTTGATTATTCACGATTAATCACACTTAATTATTCTTCAAAAAAAGACCAAAATATTTTGACAACAATGCAATTTATAATCAAAAGTGTTATATTACTGACATTTTTCTATCGCTGGTAGTTTTGTTGTCATGCTCGGCTTGTTGTTGGTACAAGTGTTTTGCTTTAAGATGGTATTTTAAACATGTGCTTCTGTGGAAAGAGAGTTCATCGCTGCGATATCTGCAAACTACCTTAGTTTTATCCAAAGTCGCGTATGGACAGACCTGATCACTGACCTAATAACCTACGCCACTTTTCAGGTCCATCCGCACTTTCCATAGAGGTTCATGTGCGTTCAAACTAAATTGTGTGATTAATCTGCATTAAAAACATTAGTGCAATTTATTTGGTGATTAATTGCACGCGTTAACGTTGACATAAATATGACGCGTGTGACTCTACCCCAGAGCAGCTGTAGCTACTAGAAGTTACTTAAGCCCTTAGTTGCTTATGGAGTGAATAAATCAAGCTGTATTAAGTGTATTTGAACGCTCTGATACAAATAAAATACATTATATTAGAGAGAAAGGGAGAGAAATTTTATAGATTCAGAGGGAAATTCTAAGTTTTGCTGTAACAACATTTCCACCGTCTCAGGTGCTTTCACACCGACAGTAGATGGTCCCTTCGAACCAGAAGCTCTTTGTTTGTTTGCTGTTCGCTGTTTGACTCTCGTTTTGTTGTAGTGAAAAATCCCACACAGCGACATGGTGGAGTTTTGATTTACGACTGCCGTAAAGCACATTGATGCCGCAAAAAACATGTGAAACTGGATCAGTCCGATCACACGAGTCCGATACTCATAAAAGATCGGGATGTCCCTACATATGGTGTAAAAAGCCGCTCAAGCAGCTCAAAGGTCCATAGCTCCTTAGTTAGACTCTTGCGCTTTCCATGGATACGGGATAAATTATTATTATTTCAAGTAATTCCATTGATAAGGTGCAAATACCAGAAAGATTAGAAGATCGTACGAGCTGCCACAATATTTCCTGTCATGGGTCGGTGCGTTCACTCAGTTAATAATGTAGTGTATCTTGGACAAAACGGGAGCATCAGCAAACCTAAGCTCCTTTTTTATATTGTACTGTTTAAACCATCCGACTGTGACCTTCCCACACATCTGACATGCTCCAATATTAAGTCATCTATAATGGACATGACACGCGACTCATTTTGTTTTCCTTCAGCCGCCGAAAAACCTTTTAGATCCCGAAGAGACGCCCGCACATGCTCAGTACGGCGCCGTGAAAGTGACATAAAGTGACAAGAGGTGGAAATGAAATTGGCCTGACATCCGTGTTGCGCTCGAGACTGACATAAGCGCATTAAACCGAGCGCTCCCATGTATAATGCATCGTGTCTGTTCGGAGAGCTGAGTCAGGAGGAGGCAGCGGCATGCGTGTATTAAAGATGTAATCAGATTGGCAGCCATCTTGCTTCTGTCGGTTCGGGGTCGGGCGTTTCTAAAAGCGAAGCACTCAGTGTAAAGATGACCGGTACGGCGGCTGCAGAGGGTCATAAAAGATAAATGTCCAGGTTGATTTTGTGAACTAAAGCTGTGGTGTGATGCATAAAGGGAAACTCCGTCCTTCCAACGCTCATAAAAACACATTTAATAATTTACTGAGGGACAAAGAGGAGGAGGACGGACGATCACGGAGCGGCAGAGTCAGAGCCTGTGGGACAAACCTGCGGGAAGTTCCCTCAACTCAAACCTACACAAAAACTATGTCAATCATTTGCTTTGTTTGTGCTGCAGAAAGTTTCGTTTGTGCTGCTTTAGTTTTGGAGAAATTAACGATTCTTTTATAGGTCAAATTGGGGTCAGTCAGCCCCACAGGAAGCTTCAAAATGCTCTAAAACGCCCAAAACGGAGTCAGTCGTTTGTGCTTCGTTTGTGCTGCAAAAAGTTTCGTTTGTGCGATTCTGGTTCTTAAGATATTTGCAGTTTTATTTTGGGCCGATGACGTCGTCCAGCCCCTCAAAATGTGAAACAGCCTCAAAACAGCTGAAAATTATAGAAAACATTCGTATTTCATTTGTGCTGTTTTGTTCTGCGACAGTTTTCATTTGTGCGAGTTTGATTATAAAATTATTCATTATTATTTCTGCTGTAATTGTAGGACGTCATTTCCGCTCAGCTGACGGCAGCGACTTAAGCAAAACTCCACAAAACTAATGAAGATAAACGATCTGAGGCTGTGGAAAAGTCTGTACCAGCCTTTAGAAATTTGCTTTTGATTCATATTTTATATAATAATACAGGCACTGAGGGGTTCATTTATGTCTGAATTATCTCAACATTGGTTGTTTTTGTGCAGTTTTATGGGAATTCCATTAAAACCCATTAGTTTCGTGGGAATTTCATTAGACCTGGAAGTTGCAGAAGTCAAAGTGATGACAAAGGAGAAATTACATTGGTCGACTGGACAAATGTTTATCTTGGTCGAATATGTTTCACAGCTCGTCCAGGCTGCTTCTTCGGTTCTGTCATACGCTGGAGGACACCGCCTTATATCTGCCTGAAGGGAGGAGCAAACTACTGTGAAATTACTCTGAAACTAACACGCCTTTATACATTTTAACACACCACACCATCTTTTATTGCACCACACAGTTTTTAATGCACAACGCTAGCAATACACACTGGGGAAAAAAAGAAACTAACACATTTGTTTAAGTAACTAAAACTAAAATTAATACTATAAACAAACAGCTGTGTTATTTTCAGTGTTCCTCCCATCAAGCAGATATACGGCAGTGTTTACCGGCAGCTTAGATGAGCTGCAAAACGAAAATAAACTTTTGTCCAGTCGACAAATTGAATTTCTCCTTTTGCCTGGACGACTGAGGGATTTTACACACTCCGAGTGAAAACATCATCAATTATCAGTCCCATAGTGTCACTTTTCCTGTTATGAGCTCCATTTTGAGGCCTTTACATTCCAAAGAATTTGCTTGTGTGTTTTGTGTAATCCCTCCGTCGTCCAAGATCCAGAGCAAAGGAGAAATTCAATTCTGTCAACTGGACAAGTTGACAGTTTTTTTTCTTCATCGAATAAGTTTCACAGCTCATCCAGGCTCCTTCAGTTCTAAACTCTGACAGATGACAGAACTGAGTTTCTCTTTTGCTGAAATTGTAGAATTGTAAAATGTGTTTTTGCCAAGTTGTTCTACATCTACAGATCTGTGGAGCGGTGAGCTTCTGTTTGCAACTGATTAATAATAGTGACTGAAATTAAATGCACTGATGAAACATTTTAAAGTAAATCTCACTGTTGATGTATCGTCTGAAAAAGGGAAAAGGCGACAGATAACATAAGATGACTCTTCTTTCGGCTCCTCTTCATTCATTTCTTATGTATTTAATGTTATGACACTGTTAATGTCTTTTTATGACATAAAATAAACATAAAATAAACAAACAAATACAAAAAAAATCCCACTCACAGCAGGATGCCGGCTTTTCCTTTTCCTTTTTAAAGTAATACAGACACTCACATATGTGTAAATGAACAACGACATCTTGGAGAGCAGCAAAGTTGCACATTGCCCCTTTAATCGCTATGGTAACAGGTCCGATTGTACCTTGCGAGTTGGCCTGCAGGAGGCCGATGCTGTCGTCGAACTGCATGGACTTGATGTTGAGCGAGGCCAGGATGCACTCTTTGTCCTGCAGAGACGCGTCGTCGATGTTGTTCTGATTGGCCGACAGGATCACGCACATGTCACACAGGTTTATGTTCACGGCACGAAGGTCTGCACGACTCAGAGGGGTTCCCTGAGGAGAGAGGGAGAGAGGGAGGAGAGGGGGAGAGGGAGGAGAGGAGAGGGGGAGAGGGAGAGGGGGAGGAGAGGAGGAGAGGGAGAGGAGAGGAGGAGAGGGAGAGGGGGAGGAGAGGGGGAGGAAAGGAGGAGGAGAGGGGAGGAGAGGAGAGAGGGGGAGGAAGAGAGGGGGAGGAGAGGGGAGGAGAGAGGGGGAAGAGAGAGGGAGAGGAGAGGAGAGAGGAGGAGGAGAGGGGGAGGAGAGGGAGAAGGGGAGGAGAGAGTGGGTAGAGGAGAGGGCGACAAGAGGGGGAGGAGAGACGGGGAGGAGAGGGGGAGGAGAGAGGGAGAGGAGAGGGGAGAGGAGAGGAGAGAGGAGGAGGAGAGGGGAGGAGAGGAGAGGGGAGGGGGAGGAGAGAGGAGAGGAGAGAGGAGGAGGAGAGGGGGAGGAGTGTGAGTGGGGGAGGAGAGGAGAGGGGGAGGAAGAGAGGGGGAGGGGAGGGAGAGGAGAGGGGGAGGAAGAGAGGGGGAGGGGAGGGAGAGGAGAGGGGGAGGAGAGGGGAGGGGGAGGAGAGAGGGAGAAGGGGAGGAGAGGGGGAGGAGAGAGGGAGAGGAGAGAGGAGGAGGAGAGGGGGAGGAGAGGGAGAAGGGGAGGAGAGAGGGGGGAGAGGAGAGGGGGAAGACGCAAGAGGGCGGAGAAAGAAGAGAGAGGAGGAGGAGAAAGAGGAGAGAGAAAGAGGGAGAGGGGGAGGAGAAAGAAAAGGGAGGGAGGGAGAAGGAGAGAACAACAGAGAGATGGGGAGGAGAAAGAAGAGGGAGAGAGGGCAGAAAGAGGAGGGAGAGAGGGAGGAGGAAGAGGAGAGAGGGAGGAGAACGGAGAGGGGAGAGAAAGGGACATAGTGGAGTGGGGAAGGAGGAAGAAAAGGAGGGAGGGTGAAGAAAAGGGTGACAAAGAAGAGGTGAGAAAGAGAAGCAAGAGGGAGATGAGAGAGACAAGGAAGAGAAGGAGGGAGAGAGAGAAAGTAGGGGGGGAGAGAAGGAGAAGAAAGAGGGAGAGGGGAAGAGGAAGAATTGACCAGGTAAAGGAGGTAGAGGAGGGACATAGTGGAGTGAGGAAGAGGCCAGAGAAGGAGGGAGGGCGGAGAGAGAAAAGGGTAACAAAGAAGGGGTAAGAGAGAAGCGAGAGGGAGATGGAGTAGAGAGGGAAAAACAGAGGGAAGGAACAGGAGAAATAGAGAAGGGAGAGGGGGAGAGAAGGAGGGAGATACAAAAGAGAGAGAGAAAGTGATAGGAGGGAGAGACAAAGGAGAGAGAATAGGAGGAAGAAAGAGGGTAGGAGGAGAGAAAGAAGAGAGAGGGGAAGAAAGAAAGAGAGGGTGGGGACAAAGAAGAGAGAGAGTAGCAAAAGAGAGAAAGGGGAAAAGAAGGAGGGTGATACAAAAGAGAGATAGAGAGTGGTAGGGAGAAAGAGACAAAGTAGAGAGAGGGAAAGAAAGAAAGAAAAAAGAAGAGAGAAGGTGGGGGAGAGAAAGAAGAAAGAGGGGAGAAAGAAAGAAGAAAGAGGAGGGGAGAAAGAAGGGAGAGGAGGAGAAAGAAAGAAGAGAGAGGGTAGGAGGAGAGAGAAAGGAGAGGTAGGGGGACAAGAGGAAGGACATAGTTGAGTGGGGAAGGAAGAAAGGAGGGAGAGAGAGAGAAAGATGAGAATGGAGGAGAGAGTGGTAAGAGAGAAAGAAGAGAAGCCAAAGAAGAAGGGAGGGTGGAGAGGAGGAAAAAGACAAAGAAAGAAGGGGTGAGAAAGACGAGCGTGGG
The DNA here is from genome assembly GCA_034769755.1 of Odontamblyopus lacepedii. Taxonomy (NCBI): domain Eukaryota; kingdom Metazoa; phylum Chordata; class Actinopteri; order Gobiiformes; family Gobiidae; genus Odontamblyopus; species Odontamblyopus lacepedii. The sequence continues at coordinate 29,156,078 of CM068360.1, forward strand.
AGATGATGGACAGAGGGGAAGAGTGGGAGAGAAGGATGAGACAGAGGGAGAGGAGAGAGAGAGAGACGGTGAGAAAAGAAAGAGGGTAAGAGAAAGATTTGGGGGAAGAAAAGAAAAGAGGGAAGCGGAAGAAGAAAAAAGAGAAACGAGGGATAAGAGACAGAGAAAATAATTAATTCATGATTTAATTGCTAAAAATGAAATCTAAAGTCATTACAACTTGTACAAGGGGCCGGATCTGAAAAGGATTCCAGTAATAACTCCTTTTCTTCAGTCTAATTTCTCTCTATCTCTTTATTCCTCCTCTTCCATCTCTCTTCTGTCTCTTTTTTCCCTTTCCTACCTCCCATTCCCTCCCTTTTTGTCTCCCAAACCTCGTCTGCCCTCCTCTCTCTTCTTTCTCTGTTCTTTCTCTCACTCTCTCAGCTCTCCCCCTAATTCCCTCTTTCTCTCTCCCTCTATCGCCTCCATACTCTCTTCCTCTACTATCTTTTCTTTTTTCTGTCTCCTTTATCGCCCTTCTCCTCTTTCTTTTTTCTTTTCCTTCTCTCTCCTCCTCCTCTCTTTTTATTCCTCTTGACTCCTTTCTTTTCTCCCTCTTTCTTTATACTGTATAGTACTTCTTTCTCTGCAGTACTCACAGGCAGTATTTGCACAGTACTTCTTTGTAGTACTCACAGGCAGTATTTGAGTATAAAGTACTTCTTTGCAGTACTCACGGGCAGTATTTGAGTATAAAATACTTCTCTGCAGTACTCACGGGCAGTATTTGAGTATAAAGTACTTCTCTGCAGTACTCACGGGCAGTATTTGAGTATAAAGTACTTCTCTGCAGTACTCACGGGCAGTATTTGAGTATAAAGTACTTCTCTGCAGTACTCACGGGCAGTATTTGAGTATAAAGTACTTCTCTGCAGTACTCACGGGCAGTATTTGAGTATAAAGTACTTCTCTGCAGTACTCACGGGCAGTATTTGAGTATAAAGTACTTCTCTGCAGTACTCACGGGCAGTATTTGAGTATAAAGTACTTCTCTGCAGTACTCACGGGCAGTATTTGAGTATAAAGTACTTTGCAGTACTCACGGGCAGTATGGAGACCTTGGGGAAGTTGTGCAGCGTCTCCCACTCCCTCTTGAGGTACTCCAGGGAGCCCACGAACACGATGTGCTTCAGCTCGTGGTAGTGGAAGTTACTCGCCCTCAGCGGCATCACGAAGTTCCTCACTCCGATCAGCGCCGACTTCGCGTCTCCGAAAATACAAACCACCACGTGGCCGCTCAGGACCGTCATGGCCGCCTCGCTGCGGGTCTGAGGAGGGAGAGACAGAACAGGAAACTTTAACGTTTAATGTTTTATATCATTATTTTTCTTTTTTTTTAGGTTGTTGGTTGTTTTTATGAAGATGTTCCAAAGTACAGATTAAAAACCCTTCCAGACCTACAAATATGTTTTATATAACTGCGCATAACTTTCCAACCATAAAAGATATTAATAGATACTTTTTTTTCTTGAAACGATCAGACTTTCGGCTTTCCGAACATATTTTCGGCATTATCCTACGTCACTCGCACGCTCCGTGATGATGTCGGAAAACGAGTGTCCAATCAGAGCTTTGTTTTCCACCAAACTCATGCGCTCCGTCCATTTTGATTGGTCAAAACTTTGCCAAAGAGTGAAGTGAGTCAAGATGGTCGATTCTCTGAGCATCTGTGTTTGTACGCTGAAAAAAAACAATATCTAGGTTAAAGAGACTTAAATTAAGAATATTTTACTTTATTTGAGCAGATTCATCTTGACAAGTAAAATGATCTGCCAGTGGAATAAGTGTTTTTTTCTTAATTCAAGCAACATTTGATTTTATTTCTTATTTTAAGTGCAAAAAGTAATTGTTTTTCTTATTTTAAGTGTAGCAAGACGTAATTTCATATTTTAAGTACAAAAATCTGGCAGATCATTTTACTTGTCAAGTGAATTCACACAAATCATGATAAAACTTTCTTAATCCAAGTCATTTCAGCTTGACCAGATTTTGTTTTTTGCTGTGTGACAACTGAAAAAGTCGCACTAAGTGCAGGTTTTTCCCAAATAAATGACAAATGTTGCATAATTGTGCATCCCTTGCTATTTTTTATTTGGAAATGTACAAATCCAAATGTAATAAACACCAGGGAAATGCAGAAGTGCTGTGGCTCTGGTCCTGGACCTGACAGGAGCTGTTTCCACCAGTAAAGTAAAGGGGTGATTACATTTTTTTTGTTTGTTTTGAGGTTAATAATGATATTTTTAGTTTACTTACAGACTTGATATTTTGCATTTTTGTAGCTAAGGCCCTAAATTAAGCATTTTTTATGTCCAAAAAGTTGTTTATATATGTTTGCTCTGTGTTTTGGATGAAAGAGTGGGAATTTTATCTTCTGTTTTCATTTGTATTTCTGGTCCTGTAGCTTTTATTATAGCCACACGACACAACTACAGCAGCAGATTGTGAAATAACAGGTTGTACTGAACAAAAAGGATGTTTAACACTTCATTAGGGGGTAAAATGGGGAGTTTTAATAGTAAAATTAAGAAGAAAATCCAGGTGAGGACAAATATAAAAATTCCCTTAGGTCTTGGAGACAACTACAAGCTACATTAAAGGTCAGATCTGTGGATTATTATTGTATTTTTGAGCAACAGAAACACCCGTAATGAATAAACGCCAGATGTGTATGTTTAATGTCATACCACGGAACATTCCGGGCAAAGCAATAACATCTCCACGGAGACAAGACTAAACCTGGACTAGGACAGGACCAGGTCTACACCAGGACAAGATACAGATGTACAGATGTTTGCACCTTCAGATGGACTTTTAGTCTTTTAGATGGAGTTTTAAAGGATGAATGTTCCGCAGTACATCATTAAACGTATGTACTGTATCTCCTTGGAGACAAGCATGAGAGGCATCACCCGTTACTGATCATATCCGTGGAAAGGCGAGCCCATTTACGGTAGGAACACATGTTTTCCGAGGTATTTTTGAGCAATAAAACCACACATCGTTGGATATTACATAAGTTTAATGCAGTATTACGGAACATTCCAGGCTTTCCGGGCAAATAATCAGCATTTCTGTGGAAGCGTCATGGTGAATCTTTAACGTGACCTTCAATCTTTATAACCGCGACGGCGTAACTTCGCTTTAATTTGCGCTTTGACACTGCGCATTTCAAACAAAACAACAAATACCGTGCGTGTGCTTTGAATTCGCGTCCCGCCCACACGCGCCCGTCCCGTGTGGTTTCAGTTTGACAGTTTCCGTTTATCTGAAGTCTCATTTGTCTTAAGTTCGGGACGATGTGCAGAACTGTCACAGAGACGGAGACGTGAGGGGAGCAGGGGGGTGAGTGACAGATGACAGAACAGCCAGGGCCCAGAGCGGATGGAGACACCGGGACGTTTGGTCGGAGGACGAGAGGGGGGAAAACAACAGAGCTGGTTTAAACCGGGTTTAGTCCTAGGGAAGACCTGGTGTAGTTCTAGTTCAGATGTGATTAAGTTCTGGTTTAGATCTGGGATAGCTCTAGTTTAGTCCTGATTTATTCCTGGTTTAGACCTGGTTAAGTCCTGTTTTAGACCTGGTTTAGTCCTGATTTAGACCTGGTATAGTTCTAGTTTAGTCCTGATTTATTCTTGGTTTATGACTGGTTAAGTTCTGGTTTAGTCCTGGTTTAGACCTGGTATAGTTCTAGTTTACTCCTGATTTATTCCTGGTTTAGACCTGGTTAAGTCCTGTTTTAGATCTGGTTTAGTCCTGTTTTAAATCTGGTTTAGTCCTGATTTTTTTCCTGGTTTGGACCTGGTTTAGTCCTGGTTTAGACCTGGTATAGTTCTAGTTTACTCCTGATTTATTCCTGGTTTAGACCTGGTTAAGTCCTGGTTTAGTTCAGGTCTAGTCCTGATTTATTCCTAGTTTAGACCTGGTTAATTTCTGGTTTAATTCTGGTTTAGACCTGGTTTAGTTCTAGTTTAGTCATGATTTACCCTAGTTTAGACCTGGTTAAGTCCTGGTTTAGATCTGGTTTACTCCTGATTTATTCCTGGTTTAGACCTGGTCAAGTCCTGCTTTAGATCTGGTTTAAGTCTGGCTTAGACTTGGTTTAGTTCTGGTTCAGAAGATCCGGTGGGATGTTTCCAGTCTGCAGAGGTAATTGTGAGTTAGACCGGGTTTAGTCCTGGTTTAGGCCTAATTTAGTTCTGGATCAGCACGGCTCTTGTGAGATCAGTGATAAATCTATTAGTTATACTTTTCTCTATCTTTGTTTCAACAGTTACATTATAATAAAAATGTTATGTTGTATTATTATAAATCAGGTTATTATTAAAGTCGAAGTATGTAACTTTTTATCCAGAAATATAGACTCAAATAAATTCATTTTTGTTGTTTATTCCACTGAAAAGCGTGCGTCCTTCCTCTGAGTGGGCTGGGCTTGCATCTCCACAAACCCGACTCGTACGTGGCTGTTTGTTTGCTTCTACGTCCATGGAATCAAAAAGTGACAGACTGTACCTTTAGAGTGAAGAAAATGTATTTAAAACCTTAAAAGCTGCAGCCGGACTCACCAGAATGACCTTCTCGATGTCTTTAGACGGACACCAGTGGAACATTCCCGTGGAGTCGTATTTCTTCACGTTTTCGTCCATGCTCTCGATGGCCTCGCTCCCGGGGATCAGCAGAGGGTCGTGTCTGGAGAACAGAAGATGCACAAGAAACATTTACACTCATTTTAACGTTCATTTTATCTTTAATTTGCACTCCAGCCGTCTGTCTCTCTCCTCCTTTTTCTCTCCCTTCTCACTTTAATGATGTTTTTCACAGTGATCACATAATATATGTCAAATGCCTGTACATACAGTATTTACATACACATATAACTGTGTATGTACATACACATATAACTGTGTATGTACATACACATATAACTGTGTATGTACATACAGTATTTACATACACATATAACTGTGTATGTACATACAGTATTTACATACACATATAACTGTGTATGTACATACAGTATTTACATACACATATAACTGTGTATGTACATACAGTATTTACATACACATATAACTGTGTATGTACATACAGTATTTACATACACATATAACTGTGTGTGTACATACAGTATTTACATACACATATAACTGTGTATGTAAATACAGTATTTACATACACATATAACTGTGTATGTACATACAGTATTTACATACACATATAACTGTGTGGTTATTGTGGGATTATCATTAAAAATTGTGGAGAAATAAAACTGAATGTTAAACATGTTTTAGTGAGAAGAGTCGAACCTGTCGCCTTAAGTTACTTTAATTTATGTGTTAAAAATTCCTCCACCTTAAGAACTGTGTTAAGTGTTTGTGTGTGTGTGTGTGTTTGTGTGTGTGTGTGTGTGTGAGTGTGTGTGTTTGTGTGTGTGTGTATATGAGTGTGTTTGTTTGTGTGTGTGTGTATATGAGTGTGTGTGTGTGTGTGTGTGTTTGTGTGTGTGTGTGTGTGAGTGTGTGTGTTTGTGTGTGTGTGTATATGAGTGTGTTTGTTTGTGTGTGTGTGTATATGAGTGTGTGTGTGTGTGTGTGTGTTTCCCTCCCTCAGGGTGAGCAAAGGAAAAGCCTCCAGGCCCCAAATGCCCCGGGCCAGACCAGCAAGTGCCCTTATGGAGGGAGGGAGGGAGGGAGGGAAGAGGATGAGATGGAGGAAAAGAGGGTGAGGGAGGGAGAGGAGGAGAGGGAGAAGGCGGGATGGAGGAATTGAAAGACAGAGGGAGAAAGGGAAGGAATTGAAAGATGGCAGAAGGGACGAGGGAGAGTGTGAGAAAAAGAGGGTGAGATGGAGAGAGAGGGAGGGAAGGAAGGAGGTTAGGGAGGAAAAAGGGTGAGAGGGAGGGAGAGGAAAAGAGGGGGAGTGGGAGGGAGAGAAGGATGGAGGAAGAGGAGAAAGGGTGGGAGAAGGAGGGACAGGAGGGAGAGGGAGGGAAGCAGGGAGAGGGAGGAGTGAGGGAGGACTCGAAAGAGGGAGGAAGAAAGGAGAGGAAGAGGGGGACAAAAAGAGGGTGAGAGGGATGGACAGTGTAGGAAGGAAGGAGAGAGGGAGGGAGGGAGGAAAAGAGGATGAGAGGGAGGGAGACAAGGAAGGAGGAAGGGAGAAAGGAGGAAGGAAAGGGTTAGAGGGAGGGAAGGAAGGAGGGAGGAAAGAGGGTGAGAGGGAGGGAGAGGGACGGAAGAAAGGAAAGAAGGAAGGAGGAGGGAGGGAGGAAGAGAGGGAGGAAAAGAGGGTGAGCATGAGAGAGGAAGGGCCTCCTATAATATTCCACAATATGGTGAATATATCTGTTGTCATGGAGAAGTTTGATTTTAACTGTATATTTCCGTAGAATCGTGTAGGTAACGAACCACCTCTAGAGAGTTACACACTGTACCTTTAATTTATCAGTAAAAGCTCAATTATCGTCTGGAAAATGAGCAGATTCCGACACTGTTCTTCTTCTTCTTCCTCCATATAAAGACGAGGCGTTTAGTGGTTTTACTCCTGACGTAAATATTTAATCAGAAGTCACTTTGCTGAACCCGAGCGCTCGGAGCCGAAGTTGTGACGTCGCTTTGTCAGGACGGCTCACGCTGGCTGTCGACATGGAGACTAACGCTCGCTGTCACCACGGCGACAGTTAGCGACGGTCAAGAGAAGTGTTCGACCGGTGCAGAGCCTGACGTGTGCGACGGCCCTTCAGGTCCGCGGGGGCTCGTGTGAGTGCTGTTATTAACCTCCGTGTGCGCGATAAAGTAAATATATGACACCGTCCGTACGCAAATGTGACCAGGTTATCGAATAATTACATGTAAAAGAACATTTATCAGGAAAAACAGATTATTTTTGACCTTTTTCTACCTTATATTGTGTTGTCTCCTTGTCAAAAACATTAATTTAATTTGTCTGTTTATCCAAAATCATATAGATGTTTTTTCACGACGGATGGAAGTGCCCGTTTTAGGTTTGCAGAAATTCCCGTTAATGGTTTTCTGCGGCAAAATGTCTGTGGAAATGCCTCGTCTATTTTCCATCATCTTAATAAATCTGGCCGATCACCAAATCATCCACATGAAGAATTTATTCACAGCTATCGAGGTGAGAAATCCAAATCCACTTTATTTATACAGCACATTTTACAAACAGAGCCGTTTCCAAAGTGCTGCACAGAGATAAAACATAAAGAAAAGCTAAAATTTGGTCATACCAGCCCTAAAACAATAAAACCAGTCAAATCAAATTAAAGCAACGTCATAAAAATCACAAAGTAGAATTAAAATAAATAAAATAAAATAGATAAGAGACGCAGAGGAGCACACAAACTCACGCGGTGTTAAAAGCCAGAGAATTAAAGTGGGTTTTAAGACGAGAGTTAAAACACTCGATTGTCGGGGCTGTTCGGACATGAGGAGGCAGAGCGTTCCACAGTTTAGGGCCTGACTACAGATAAAGCCCGATCCCCCTGGTTTTAAGTCTCGACTTTGGCACCACGAGCTGGAGCTGGAACCCTCGGACCTCAGCTTGCGCGCGGGGGTGTAAATTTGGATGAGGTCCGAGACGTACTGCGGGGCCAGTCCATTTAAAGCTTTAAAAACAAACAATAAAATCTTAAAATCAACTCTAAAACAAACTGGTAGCCGGTGCAACGACGCTAAAACTGAGGTGATGTGCTCGACAAAACTGTGAAAGACGAAATCTTAAAGGTGACCAACGACTGAGCAAAACTAACGAAATGGCAATCACTGAAAACATAAGTAACTTGTTCACTCAGACTGATTCTACATTTAAAATTGATTTCATGGTGTGGATATTAGCAAAGATAGAGAGATTTGTGCAGTTTAAATGTGAGACACCTCTAGGAAACCATAACTTTAGTTTCGCTCAGTAGTTTCACTAATGCTCATCGTTGTTTCCTTTAAGTTTTCGTCTTTCTTTCCTTGATAGTTGTGGAACGTTTCTCCTTTGTGGACCTTGTTGGTTGAAGATTTGGTGGTGGAGCAGATTTATGAAGCTGGTGGAAAATACACAAGACGTTTTGCCACAAAAAACATTAACTGGAAGTTCTGCAAACCTACAGTGGGACACTTACGGCCGGTGTGATAAAAGGTTTATTCTCTGAGCATTCAAACATGCTGCGTTCACATACAACGTTCACATTCAACTCAGGTTTTAAGTCCATAAACCATCACTGGGCTCATTCTGTGGTCAGACTGTGTTCACAATGAGATGGCTCCATTAGCAAAGCATTTACGAATGAAAAGGAGTTCATTTGTTTCCATTGTTGACAGCAGAGGGAGCTCCAACGCCTAAATGCCTCACTGGAAACAGAGGTGAAGTTTATAAAGTAGATTTTCTATATGTAGATTATATTATTTTAAGTTAGAATAAGTACGTGTAACCCAAGGTGACCCAAAGCAAGAGAATTAAAGCGACAAGATTCCATAGTAAGTGTACTTTAAAGGTTGCACATTGTACTTATAAATGTGCAGTTATGTGTGGGTTACGCTCTAAATACGATATTTCCTGATCTATGTTATAATGTTGTTACCTCATTAAAAACATACCTCCATCAGTATGTGCACCATGTCACGATATGCCAATTACACTGACGCACACAATTCACCCAACCAAACAACAGCAACAGCACATGAAAGTGCTGTGGGTCGGCTAAAATCGGTAAATTTCTATTCAAAAAACGACCTGATGGAAATATTGACAAAGACGTTGTCTATTGCAAACTGTGCAGAAAAGAGTTTGCGTATCACAGAAGCGCCTCAACCCTACGACACCATTTAAACGCAAAACCACGTCACAGCGAGAACAGAAACCGCTGGAGCTGTCGACGGGAGCAGTTCTGGTTTGCGCACAAAGAAGAGGCGTCAGCGCCCAAACTCGAGCAAAAGACGGGCCGCAGGAAGAAAATGAGTCCACTAAAATTCATTGACATCAAATAAACGCTCTCAAACACGTGTGAATGAAACAAAACACAACTCCAGGTTTGTTTTTGAGGAGGAAACAACATTATAACAAGGCTTTATGTTCACAAGGGTCAATTTTGTGTAATTATAGGACTTTTAAGAGTTATCTAAGCCTCGAATGTTTCCGCTTTGACGATGAAACAAACACATAGGCCACATCACTCCGCGGTTCACCCTGACACGCTAACCGGCAAAGGCCTTCTCTTCAAACCGCAGCCAATCTGTCCGTCATTATTTATTTACCGCAGCCTGAAGCGAGCTCTCTGAAAACATGTCCGATACCCTCCACACAGATGTTCACTCCTCGGCTCGTTCTGCTGCAGCTTCCCCCGGGCGAACGCAGCCATCTCCACCTGCACCATTAGCATTAGCCTTAGCGCATCGATAGATAAACATGTATTCAGCGGGGTGAGGCTTCGCTAACGGCTACGGGGCACGGTTTAGCTTTAATGTTCGGACCGAGATGACCTAAAGCAGTTCTCCTGACGCTGCTTTGAACTGATACACATGATCAAAACGCGATAAAAGGAGGAGGGGGACGTGCAGTGACCTATAACCTATAATCTACTGTTTACCTTCTGCTGCTATGACAACAAGGCTAAAAGTGGAGATATTTTCTGCCAGTTTTCAAACAGGAAACATTATATAAACCAACCCAAACATGCACTGTAGGTGTGAAAGTGGAGTGTGCATGAGTGTTGGTGGTAGTTTACCACCATCGGGTCTGGAGTGAATGAAGAATGTGTGTTAATAATGCTCTGTAAAGAGTCTTTGAGGACATGTGTCTGTGAAAAAGTGCGATAGCTGTTGTTGTGAGGCGACCTTGGGTGTCCAGAAAGGCGCCAAATAAATAAAATGCATTATTATTATGTTATAATGTTGTTCCCTTATCATAAAGTGATATACACATGTCACCCACGCATGTCTGAATAATTTAACGATCTCTCCCGTGCCCGATTTGAACCCTTTTTATGGTTAGCTCTAAGGGCGCACTCACACTAGGACTTTACAATGGCCACGACCCGCTAAAAATATAAATTTTGTCTTCTTAGTGCTTTAACTTCTTAGGTTCTTTTTTAAGACAATGTAGCCAAGTGTATTTTTACCTTGTTGACATGTTTCGGCTGCTGCTGCGAGCCATCTTCAGAACTGTCCCGGTGTTGATGGTGACGTGTCGTATATCAGCTGTTGTTACTTCCGGTAGGCGTGGTCGTGGTCAACATGGTAAAAATACACTTGGCTACACTGTCTTAAAAAAGAACTTAAGAAGTTAAGGCCACGACCCGGTTTTGTCACCAGATCACAGGTAACAGGAGTCGACGTCATTAAAATACGCCGTTTGTTTGTGTAGGGGAGGACAGATAACTCGACTGCAGAAATTTCTGATGCTGAGACAAGTTTTTGAGACACAAAGAACAATCTCACTGGTTGAATTTGCCAAAAGACGTTTAGAGAGACAACGTCCTGGACGCATCCGGAGATTTCTGCAGGACAGTAGTTGACGAGGGCGACTTTTGAGGCGTAGTTTTCCTTCCACTACTGATCACGAAGGTGAGATTAAACTTTTTCACCCGCCCAAATTAGTAACAGCGCTTCTGTTTCTTCTGCCACTGCCAAACCTTATAACCATAGACTGTATAAAAAGGTGGACTAAGTGAGTGTGACGTCACCACAGCGAATCAGGAGCGAATCTGGAGCCAGTCTCTGTTATGAATAGGATTTTTTGGACAAACAAAATTGCAAAAAAATAAAAAATGAAATCTGGATTATGTGTCGCGGGTTAATACAAACATTTTAAGCCCAAACTGACGAGGCCACAGCAGCAGGTACAGAGAGAGGAGCCACAAGATCCCAATGTGAGTCAATGGGACATAAGGAGCCAGAAGAGCCTCCTGATTTAAGTGCAAAAAGTTGTTGTTTTTCTTATTTTAAGTGTAGCGAGATGTATTTTCAAATTTTAAGTACAACAATCTTACTGCACTGACAGATAATTTTACTTTTTAGCTTGACTAGATTTTGTTTTTTGCAGTGTAAAGGGACATACCATTAAATATTGACTTTAATTAATGTATGAAGCATTTGTTAAATGAACAGAAACAGAAAATTATTGGTTCAAGTCCAGGGCTGGTCACGTTATCTTTAAAGTTGACTCTTGTGAGCTTTAAACTATGTTATATTGTTGTTACACATGTTTGAGAAACCCTTTATTTTTCCGTTTAGTTCCGTAGAGATCGGCAATTACAGGGCTGAAATTATCCAAATGATTTTAGTGAAGGTGCATGGAGTTTAAAAACACAGTGGAGCATTTACCACATCAAATCACAAAGTGGAACAGAGTATTTTCCGATTGAGAGACGAACTGAGCCTAAATACGCAGGATTTGTGTGTTAAACGTGTGAATGAAGCAAAACACAACTTCAGGTCTATTCGTGATGAGAAAACGTCATTATAACATACAGTAAATCACAAAAATAACACAATATGGGCCCTTTAGCATCACTATTTTTACTTTTTTTTTTTAATTATTAGCTCTCAAATAGTACCTTCCAACATCTTTTATCAGGGTAAAACCAACAACAACCACTTATAACGTGGAGAATTTCACCTTTCAATCACTGACGGTCACGCCAAACTCTGTCTCCTCAAATCCGAGACCATTTAGGGAATTAACCTCTTTTATCTTGTCGACATGAGCCCGCGTTGTCATATTAAATAAATAGCGTCCGGAGGTTTGCGACAGCTGTCAGCGAGCATCGACTCAACCCCGCAGAAACGCACTAATGCCGGCGCAGCACTTAATGGCCATCAGCGTCCTCTTCTTCCCTAATAACCTTGCGTTGTTATCCGCAGTCGGACTCAATAGGCGCTCGGCTAATGCCCCGCGACAAGATAAAAGCCAGGTGCTGTTTGAAATGCCTTTGTAGTGGAGATATGTATAACGCGAGGGTGTCGGCGGCGAGAAAGACAGAGCTCGAACGTGGCCCGGGGCGATCCATCCACGCGCCGTCATTACTGCCAGTCCCGTTTAAGAGCTGCCGTGGAGCTACGGGGGATCCGGCGCTCTGCACGTCCACGCCGCGCACGCATCGCCGGAGATATCGTACGACAGGGTTTTAGCGGCCTGTCGAGCACTTCCTGGTTTTAGGTCAGCGAGGAAGTGGATTTTGGGCATATGTCATCCTCCTTTTGAATAATAAGACTGACTTTGAATGCGAATGTACTTGAAACATAACCAGGGTGACCAGCGTTTCAAATTTTCACTAATGCGAGTCAGTATAGTCACATTTTCTTTGCGCTTTGGTCGTTTTTAAAGCAGTTTTTCTGTATTTTACCTAAGCAAATAACATATACACACAATATATGCCTCTCTTTACTGTTGGCAGGGATCAGACTGGACAAAAATAGGGACATTTCTTGTACAAAACTGGGACAAATCACTTGGATAAATCAGACAGGGCTCAAAACTGGGACTGTCCCGGGTAAATAAGGACGTCTGGTCACACTAGACATTAGAAAGTTTTATATGGATTCAGTAACATTGAAGATACACTGAACTGTAGGTCTGGATAATATGACAATTCTGGATTTTATATTCTTTCTAGAGCTGTCAGTGTTAACGCATGCGATTAACCACAAAAAATATCGCACTAATGTTTTTTTTTAATACAGATTAATCACACTATTTATTTAGACAGTAAAACCACTCGCTCTGAGACTCTGAAGTGTTCAAGGATCAGAGCTCTGCACTTCTACTTTAGATACAAGTCAAAACTGTGTTATTATTCATGTGAAAAGTGGTGCAATACTTCAGATATATGATTTTTAAAAGCATAAAAGAGGCGATAAAGTCCACAGGAAGTAGAGTCACTGTCGCTGATCTGCTTTGTGGATGTAAACAAACACATGCAAGGAACAACTTTCGCCTTTTTACTTCCAAAGAACGCTTTAAACTGGATAAACAGCGCGGTTTTGTGGACTGGAGGTCATTATTTGCGGAGGACAATTTCTGTGGATAATGTGGATCAGGTGCTGCACTTTAAATTTACCACTTTACGAGAGGTGAGTAATAAAGTCTTTATTTTCGCTCTATCCTGAGTTTGTTTGTTGCGTCTCTGTGTCTGTCACTGACGCTCTCTTTTATCGTCTGTTCCTGTAGCGTTGTTGATGTTTGGTGGTTCTGATCTGACGCCGACTCCACACACGAGGAGCAGCGGCTTCAAAATCGAAGACAAAAAGTCGGGTCACGCCTCCCTGAACTCGGAAAGAAGAAATCGCGGCCAAATTCGGGCAAATTCTCCTGTAGTGTGTGGCGGCCTTTATATTAGAGTGGAGCCCATGTGAGCCTTCGACTAGAAATCTTTCTGTATGTGCATTATATATCAGTAAACCATGACGCTAACATCTACAGATATATTTGCAGAACTGTTCCACTCAGTCCAGTTTAAATTTCACCCATGTTAAAGCCGAAAAATGTTTAATAGTCACAATATTTCTGTACATTTTCTTCTTTGTGTCACGTACCTCATGAGTTTGGGTGAAGAGTTCGGGGAGTTCCTCATGTTTCCGTTGCGTTGCTTTTTCTTTGGTGATAGAGCGGACTGTTGGTCGTCTTCAACTGAAAACAGAAGTATCATAGTGAGATAAAGCGACTTAAAATATGAAATTAGTAAAGGAAAACTGCAGAAGTTGGTGAGTGAGTTTTTACACACGATTCACATTAAGAGTTGCATAGGATGGAATAAAAAAAACAACTTATGGATATAAAAAAAATGCAACAGCTTCATAGAAACACACACAAACACACAATTTTAGTATATTTTACCTGTTTTGCAAAGAAGTTATATTTTTATCATCCTTTTTTTTACCCATTATAAATTAAATCCAAGGAATCTGATTTATTAACTTTTTTATGAAAAATCAGGCAAAATTTTGATAGTTATCGAAAATTTCTGTTTACTCAAATATAAAAAAATATCCAAAATCCCCTCAGCAAAATGTTTTGTATCTAAAATGTCAACAAAAATAAAAAACACATAAATAAATACATTATGCTGCAAAAAATAAAATCTAGTCAAGCTAAAATGACTCAGATTAAGAAAGTTTTATCATGATTTGAGTAAATTTCACTTTACAAGTAAAATTATCTGGCAGTGGAATAAGATTTTTGTACTTAAAATATGAAAATACATCTTGTTAAACTTTTTGCACTTAAAATAAGAAATAAAATCAAATGTTGCTTGAATTAAGAAAAAATCACTTATTCCACTGGCAGATCATTTAATTGTCAAGTGGAATTTACTCAAATCACGGTAAAATTTTAATCCAAGTAATTTTATCTTAACTAGATTGTTTTTTGCAGCGTAATGTATGTATTTATTTATATATTTGTAATTTTTGTTGACATTTTAGATACAAAACAGGGGATTTTGGGTATTTTTTTTATATTTGAGTAAACAGAAATTTCTGATTACTCTCAAAATTTCGCCAGATTTTTTGGCGTAAAAATGTTAATAAATCAAACTCATTGGCTGAATTGACTCAAATAAAGTAAAATGTCGTTAATTTCAGTCAACTTAACTTACCTACATATTGTTTTTTTCCAGTGTACGCTTTTTTCGTCATTAATTAATCCAACTCTATGATAAAAATGTCCACTTTTTCCCTTTTTTTTGCCTCTCTATTGACAAACATTTAATTGTTTTCTCACTTTTTTCTAGTTTGTTTACATCGTGTGCAGGTTATCAGAGTTAAAAACAGTACGAGAGCGCCCCCGGTGGTGGCATGCAGCAACAGCAGCCTCTCGTCCTCCACGTCGCTCTGTGTCTGGTTAATATTTAATGGGCCCGGCTGACAGAGGGTTATTAGTCAAACACAGCACAGACGTCAGCGCTGACAGACTCCAGACCACAAACACATGCTCAGTTTGGGACTCGGCGTTAGAAAAGAGGGAAAGGCCTGTCATAATAATCAACAAAACCTCATACTGTATTTAAAAAAAAAGCATATAGGTACATAAAAATCTATATTAACACTACCAAACCAACCAAACTATAGCCTAACCAAAGCTGATTTATATTTTCACTTGGAAATTTAAACAGTAATTCATAGTTACGGACTTATTGTGCTGTAAGTTGTGCAAAATATTGGATATTTGAATATTACATTTGATAAAAAAAAGAAAAAAATGCTTTGTTTATCCTCTCCCAGTTTATATTATATGCAGTATATAGATCACTGTAGTTTTTTTTTTTATATGCGTGGGTATGTATTTGTATGTGTGCTGGTGGGTTTATATATAAATGTAATATATTCTAAGTGTATGTCCTTATATGTACAATTTGGGCCCTGAGACTGTAAAATAAACTTATATATATTATTCTACATTTAAAAAAATACATACAATTTCAGGGGTTTACAAAAAATACGTTGCCTTCTGTTAAAAACTTGCCATATTTTTGCTTGTAAATGTTAAATTTAAGTTATAATATAGTAATTCATAGTTACGGACATATTTTAAGTTGTGTGAAACATGGACTAGGTATTCGACTAATATAACATCTGAGTTAAAATAAAATAAAAAAAAATGCTTTGTTTATCCTCTACAAGTCTACATTACTCTAAATGCAAAAATGCTTACAATTTCAAGGGCTTAAAACGTGCCATATTTGTTAAAAACTTGGCATATTTTTGCTTGTAAATGTAAAATTTAAATTGTAATGTAGCACTTCATGGTTACTGACATATTTTAAGTTGTGTGAAAGACAGACTAAGTATTTAAATATTACATTTGATTTAAAAAATAAATAATAATGCTTTGTTTATCCTCTACCAGTTTATATTACTCTACATTTATAATACATACAATTTTATGGGCAACAATTTAATTTAAAATTTAAATGGTAATATAGTAATTCATAGTTACATGAATCTGTTTTAAGTTGTGTGAAATATGGACTAGATATTTGAATATTACATTTGATAAAAAGAGAGACTGTGAAATTGCTTTATTTATCCTCTACAAGTCTACATTACTCTACATAAAACAAAATAATAATAATAATAATAATAATAATAATAATAATAATTTAGCAAACCTGTAAAGTAAAACCATAACTGTCTGTTTTTACAACCCTAAATACAACACTAAACACAATCAATCAAATACTGTACCACTTTAACTTATTAACTTATTAACTTATTTCATTTGTTTATGTTGTTGTAAGGCGACCTCGGGTGTCCAGAAAGGCGCCTAATAAATAAAATGTATTATTATAATTTTTTTGTTTTTTAACTTGCCACTGTGGCTAGTGAGCTAAAAAGTTAAATTTTTATTTTATTTATTTATTTATTTTATTTTATTTATTGCACGTCGCTCTCCATGGTTTTCTTGTCTTTACAACTAGAATCAAGGAGTTATTATTAAAACACATTTCTAATAAGAAAAGAATAATATGAACTTTAAAGGGAGTAACACAAGGATGTTCTTTAGGACCATTAGTGTTTTTACAACAAAAATTCTTATTAAAACACATTTCTAATAAGAAAATAATAGTATGAACTTTGAAAGGAGCACCACCAGGTTGCATGTTAGGACCATAATTTTTTTTTTTTTACAACCTGAACTCTTATTAAAACAAATTTCTAATGAGAAAATAATAGCATTAACTTTAAAGGGGTACCGCAAGGATGTATTTTAGGACAATTAGTGTTTTTACAAATAAAATTCTTATTAAAAAAATTTCTAATGAGAAAAAAAGAGTAGGAACTTTTAAGGGGTACCACAAGGTTGCACGTTAGGACCATTATTGTTTGTGAAATCAGTCAAATCAGCGTTAGGGGTTATTCAAAGTTTCAGAAATCGTCCAAAAATCGCCTCAAAACTCAGTTAAATCCACTCCCGTGTTAGTACGCAGCGCCTTACACTGCCTCTGGGTGGCGTTACTGGGGTGGTATCGGTGTTTGACGGGCAGGCTCTGGGCTCGCTGCAGCTTCTTGCCATCCTCGGTTTGGGCCATGTGGCGTTTTCGGGGCGGCGGCAGCAGACTCCCCTTCCTGTTGTTCACCAGGGGGACCAGCTCTGGGGTCGAGTGCTTCCCCCTAGTGGGCTCCAGGAGGTGGTTCAGGTGATTGTAACAGAGCAGGGGAGGCTCACCCGGGGCTGGAGGGAGCGTCATTACAACTTCAGGAATTGCGTCTATAAAATTCAACCATTTCTACTTCTATACATATATTTTTTAATAACAATTTACTTTTTTATTAATGAATTTTGGTATTTTTTAGTTAACTTTCTGGCAGAGGGTCCTTCGCCTATTTGACCTGGAGTTGTTATTGTTTTGCCTGGAAAGTTCCACAGTTTTGCAGTAATTTTCTTAATCTCCATGGAGACAAGGAAATCACAACACCAGCCCAAGTTACAGGCCAGATCTGTGACGAGGCAAGCCCGCTCACAGTAAGAATACATGTTTGTCTTTGTTTAGCAATGAGAACAACTATAATTGAATAAACGCCACATAGATCAGTTTAATGCCACACTTTGGAGCATTACGGGCGATGCAAGTACATCTCCATGGAGACAAGCAGGTGGACTTACACATACAAACACTAAAAAGGTTACATAGTGGAGCTTTAAGTCATTTATGTTGGAAATTGGACAATAACTTCATAAGAAAATATGCTGTAATTGTCATATACCAATATTGTACCATGGATTATTTTGAAATGATTTGGTTCGAAATGTCCAAATATCAATTTATATTTTCAGTATGGAAGCTCAAAAGGGCCAAACAAAATCAAAATCTGTTGAAAATCAAGGGTACAACATGACGTTAACATTTTCTATCCATTGACCCATAATAATAACACCAAATTGATCATACTTCACTGCTAAAACCTGTACCTTTAACCTGAATACTCGCATCTTCTGACCCTCTCTAATCCACGATGACACAGAAAGCCCCGCATTACAGCTTTAATAAAACATGTTAGCCTTACCTGCACATTCTCGGAGTTAATTCTATGTGGCACAGAAACGTTAATACTTGAATAATTAACCAGCCTCATTTCTATTAAACACCACTTAGCCGTTTGCTGCTGCTCTAGTCGCCCATTCAAAAGTCGGATCTGACATTCGTCGCGGTCTTTATAATAGAAATGAATTACTTAGTGCACTTTCAGGTGTTCGGAGACTATTGTTATGCCAGAGGAACAAGGACGTGACGGCGGAAATTAGACGCCACGAGCAGCGCGAAGGCGACGACCATTTTGGGAGCTGGTATTAAGAGAGATTGTCGTTGTTAATTCGTTTCTATTTGGTTTAAAAGCTCGAGTTGAGGTCACGTTATGAAAATATCGGGGATTTAAAAGCCCTGTGTTCTATTTTTACTGTTTTCAAACCCAATATCAGACCCACTGAATGTGATTGGAAGAATACATGGCCCAGTACTGTACCTGAATACTTACGCACAATTTATGGTTCAGCGTCGACCTCTGAAATTTTCTAACTACGCATCAAAACGACGCAGACAGCGACGGGGAAGCGACGTAAACAATAAGGGCTGTGATTGGTTCTCTCTACCACTGCTCTACATATCCGGACATAAACACTGAATAATAATGTGTTTAATGCAGCTTTGCGCACATTTGTTTACGTTTTACAGAAACCACATGGCTCATTTGCATACAATATAAGCGCGGAAAAAAACAGCTTGTGT
This sequence comes from Odontamblyopus lacepedii, assembly GCA_034769755.1. Taxonomy (NCBI): domain Eukaryota; kingdom Metazoa; phylum Chordata; class Actinopteri; order Gobiiformes; family Gobiidae; genus Odontamblyopus; species Odontamblyopus lacepedii. Next base: position 29,174,847 of record CM068360.1, read on the forward strand.
GCTTCTTTCGGACTAAAAGCCGCTACACACTAGAGGATTTTTCTGTCTTAAATGATTTTTAAACGTGCGACAAAAAGCGCAAACCACAGACACGGGGAAAAACTTCTGAGACTAAAAATCTCTGATCGCAAAGACTGCAGCAGGATCTGTGGTCTGGACGACAGGATATAAAGTTGTGAGCGCGATGGCGTCAGCTGTTTCCTGTCTACAGTAAATCCACTCGCTCTGAGACTCTGACGTATTCAAAGATCAGAGCTCTGCACTTCCAGTTTAGATACAAGTCAAAACTCTGTTATTATTATTTGTGAAATGTTTTGCAACGTTTCAGATACAGGATTTTTAAAGCATAAAAGAGGAGATCAAGTCCACAGGAAGAAGAGTCACTGTCACCAATCTGCAGCTTTATTCTTTGTAGATGTAAACAAACACACGTGAGGAACAACTTTCGCCTTTCTATTTTCAAATAATGCTTCAAACTCCTCCTGTGGGCTCACCACCTGCAGAGGGGTTCATGGGGGGGTCAGGTGCTATGAGTATTGGGCAGCAAACTGTCCCCGCGACCCAGCTGGATTAAGCGGGAGAAGATGGATGGATGGATGGCTTCAAACTGGATTAATATCGTGGTTTTGTGGACTGGGTGTCATTATTTGCGGAGGACAATTTCTACGGATAATGTGGATCAGATACTGCACTTTAAATGTACCACTTTATGGGAGGTGAGTAATAAAGTCTTTATTTTCGCTATATCCCGAGTTTGTTTGTTGCGTCTCTGTGTCCGTCGCTCCTCTGCCCCTGACGCTCTCTTTTATCGGCTGTATCCGTCGCGTTGTTGATGTTTGTTGGTTCTGATCTGACGCTGACTCCAAATATGAGGAGCAGCGGCTTCAAAATCGCACACGGAGACAAAAAGTTGGGTCACGCCTCCTGAACTCGGGGAGAAGAAATCGCAGCCAAAATCGGGCAAATTCTCCTGTAGTGTGTGGCGACCCTAAGGACACGACTCAGTGGAATATGATTATGGTTTGTGTTAAACTTTTCGGAGATTATACATCTGCAGTAGCACAGGCTGGTTTAAATCCGCTTTGGCGCCCCCCTAGTGTTGTGACGGTGAATGACTTTGCGGCGCACAGACCTCGACGCAGAATCATAAATCAAAAACATCTGTGAATTGTGTAACTTTTCTGGTGAAGAGTTTATCAGATGCTTTTCTCGGTGAAGATGTTATTGCTTTGTCTGGAATGTTTCACAGTACGGCATTAAACCCTTCTATCTTCATGGAAACCAAACCAGACCAAGTTACAGGTCAGATCTGTGGAGAGGCGACCCCACTTACAGTAAGAATGCCTGTTTTTCTAGGTATTTTTGAGCTATAAAACCACCTGTTGTCAGGGTTTGGTGTTTGTTGTGTGTTCCCCCTCCCTTCTGTGTCTGTCTGCTCCTCTGGGGGTGTGGCTGGGCTAATGCTGCAGTGTGGATCACCTGCTCGGTGGTTCACCTGCAGCTAATTGTCTAATCAGCTCCACTACTTAGTTCTGTCCCGATCCTTTGTTCTCTGTCAGTTCATTCCTCCTCTATCCCTCGTCTACGTCCTCGTCCTGCTTGTCCATGTCCACGTCCACGTCGTCGTCCTGCTTGTCCACGTCGTCCTGCCTGACCTTGTTGTCCAGTCTGTCTACCCGTGAGTCTACCCCTGTGTCTTCCCTCCGTCTATGTCTCCAGCCGGTTTCCATCACCACATCCTTCAATCCCGGCAATAAACCTGTTTAAACATCTACCTGCGCCTATGTCTCTGCTTTGGGGTCCTCAACCACACTCAAACCATGACAGAATGAACTGACCACTTGGACCCCGCAGAGTGTAGAGCATCGGCAGGCTCCAATTCCCAGCTACCTCGTTTGTCCTCACTTGTTCCTCTGGAGCGTTCTGCAGCAGTCGCTAGCCCTGCTCCTGTCCCAGCTCCTGTTTTCTCTGACTCCATGTCCCTTGGACTTTGTGGACCGCCGCTGGACACTGTTCTCCGTCTGGGGTGGTCAACTCCCTTCCTGGGCCGCCGCTGGACACTGTTCTCCGTCTGGGGTGGTCAACTCCCTTCCTGGGCCGCCGCTGGACACTGTTCTCCGTCTGGGGTGGCCAACTCCCTTCCTGGACCATCGCTGGACACTGTTCTCCGTCTGGGGTGGTCAACTCCCTTCCTGGACCATCGCTGGACATTGTTCTCCGTCCAGGGTGGTAGATTCCCTTCTTGGACCATCGCTGGACACTGTTCTCCGTCTGGGGTGGTCAACTCCTTTCCTGGGCTGCCGCTGGACACTGTTCTCCGTCTGGGGTGGCAGAATCCCTTCCTGGACCACCGCTGGACATTGTTCTCCGTCCAGGGTGGTAGATTCCCTTCCTGGACCACCGCTGGACATTGTTCTCCGTCCAGGGTGGTAGATTCCCTTCTTGGACCACCGCTGGACACTGTTCTCCGTCTGGGGTGGTCAACTCCCTTCCTGGACCACCGCTGGACATTGTTCTCCGTCCAGGGTGGTAGATTCCCTTCTTGGACCACCGCTGGACACCGTTCTCCGTCTGGGGTGGTTGATTCCCTTCCTGGGCTGCCGCTGGACACTTGTCTCCGTCTGGGGTGGCCGTATCCCTTCTTCGGCCGCTGCTGGACACTCGTTTCCGTCCGGGGTGGCTGTGTCCCTTCCTGGGCTGCTGCTGGTCGCCCCTGTCCATCCTGGGTGCCAGTTTACCTGTATCCCTCCATCCAGGCCCCCTCCACCCTCCCGTGTTTGTGTTGCTGTTTGGGACATCTGAGAGCTGTCCCTTGAGGGGGGGGTACTGTCAGGGTTTGGTGTTTGTTGTGTGTTCCCCCTCCCTTCTGTGTCTGTCTGCTCCTCTGGGGGTGTGGCTGGGCTAATGCTGCAGTGTGGATCACCTGCTCGGTGGTTCACCTGCAGCTAATTGTCTAATCAGCTCCACTACTTAGTTCTGTCCCGATCCTTTGTTCTCTGTCAGTTCATTCCTCCTCTATCCCTTGTCTACGTCCTCGTCCTGCTTGTCCATGTCCACGTCCACGTCCACGTCGTCGTCCTGCTTGTCCACGTCCTCGTCCTGATCCTGCTTGTCCACGTCGTCCTGCCTGCCCTTGTCGTCCAGTCTGTCTACCTGTGAGTCTATCCCAGTGTCTTCCCTCCGTCTGTCTCAAGCCAGTTTCCATCACCACATCCTTCAATCCGGGCAATAAACCTGTTAAAACATCTACCTGCGCCTATGTCTCTGCTTTGGGGTCCTCAACCACACTCAAACCCTGACACCTGTAATTGAATAAATGTAAAGTAAAGCTGTTTAACGTCACACTGTGGAACATTCCAGGCACTTTCAGCACTGATGTATCCATAGAAACAAGCAGGTGACGCACCCTTAACCAGAAAGTTACACAGTGCACCTTTTATTATATTATAGTGTAAAACACGATTAAAACAGCCATTTGTTGCATTTATTATCAATAATTAGAAAAGGGAAAATCACATTTTTTCTTTCTTTCTACTGTAGATCGTTACTCTAAACTCCCTAAAGGTGCACTGCGTAACATTTCTCCATGGAAACATTACTGCTTTGTCTAAAATGTTCCACAGTGTAGATGTAGACGAGCAGGTCAGATTCACTGAAGGAATTATCGTATTTTTGAGCAATAAAAACACCCGTAATGAATGGAAATGTTTAAAGTCATATCACGGAACATTCCAGGGAAAAGCAAGAACATCTCCATGGAGACAGACAAACCAGGAAAGTCCCGCAGCACACCTTTAACTTATGAACACATTTCGACAGCAAACAGCAAAGGTTTGGGTGCGTGTTTGCAGGTAAATTGAACATTAAATGAAGAAATAAAAGAGATAAAAGTACATTTACAATCAACATTTTAAATCATCAACAAAATATAGTCACAAATTCTACAAATAAAACACACTGCGACATAAATATATAAAAATAAACCTCTTTTCACCTTTATTTTTTTACCGAAACCAGATTATTATGATAAAATACCTACACAATGGCGCCATCTGCTGGTCACCTCCACACAAAGCACTCACTCATTCACAAACACAGTGACGACACAAAACCAAAGCCACACAGTGAAAATGTGTTAAATGAATGAATGAAACGCAGACTTACTTGATTTGATATATCCGTTATAGCTATTTTTAGCTGAGGGGAGAATGAGAAACAAATGACAGGTTAGAATACAATGAATAAATACGGTACGAGAATTATTATTGCTGTTTTTATACTAGGATGACAGTGTTTTTAAGGCACTTTTAGCACAACATGGACTGAAGTGAGAGAAGCAAAAGTTAGCGACAGATTCTAGATGCTGTTAGTTTGAGAAATGCTGTTGAAGTTTTGGAGAAATGGTTTTGAAATTAGGGATTTAAGCAACATTGAAATAAAATACAGGGGAGCCGCGGGATCCTAAAAGTCTTAAAAAGGTCTTGAGCTTCATGTTCCTAAATTAAGCCCTTGAAAAGTCTTAAATTATGTTGTTTAAATCTTATTTTTTTCCCACAAATACTCGACCGGGCTGCAGTGCAATGTGAGACGAGACAATGTGAAAGCTTAGTTTGTCTTGTTTGAATGTTATAAATGATTTTTGGCCATTTTAGAAGCAAAGCAGACAACTATAAATGAGTTCTGAGTGAGATTTTATAATCAAAGTATTGTTTGTTGAGTAATGGTCATTATTAGAATTGGATCTGGTGTTTTTCGCCTGCATAATGGGTGCGATGTTGGTCTTGATTTTCATTTAAGTGGGCTTAAAAAGGTCTTAAATTTGGAGAAGTCAAACCTGGGGATACCCTGAAATAGGAGTCAGTATTTTTATAACTTTTAAAATTTGCTGTGATGAAGTGTTATGTTTTTTGGGGGGTTTTTTTGCAGAAATTAATTTAAATCAAAGGAGAAATGTTGTATAATTTGGTCAATCTATTAAAAATCCTATTTCAGTACACAATAACTTTTAAAATGATAATACTAAAATAAAAACACTGATAGAGTTTAGGTTTATAGAAGCAAAACTGTAGTCCTTAAAGGTGCACTGTGTAACCTCTCTGATGGGAGTGTCCCACAGATCTGACCTGTAACTTGGTCTAATCTTGTCTACATATAGAGATAGATAAGTTTAACACTGCACTGGAAAAAATAACAATATTTACAATATTTTGAGTCGATTCAACTTGACAAGTGAAATTAAGGCTGCGTTCAGTCTGCAGCCTGAAGTGACCTAAATCTGATACTTTTCGCCCCTGTGTGACCTGTATCTGATCTTTTATTGTCCGTCTGAACGACACAGATCTGATTTTTTCAAATGTGACCAAGGCCACTTGGATTTGTGCTCCTAAAACCGACACATATCCGATCTTTGGACATGCGACTCCAGTCTGAACGTTCAGGACACATTCATCCGACCTACACGTCATCAACAAGCAAGAGTTTGGCTGTTGTGCTGTAACAAGCTCCTGTTGTGAGCCAATACACCCCAACGCCGACGTGTTTGCTACTGAAATAATCCGAAGACGTGTTTCCTTCCGCGAGAGTGAAACGACAGCAACTTTAAAACCTCCAGGAGCTCAGAGCAGCGTCCATGTTTAGGCGTCTTCTATAAACACTGAGCTCTCTTGCTGCTGTGACGTCGTCGTGTCTCCAGTGCTCATGTGAGACACTTTTGGGGCGTTTAAAGTTCACACTGGAGATCGCAGACAAGTCGCATTTAATCGGAAATGTGAATGACCTCGGAAAAAAAAAAACGGATTTCACACAAAAAATCCAAATTGAGCATTAAACCCTGCAGTCTGAACGCAGCCAGCATCTGCCAGTGGAATAAGTGTGGTGTTCTTAATTCAAGGAACATTCGATTTTGTTTCTTATTTTAAGTGCAAAAAGTTGTTGTTGTTTTTCTTCTTTTAAGTGTAGCAAGATGCATTTTCATATTTTAAGTACAAAAAGTCTTACTCCACTAGCAGATATTTTTAATTTTCAAGTGAAATTTACTCAAATCACAGTAAAACTTACTTAATTCAAGTCGTCTGAACTTGGTTAGATTTTGTTTTTTGGCGTGTGTGAAAAAATCCAGGCACAGCAATACACAATAAGAATAAAATACCAGTTTTGAGGTAAAAATGCCCTATTTTAAGTGAAATTCTCTGCCAGTGCAGTAAGAAATTTTCACTTACCAAGTTTTCTTAAAACAAGAGAAAATACGAATCTTGTTCTAAGCAGAAAACACGAGTTTTAAGTATTTATGGCAAGATTTTTCACCTTATTGGTTTGAGAAGGAAGTTAAAGAGGCTTAACCTGGACTGAGTTAATATAAAAAGTGCTTAGAATAAGTCATAATATCGAGATAAGATAAATCAGGATGGAATATCTTGAAACAAGTAAAAAAAAACTCATCTTATTAAGTAAAAAAATCTTAAAATTGGTCTTTTAAGATGAATCTGCTTAATTCAAGCCAGTTTAACTATGCTAGAAAATCCTTTTTTGTAGTGTAAGATCTCCATGGAGACAAGCATAAGTTACACAGTGCACCTTTAAGCAGATTTGTTTTTTGGATTTACGAATATGAAATTTAGAACCTACAAAACTTTCCTAGAACAACAAATGACAAAAAAATTGTAAGGAGACCTCACATTTTCATATTCAGTTCATCTCATTGTAACGTAAAGGTCACGCAAAAACCCTGAGGCGCTTCCCTGACAAACTAAATCCTGTTCTGAAGCCGGTCCTGGCGTCTGTCGTCTGGGATTGTACGGCTCCGGCAGATCGACGGGTCAACGCGCTGAATACGCCCCACAAACGGAGCTCTGTGCCGGGGCGGAGGGGGCACGAGCGCTGCCCGGTGCAACTGTCACCGAGCGATAGCTCCACGAAAACGAAACGCAAACATCATTTTCGTGTCGGAGTGGATGAGGGGGAAGAATAAAAACTCTTACGGACAAGATGAGGAGGGCAGGGAACGCCTGAGGAGCTGAACCAAATGTTAGACTAAAAACATGTGACAGAACATAAGGCTACGAAGAAACTGTATCATGGTTTACATACTGTTACTGCCTTGTGTAATACGTCAACTCCAGGTAAAAAATTCTGCTCTTAGCCTGAATAAAAACTGTATTTAGACCCAGATTTCTAAGCACTTTTAGTCAAAAAGTGGTGGTCATACTGGCATTAGGGTAAAAAGATTGTGACGTAAAAAAAAATCTAAAAAACCGCAATAATTGACGACTAACACACATTTTTCCTCAGCATCTGCTCTGTAAATGGTCTCACACAACATTTTTGATGCTTCTTGGCGGTACGGTTCAGCTCGAGGATGAATTTGGGCAGTTTGGGGATTATTTGGAATAAAAGTTTGTTAAAACTGCTGGGCCTTGACCTGGACACCTTCAATAACAACAAAAATATCAACAAATCTAAAAAAAAATAGATCTATTACATGAAAAATGTTTAGACCACATGAATGCAAACTACAGTCCAGGGACTAAAAGCGACTCTCAAAACAAATTACAGCAGCGAATTGGCCCACTGCACTGTGTTTATGTTTTACGCTATGACACGGGCCTTTTATTTTGGTTCCAAGTCTGAAAGATGTTGTTCTTGGTCAAACTTCTTCTAAAGGATAATAATTGAATCCTTAACTGCACTGACTTCGTGGAAACCGTCTGACCGTCTGTCGATTCTTCTGCTCGACGGTGGGCAGGTACTTTTTTTTAATTTAACCAATCGCTGGTGTTTGTTTATGTGCGCATGGCGTCTGCAGTCTGATGTTATAACTCGGGTTGGTTCTGGCCGACACGCCGCTTCACCGATGAGCCGGTGCACCGACTACAACTTCTGGGGTTTTTGTGAACCGTATAGTGACTGTGATCCCTGAACTAGTCACTGGAGAGAAATGAAATTGAGCGGAGGCAGTAGGGGGCGCCAGCCTGACCAACTGACCACCAGGCTGTGGCCTCATGCTTCGAAGAAAAAAACAAAAACAAAAACTAGTATAACCTTAGTTTAGACATTTTAGTTTGTTTTCTCTGAGTGAATTTAAAATGTGGCCAATAGGAAAGGAGTTTTAATGGAGGTATTATGGCACCATACAAAATGTCAGGTATTAACACGGGGAGTCAGAGTTTCAGATTCATGCAGCTAAAACCTGGAACAGTCTGAACATGTGAGACAGACTCGACTTTAACTCTGCTTAAATCCAGGCTCAAAACTGTTCAGTTCAGCTGCGTTTGACTGAAAGGTTTTTATTGCTCATTCTGCACTCTTCTCTCTCATTTAAGGTCTCTCTCTTTTTAATTTTATAATGATTATTTATGTTTAGATTTTGTATTTGATTTCTTATTCTGTAAAGCACATTGAGCGACTTTGTGTGATACAAATAAACTTATCTTGCCTGTTAGACACTGGTGTAAACTGCAGAGTCGCAGAAATATAAGTGACTTATACAGAGAAGCTTATTCACAGTTGAAAGTGTAGAGTTTTTAGTGGGTTAGTTGCAGGTTTTTAAAGCCCAAACATTAAAATACCAAGAGCATGCATGAGACAGACCCGTCCAGAACCACACCCAGAACCCACACTTATATTTACGCCACCACATTTATATAAACATCGACAGACAGCACCACAGCGCCAACGCCACAGACTAACGGCTACAGAGACAGGACACTGAGGCAGAGGTCGGAGGGCAGAGGTGTGGCGGGTCATGTGACCACTTACGGGCCGAGCTAACAGACACAGCGGAGAGCGGGAGGTCCGAGCTACTACGATCACTAAGAGACATGCACCCTGCGCCAAAACAACAGGCCAGGCGCCCGGTCGGGGAGGACGACATCTTAGCTACAGGTGCGTTAGAGACGAGAGACAACAGGTTAAACATTATGAAGACTGTAACGTTTAATGTTTAATGTTTAATGATAAGACTTCTGTTTAAAGGGCTCATGTTACACTATTTTCTATGTTGTAATGTTGTTTCCTCTTCACAAACTGACCTGGAGTTGTGTTTTGTTTCATTCACACATGTTTAACACACAAACCCTGCATATTTAGCCTTTTTAGTCTTTCTATCAAACTGAAAAAAACTAGAATCATTTGGATCATTTCAGGCTACGTTTACACGAAAACGGTCCGATTCCAAAAGTGCGTTTTTGTTCTCCCTCTTACTCCGTGTTTACAGAAGCGTTTGGGTGGGGAATTCTGCTGCACACGGAGACACAAAACTTGCAGTTTACTGATGTAGTTTGCACGCCCAGTCTGTAGGTGGCAGCACCACCAACACCAAATGCTGCGTATAAACCTTATATAAAACCCTTCTGCTTCTCTACTTCCTCTTCTCCAGCGCTTCAATTTAAAACAATGTGGTGAAGCGTAATAACACCACCAACTTCATGTGGACGGACGAGTTTTAAATTATAAAACCAACAAGGCACTTGAAAATGCTCCGCCATGTTTGTTTTTTTTCCTGAACTGACTCGTGCTCGTGACGTAATCTCTCACGGCCACAAAAACGCACTTTTCCCTTTTCAACCATTTACACAGCGACAACAGCGTTTGGAGCGTTTTCAAGATTTCCACTCTGGAGGGAGTTTTCAGACTTTTGCGTTTTTAAACCCCCCAAAACGCCGTTGCCGTATAAATGATATGGACGTCTGATAATATGTTTTGCCACGTTTTCCACCCATTACCGTTGTCGTGTAAACTGCCCCTTAGTCCTGGAATTTCCAATCTCCGCTGAACTAAAGGTAAAAGGAGCTTCAGGACATCACAAAGTGGAGCAGAGCATTTTGAGCTTTGGAGATGTGGACAGACTAATAATAAAGTGTTACTCAAACATGTGTGAATGAAACAAAACACAACTCCAGGTCTGTTTTTGAGGAGGAAACAGCCTTCTAACATGACTTAAAATGAGTCAGTTTTCGTCAATTTTTAATTTTGTGTAATATGGGACTTTTAAAACTATGAGATTGGATTATTTTAGCCCAATCACTTAAATATGATTGAGAAAATATTGGTGATCCAGTGAGTCCACACATGAGAAATCAGGACTACCATAAAATTATCTAAATGACATTTTGTACCTCACCCTTCCCCTAATATACTGACATGTACAGAACACAGCAGAACAATCTTATAGTTAAAGCTACTTAAAGCTTCACTACGTCACTTTTTTGGAGGAGGGTCCACCACTTGCTAGTTTCAATGGGGATTTTATTATTTGCTTAGAACGGCCCACAGTATGACATTAAACGTATCTTTCTTGGAGACAATAAAACAGCAATAAAGCAGCTTTAATTGAATAAATGTAAGACAGAGTTAATGCCATACTGTGGAACATGCCAGGCAAAGTCATAACGTACAGAACAGCAAGTGGCAGATCAAGAACCAGAAAAGTTAATGCACTCACTGACCTTAAAACAGGAACGATATAGTGGCCTGTATTTGTCTGTATAGAGTTATAAACATTCCCACAACAAATTCACATTCATTCTCTTGTATAAAATCTCAATAACTCTATTAAAATACTTAACTTTTTGACTACAAATGATTTTTTTTTACATTTCTCTTTTCTTTTGTGTAGTCTTTTACAAATTAATAGTTTGTTTTCCTTCCTTTTTGCTGTTTTTCAGTGATCTGCACTGACATCTGGTGGTGAAGTCGGGTATGGCGGCATAATGCATGAATAATAAATGTCGGACTATTTGTATTTTCCACAACATCAACAACTCCTCATCCCAGTTCATTCACACGTTCACATGCTAGAGAGTTTCTGGTAGCTTTTTTTTCATTAACATCCAAGTTTGACATCGTATTTTTCAGCGTGCAAATGGACAAAGGGCTGGAAACATGCAACATTCACTGTCCGGCATTCACTACAGGCTACTTCAGGGTCGGGCTGCGTTCAGGACATTTTCACGTTACTCACAATAAACCACTAATATTTAAATAAAGGGAGTGTCCAAAAGCAGCAGGGAGGAAAGACATAGGTTAGAATAATAATAAATAATAATGGCTTATGTATAAAATATGGGATTAAGTTGAGGAGGATAATAATAAATAATTTGAGAATATTTTTGGGGGCCAGAGAAACCAAAATCAGACACTTTCCATTATTATTATTAGCTGCTATAACATTTTAAAAATTATTACATTAAATAAAAATGCTAATATAACTAAACATTTAAAAATAAAAATAATATTTATAGGATAATAATAAATAATTTGAGAATTTTTTGGGGCCTGAGAAACCAAAATAAGTCACTTTCTGTTGACATTATTAGCAGCTACATAATTTTTTTAAATTATTACATTAAATAAAAATACTAATATGACTAAATATTTTAAAATAAAATAATATAAAGGATAATAATAAATAATTTGAGAATTTTTTGGGGCATGGGAAACCAAAATAAGTCACTTTCTGTTAACATTATTAGCAGCTATAACATTAAAATTATTACATTAAATAAAAATACTAATGTAACTAAACATTTAAAAATAAAAATGATATTTAAATGATAATAATAAATAATTTGAGAATTTTTTGGGGCATGAGAAACCAAAATAAGACACTTTTCATTATTATTATTAGCTGCTATAACATTTTAAAAATTATTACTTTAAATAAAAATGCTAATATAACAAAATATTTAAAAATAAATAAATAAATAAAAATAATATTTAAAGGTGCAGTGTATAGCTTTACTCCTAAGTGTCCACCATCAGCTTGTTGCTTGTTTCCATGGAGATGTTATTGCTTTAATGTTCCACAGAATGGCATTATAATTCCCTGTATACAGTATCTCGTGTCTAGGTCAAGTTACAGGTCAGATCTATGGAGAGGCGAGCCTGCTTGCTTACGGTACACATGCATTTTTCAAGGTAATTTTTAATAAAAGCAATAATAGTACTATAGTACTAGATCATTTTAATGCCAAACTGTGGAACACTTAAGACAAGCAGGTGGTGGACCCTCACAAGAAAAGTTACACAGTGCAGCTTTAAATAAACACATAGAAAAGCGAGAATAAACACACAAAATAATAAATGTAAACGTACTTTTCTTGCATCCGCATTTCTTGATGCGTTTGGGGTCCGTGATGTCGTCGTGACAGGCTTTACAGTAGAACAAGGCCCTGTGGACAAAATTAGAGTTAATTTTATTTGAATATATTTTTTTAAAAGATGTGAAGACACAACATATAGTCTCCAAACTCTCAGAACATGTGCGTTTAACAAAGAAAGAAACAAAACAAATCACCAGGAAGAAGCATGTTTTATTCTACCCGTAAACAATATTTCATCTAAATGATATTCAGTGGACATTTGACATTACAAAATACATAATAATTTCTCTATTATAAGCTATTCGTATTACATACACTTTATATAAAATTATTAACAGATCTTGACCGTCCTTAAAGCCGTATTTTAAATCCAAAAGTCTTCACCTTTTGACTTCTTTGGCGTCACTGGCGATAAAGAAACCAAGAGTTCCCTCCGTCATCTTCACGTGGTTCCCAGGGTTGATCAAAGTGCTAAAAATATTCAATAACAGGATATAAAATGATACATGGACTATATACAGAACTGCGCAAAAGTTTTAGGCAGGTGTGAAAAAACGCTGTGAACAAAGATGCTTTCAAAAATATAAATAATGATTGTTTTTTTTTAATCAATTTACAAAATGCATGAAGAGACAGAAGGATGTGAGGAACCTCCATCCACACAAGATCTGAGCTTAGTTCTTCAACATGTTTGGAACAACCGACCAGCCCAGTTCCTTCAGAAACTGCAAGTAAAACCTAGAAGAACTGATGCTCTTCTGAAGGCAAAGTAAACCTAGAAGAACTGAAGCTCTTCTGAAGGCGAAGTAACACCTAGAAGAACTAATGCTCTTCTGAAGGCAAAGTAACACTTAGAAGAACTGATGCTCTTCTGAAGGCGAAGTAACACCTAGAAGAACTAATGCTCTTCTGAAGGCAAAGTAAACCTAGAAGAACTGATGCTCTTCTGAAGGCAAAGTAACACCTAGAAGAACCGATGCTCTTCTGAAGGCAAAGTAAACCTAGAAGAACCGATGCTCTTCTGAAGGCAAAGTAACACCTAGAAGAACTAATGCTCTTCTGAAGGCAAAGTAAACCTAGAAGAACCGATGCTCTTCTGAAGGCAAAGTAAACCTAGAAGAACCGATGCTCTTCTGAAGGCAAAGTAAACCTAGAAGAACCGATGCTCTTCTGAAGGCAAAGTAAACCTAGAAGAACCGATGCTCTTCTGAAGGCGAAGCTCACACCAAATAATGATTAGCTTCAGATTTCTCTTTTGTTCATCCACTGCATTTTGTTCATTGATGAAAATAAATGATGAACACTTCCATTTTTGACGACATTCCTGGTTTACAGCATTTTTTCCCACACCTGCCTAGAAATTTTGCGCAGTACTGTATATTGACACATTATACAAAAATGCTATACTTGTCTAGACAAGTAAAATGTGCTAATGAATCTAATAACTTGCTAATCGGCTGCCCTCTAGGACCACATGCAAGCTCTACATTCATACAGAAGCAAGGGTGTAACGGTGTGTAACAGGCATCTAACCTTAAACCTTTGAGTCTGAGGGCGAATGCTTTACCACTGAGATGATTTTGCCTATTGTTGTGTTTTTAAATAAAGATTGACTGGATGGAGGTGGAGGTACCTGCTCTCTCTCTGGTCCGATTTGTACTCGATGGCGATGAGCAGCAGCTTCAGCTTCACGTAACACAGTCTGAGAAGAACAAACATTTAAGAAACATTTGGCAATAATAATAAGAACACAGAAAACATAAAAATATCTAGTCGGGGTGGGATGGTATTGAACAGCTATTCGGTTTGTAAGTCTGACGTCACACACGACTTCCTGGTCCAAGGAAACATTTGTTCAGTGCGGTCGATGGTTCAAAATGACAAAACACAGTGAACATTTTCAACATCACCTCCTGTTTTTAGTGACGTTTCAACTAGAGCGTGGAAACCCAACGAGAACCCGACGTGTTGGGACGGGTTTGGACAAATATTTAGAGCTTATGTGTGTAGAAACCCTCATTCGTCCAGGTAGAATCCATGGAAACAGGTAGAGTTCAATTTGTCAACGAATTGAACTCTACCTGTTGCCATTTAGAGCTTATGTTGGGGCATTTAGAGCTTATGTTGGGGCATTTAGAGCTTATGTTGGGGCATGTAGAGGTTATGTTGGGGCTCGGGTTGGACTCGGACACATCAGCACTTCATCTGTTTCCTGTCTACAGTAAAACCACTCGCTCTGAGACTCTGAAGTGTTCAAAGATCAGAGCTCTAACATTTCTAGTTTAGATCCAAGTCAAAACTTATTATTATTTGTGAAATGTGGTGCAATACTTCAGATACATGATTTTAAGGCATAAAATATTGGAGATAAAGTCCACAGGAAGTAGAGTCACTGTCGCTAATCTGCAGCTTCACCTCAGTCCGTGGACTGTGTGGATGTAAACAGACACACGTGAGGAACTATTTCGCCTTTTTACTTTTAAAGAACGCCTCAAACTGGATTAATAGTGCGGTTTTGTGGACTGGATGTCGTTATTTGCAGAGGACAATTTCTATGGATAATGTGGATGAGACGCTGTCCATAAACTGACCACTTTACGAGAGGTGAGTCGGCTCATAAAGTCTTCTCATTATTTTCGCTATTTCCCGAGTTTGTATTTTGCATCTCCAGCGTTTTGAGCGTTTAGACGTTTCTCTTTGGCTGTTGTGGACATAAATACAGAGGAGAGAATGTGTAATGTGGTGATTTGGAAGAATAGCTACGGCAGAAAATGAAAGAATGACAGTTTCTCCTCGTATTTGTGTTGGTTTGTGATCTTTTCAAACAGCGGGACACGACACTGCAGCATTTTTACACGTAGATCAGTCGGGCCAAATTCGGCGCCGCTGCAGCTCAGATCCGGAAATAGAAAGATGTCGTGGCGACTTAGAAGCTGAATAGAAGCTCTTTAAAACTTGCAATGAACAAAAATGTAGAAAAATATAAGTATTAGCTCCTCCTCACTCGCAGATGACGGGGAAGGAGAGCCCCACAAAGGCACTGGACAAATACTCTGTGTACATCTCATTGGCCACGCCCTCCAGGTAGTACTTCTGCCACGTGTCCTCCTCGATCTGAACACAAATATTTCATTATTATTACGTTGTTTTCTCATAAAAAACTCATAGATATGTGGAACAGCGCGGCACCTTGATGAAGGACCTCATGGAGAAGAGGTTGGCCAACATGGTGGACAGACCCTGAGCCAAGCAGCTCTGAGCGATGAACCCCAGCTTCAGCTCAGCCAGGCAGATGGCGTCGTCCCCCTCCTTCCAGTTCCAGCTCGGGATGTTCAACAGGTGGGCCTACAGGGGGCGCAAGAGAGCAACGATGGTCTCACACTACTACCACAGCCCTCAAACCTATTCACACTCTGTACAAACGCACCTTAAAGACTCCATTCATACCACTACTGTCCAACACTACAAAAACACAACCTACTCAGCTGGGAAAACCTGATTAAACATGCTCATCTATGTCTGTTGTATAAAGTCATCCATGGTTTGTCTTCTCCTCCACTCAGTTTATTAACATTCGGACCTCTGAACACAGCAGAACCAGAGGAGCAGCGAGAGGCGACTGTATCATCTCCCTCCTCCGGAAAAGTCTGTTTGGTCAAACCACCTTTTCTGTTAGAGCTGCTCAATACTCGAATGTCACCCCCACAACCATCAGAAACCTCAACACATACACTTCATTTAAAGCACAGTTAAAACAATGGCTCATAGACAATCAAAGCTGTCAACATTAAGACATCCACCTCTCGCTGCCCCCTGCTGGACACTGGCCTAATGACCGTAAGCTGTTATTATTTTTAAGTTATTGAGTGAGAGTGAATATCTGTAACTGACTGGTCATTGATTGCGGGTGAATCCTTGTAACTGAGTTGTCTGAAGTAATGAACTTTTTAGAAAGATGAATTTTAACTTTGTAATGTGATTTTCTGTTATGTAGAAGTGACACCTAACATCTGTCGAGGGACTACAGATGAAAAGGAGCCGTCTGGCTAACTCTGGCATATTTATATGCAAATGTTGATTAATATGCACTGTCCCTAAAATAGATAAATAAAATAAAATAAAATGATTTAGATTTTGGTCCGTTTTGGTTTTGGTTGAGGAGGCTGGTAAACTTGGTCAATTTTGGATCTTCGGAAAATGCCACAAAAAAGAAAAGAAAACAATAAGAAACCACCTGCTTAGATGTTTTTGCTTTGTTTCGCCTGGAATTTTCCACACTATAGCATTAAATGTATCTAGCTTTTATTTAATGCTGCTGGTTGTCTTCATGGAGATAGACATGTTTAATGTCATACTGTGGGACATTCTTATCAAAGCAAAAACATATCCTTGGAGAGAAGCAGTTGGCTGATCCTCCACCAGAAATGTTACATCGTGCACCTTTAACTCAACAACTAAACCTAACAGCAAATGAACAAAAATTCACAGGTTATTTTCAGCTCTGACCTTGTTGTGGTACTGGAGCATCTGGGTGATGATTCTGATCTTGGGGTGGTAGTTCTTTATGGAGATCACTCTGCGTAAAAAAGACATGAAGACGTTTTATTAACACACTGAACACAAAAGAAGTCGCCACTTGGATTTAACTAAGCAAACAGGTCCGAGGTCGCTGCAGTTGGTCAGGTCCAGGTCCAGCAACAGTGTGTGCTCAAAGAATGAGGTCTATTAATGCGTTCACTGTGGCAATGTTTCAATAAGCTTCTGCAATGTCACAAGATTTACTTCCATCCACTGGTGCGTTCATTTTTCACCAAGATCTTGCACTGATGATGGTCGAGTCTGAGCCTTCTCCAAACATTCTCAGTGGGGTTAATGTCACCCGCATTTAAGACGGAGACTTTTATTTTGGCGGGTCCACTTCCTGTGCCGCTGCCCGAACTTCCCATTTCCTTTAAGTTCCCGCACTTGACTTCACCCTCCCACCGCTGTGGCCGTGACGTGGTCTGTCGAGCCAAACAAAGCGACTAAACTTTGTAAATCCGCGCCTTTCACCCTGCATGTTAAGATCTTCCGTAGAGCCTCCGTGCATGTTGACAGGTGCACGTGCAGGGAGTGTTGTGTCAGCCCACGAAAACCCAGGTCAGGTTCTTTTGTGTGGATGGAAATCACCTGCAACTCTAACGACAACTCTTAACCCACCACACAAACAGATGGCGAGCTAGACCACAGAGAAGCTTCACGAACTGTACAACTGACTCCTAACCCTGGATTATAAACACTTCACCTCGACCTGTGGATAATAACAATGAGATTCTCGACTCGTCGATCATAAGCATCGCAGTTCACTCAGTGGATTTTAAACAGTGCGATTCTTGAACTGCAATTTATACACTGAACTCTAACGAAGAGAGACTCACTTTTCTCTCCCTTGAAAGACTCAATTTTGTCAGTTTTTTTGTTTGTTTGTTTGTTTTGTTTGTTTGTTTGCTTGTGTAGTACTGTGTATTCATGAGGAAAAAATTACTCACTGCCTTCATTTCAATATACATACAATAACTACAAATCCTGTGGTCTGTATTTCATTCACGTCTCAGGCTCCTTCACGAACCACTCTTCTGTGTCCGCTGACATCCTTGGCCGCAGTCGTGTTGCCCAGACTTTAAATTAGCGTTACATTAAGGTCTGGACTCTGTGGAGGCCGATTCATGTGTGAAAATGATGTCTGATGCTTCCTGAACCGCTCTTTCACAATTTGAGCCCGATGAATCCTGGCATTGTCGTCTTGGAATATGCCCCGTGTCATCAGGGAAGAAAATCCACTGATGGAATAACCCGGTCCTTCAGTATATTCAGGTTCAGCCGAGCTCATTCTTTGAGCTCACACTGCTGCTGAACCTGGACCTGACCAACTGCAGCAACATTGGACCTGTTTGCTTAGATAAATCCAGGTAGCAACTTTTTTTGGCGAGGCCGTGTATTATGAATATTTAGTTTCAGTTTCAACTTTACAATAGTTAAAAATATTGCTATAACACAGTTCACCTTTCGTGGCTTTGCTGTTGCGCAGATTTTTTTAATGCTTTTTTTTTTTTACAGTGCAATGTGTTCTGAATCCTGATTGGCTGAGGTCGTCTAGAAGTGAAAAAAGTTGACATTGGTCTTTCACTTAGACCAATGTCAACTTTTCTCTGTACAGCCCGACAAATTTACATTTGCAAATTTTCTCAATGACAAAACTCACAATGTTGACAAAACGTTCTGCACCGACAAAGGCTCCAGACGCACCCAAAAGGCCGAGGAAGATGCAAACTATCGCAGAAAAAGTTAAACTTCTGCACATGCTGAAGGAAGGTAGAAGCTCTGCGGCTGTAGGCGCCATTACAGAATAAATTAATTTTCGTTTCGTTCTGGAAAAAGACGCCTGCACCACAGGCTTCAGTAGAAAAAGACGCTACAGGAGTCAGGACGAAGAGGCTCAGTCAGAGGGACTGAGAAATACACGAGTCACAATGTGTCCAGCCTCGTATTCATTATTAAAATTATTATTTTACAGTATTTTTAAAAACTATCATAATTATTTGTAAGAAAACATTTGTCTTTTTATTTCTTAAACAAATGTTTGGGCCTGAAAACAGGTTTTGATTTTTGGTTTCATTCTATAGTTCAGTTTTGTATTGTATAATAATTGTAAAAAATAAAGCTGATACTTCACGGATTTCGCCTATCGCAGGTTCTTTTTGGAACGTGATCCCCGCGATAAACGACGGTTCACTGTAGTTCAGATCGAGTGTTCACCTCATGATGTTGGAGGCGTCCTCGGCGTCAGGGTCGGCGCAGTATTTATTCGCCAAAATCAAACAGGCATCGGCCGATTCAATCTGGAAACACAAAACAAACGTGTACGAAATTTGAAACACAAACTGTACAAACCTTTAATATAATAAAGTAGTAAAATATTCAGGTACCTTGACGCGGGCCAGGTCGTGTGGGTTGAGGACAGACCCCTGGTAAAACTCCACTTGGGTGAAGTGACGCTTGAACAAGGCTTCCAGCTCAAGATTAGGGGAAATACTGGAGACAAAAACAACACGAGTTAATCTCAATCTAAACAAGATTCACTCTAAACGAGCCCTGTCACAATAAAACAATATTAAGTTTTAATATTATTGATTTAAACTGCTCACACAATGACCTCAAAGCTTAATAATGAACCTCAGATGTTTACATACACATCAAAAATCTGATTATAATCCGATTTCTGGTGTAATCAGATTATAAACAGTTAATCTGACGTGAGTAATCTGATTTCTGTCTCATTGTTCACACTTGTGCAGCTTTTGACAAGATAAATTAAGCAAAAACGGGAAACTAATATGGCAAAAATCAAAAGGAAATGTTAAAGATTGAAAGAATTAGTTATTTTAAAATGGATTGTACTTTGTTCTCTACTCATCTTCCAAATTTAATATCTGATTACTCTTGTCATCTGATTTTTACTTGCCGTATAAATTGTACAACAGTAAGACAATATCTGATGTCCGTTTTTACTGGAAAAAGCCATAACAGACAACTTATTTGACCCTCATCGGCTAAAAAGTTAGTGTAATACAAATAAATTTCACATTTAGTTAAACCTTTTGAACTACCGACATTGCAAATTAGTCTGGGCAAAAAAAGGAGTAAACAAACTAACTCACTTATGGAGAAAAACAATTTCTACATTGACATCATCCCTGTCCTTGTGTAGGAAGTCTTTGAGGAAGTTGGACACACTTTCCAGCGTGATGTGGCCACAGACGACGATGTGCCTGTAAGACAAAAATCAGGGACACAAAAACTAGTACACAATTCTAAAAATATGCCAGCGTTTTTCTTCTTCTCTGACCTAGAATGAAACATGAGATTAATGTTTTGTTAGCCTGGTTTAGTATGTGTGACACTTTTGTATTGGTCGCCTGGTTTTTTCTGTGGTGTTTGAGGGACAAAAATGTGCCTGCAAGACAAACACAAGGGCATAAACTACTTAAAAACTACAGAAAATACACAATATATATTTTTTCTATTTCTTCTACTACTATTAAAAATACACAAAAAAATCTTTTCTTTTCTGACCTAGACTGAAAAAGTATTTTGTATTACGATTATTGATATGAAATGTTTTACATGTGTGCCTACAAAAGTAAAATCAGGGCAGCAACTACCATTAAAAACATTTAAAAACACAAAAAAAAATCTTCTTTTTTGACCTAGAATGACGAAAGTATATTGTATTACGATTACTGAGACGAAATTTTATGTGTGTGTCTACAAAAGTATCAGAAACATTTAAAAACACACACAAAATCTTCTTTTCTGACCTAGAATTTAAAAACAGTGATAGTTGAATGAAAATGTTTTATTAGCCCAGCCCATTAGAGCCAGTTTTGTATTAGTTGTTGCAATGTTGTGTACCTTTGAATAGGTTGATATTGTACAAATATGCCTGTAAAACTAAAATTAGGGCAGAAACTACGATGCAAAACATTTAAAAACACACAAAAAATCTTCTTTTCTGACCTAGAATGACGAAAGTATATTGTATTACGATTTTTGAGACGCCATTTTATGTGTGTGCCTACAAAACTAATATCAGGGCAGCAACTACTATTAAAAACATTTAAAAACACACAAAAAAATATTCTTTTCTGACCTAGAATGAAAAAGTATTAAGATTATTGAGACAAAATTTTATGCGTGTGGCTAGAGAAAAATCTGCCTGCGAGACAAAACGCTGGGCAAAAAAATAACTTAAAGGTGCACTATGTCACTTTTCTGGTGTGCTTATACGTTTTTGCTCAGCGACAGTGCAGTTGCTGGTCTTGGAATGCTTCCCAGTATGGCATTAAACTTGACTATCGCCATGGAAACAAACAGGCGACACTACAGATGGAGTTACGGGTCAGATCTGTGCAAAGGATGACCCGCCGACGGTAGGTTGGCATGTTCTCTGGGCATTAAAAACACCCATAACTGAATGAATATAAGACGGATAAGTTTAATGCCACAACGTGAAACATCTCCATGGAGACAAGCCGGTGATGGAAGGTTTCACAATGCACCTTTAACTAAAAAACTGAAATAATTCTTCTTATTTCTGACCTAGATTGAAACCAGAGACTATTAAAAGGAAATACTTCGTTTGCGTTGGATTGAGAGGGTTGGAGCCGGTCCAGATTATAAACCAGGATTAGAGCAGGATTATAAACATATCAGATTATAAACACATCAGATAATAGCGACTGTTGCATTTTCCCGTTGTGTTTAAGAATGAAACGTGTGCGTTGAGTTCACTGCGTTTGTTTTGTCGGATTTATTTCAGTATAATAAAAGGTACAATTTCTGTTATTTTGCGTGAGAATTTGGGTGCTTGGAAAAGACAAATTCTCCAGGTGGTGTTAGCAAAAGTGTAGAAAATCTGAAACTAATTGTTGACAAAACTACGGAAATGAACCTTACAAGTATACGCCCACAGACCGTGTATATGAGTGGACAAAGTTAACCCGTTAGCTGCCGTGTGCAAAACAGGAAGTGCTCTTCCGGGCTCTTCCGGCTCCTTCTTTTCCTTTTTCCCAGTGACTTACACTGGGATCTTCTCACTCCTCTCTCTGGACCTGCTACACTGAGTCTCGTCATTTTGGTCTTAAATTGTTCGTATGAACCCGCGACACATGATCCTGAATTTTTCATTTCTCTGTTTTGTTCCTAAATCAAGAAATGAACATAAATAACGGACCAATCAGACGCCTTCATTCCCCGAGGTCCCTCCCCCTAGCATTAGCAACAGGTTTGATTGACAGCTAGTTGTTGTTTGTACATAACAGAACATAGAACATAAATTAGTGACTTAAACTATTTAAAGTTTGATGATAAAAGCTAGTTTCCTTATTATTCTCAAGAATCACCAAAATACAGCGGTCTGTGTAGAATGGTGCAGAGTATCACCGCTCTGCCATGAGTACGGCGGGCATTTTAGCAACCTCAATCCTGATTGGTTCTTGTGGTTGCTATGATACTCGCGGTCGCATTTCCAAATATGGACACTGGATCCAGATTCGCTCCTGTAACTGTGGCATCTGGAGCCTCATTTGAGCGACGCTGACGCTGTGGAGACGTCCCACTCACTCAGTCCACTCATATATACGCTCTATGGTTACGCCCATGGAGAACTGTGGAACCTACTGGACCTCACCCCCAGGTAATGTTGATGACTTCAGCTGCAAAGTATCAACAGTTAAGTATATGACATATTTTGGGATTGTTATGAGTGTGTTTTTCCCCTTTTCTGAGACTGTAAATACTGTATTCAGGCCCGTCGACAGAAATTTGGGGACCCCGGGGCAAGAAGCCTCACATGGACCCCCGTCTAATATTAATTCATAGGCAGAAGGGTCTTAGGGGCCCGGGACAACACACCTCTTTGCCCTACATCAACTCCCCTGACTGTACCATGTTGAATTGTACTAATTTATAGAAGTTTCCCCATAGTTTTGCCCTTATGCACATTTATATGAATAGTTAATATGAAGTTACATGAAACAAGAGAAGCTGAAGTTAGTGAGGGTAAGTCAGGTTTACCAGAACACAGACGCTGAAAGGAAAAGAAAGGGTTAAATATTTAAGGAGCAGTATCCTCAAAACGGACCGCGGCACCTCGTGACGTCATCAGGTGGCGGGCCAGGAATGCTCCTTTGTGTTTTTACAGCCCGTACACCTTTATAACACTCACATTTACCTATTATCAATCATCACTTCTAAACAAATTCAAGATTATAATATTTACTTGTGTACTTTTCCACACAGATACATTTCATACAAGACACAAGAAGAATTGTAAGTAAATTATCTCTTTAAAACACAACTAAATACGATAAATAAAAGCAGTAACGGTCTCTTACCTCTCTCGGCGTTTCAACTTCACTTCCTCATTTATACATTAGCATTACCATTACCCAAAAGAGTGGAATTTCCCCATGAATTATAGCTTTTTATGTAATTATCTGGTTAAGAAAAGTTTATTTTAGATTAGAATCACCAACAAAAGTCGTAGTTTCAACTGTCCACATCCAAAAATACCCACAAACACAGAAACAGCCAAAGCCAAAGCCGCTAAATTTCAGATATCAAGGCATTTTTTTTTGTCTTTTTACTGTAATTTTTACTAAACAACTTTCTATAACTATAATTTTTTGGGCTACAAATGTAAACGCTTGACTATCTACATAACAGCAACAGCTCAGTCTTTTCTTTTCTTTGTTAATTTATTTGTATATGTCCCTGAAAACTAAAAAATCTGGCCTATACTTAACTATTATGACTATTTTTTTTAAAGCAACACTGTGTAACTTTCCGTAGGTGGCGCGTCAATCGCATTATTCCGTAGAAAAGGAAAATTAAACGCATATTTTGGTGCATTGTCTTTGGAAATGTGTAGGTTTTAAGCCATACTGTGGAATATTATTGCAAAAGGGGCGGCATTTCCATGGCAACAAGCCTCTAGGCCAGATAAGAGTCAGGTCTGTGGAGAGGCAAGCGCACTCACAGTAAGGACGCGGGTTTTTCTAAGCTTTTCAGTGCAATGAAAACACGCTTTAAAGGTGCACTGTGTAACTTTACTGTTTGAGGGGGTCCGTCACCTGCTTGTTTCTATGGAGACGTTGTTGCTCTGCCTGGAATGTTCCACAGTGTGACATTAAACAGCTCTACTTTACTTATTTAGTCAATTACAGGTGGTTTTATAGCTCAAAAATACCTACAGAAACAGGTATTCTGACTGTGAGCGGGGTCGCCTCTCCACAGATCTGACCTGTAACTGGGTCAATCCACCTCAGTTCATGCGAAGAACATGGGCGTAAGGATAAGTCGAGACAAGTTAAGTCAAAATCTCAAATTTTAGTACGATCTGACCAACGGTTTCCGAGATATTCACATTTTTTCACTTTTCGCTGAATTTCAAATTGCACTTACTCAGCAAAAACCTGTCTTAAGATGGGGGTGAGACGACTTCTAGGTAAATTTGTGTGAAAATAAAAAAAGAAAACCCCTCCAGATTTTTATATGCTGTAGTAGACGTATAGAGCTCCATTTTTTCTACTGGTGTCATTGAGGTCGGGCGTGTCCCTTATTATATAACTTTATTTACACACTCAGGATCCAAAATTACATTCATATATATATATACTCACCAGCACACACACACACACACACACACATATTTAAAAACCCTACAGTGATGTAAGGTCTGGTCAAATTAAAATACATACAGCTCTTCCAAGATTTCCAGAGTAATATTGGGTGTCACTTTCCGTAATGTCAGTCAAGCTCGTTATAATTTCCATTTCCACATACATTTAAACATGAGGCTCCTCATTAGAGCCTGGAACATGGGAATATTTACAGACACGAACAAAGCACTTTTGCACCTTGGAGTCTTGGAGCGTCATTATATTCCACCTCAATATTATTCATCTTTGCTTTACTGTAATTGCACCGTACGTGAGCTGTGAACAGTGGAGTTATTGTTTCAAGGTCAAAATAAAGGTCAAAAGGTCATTCATCTGAAAAGTACTGCAAAAATAATGCCAGATTTGGATTCCTTATGATTCCCCCTTTCCAAAAATACCTCGGTTTTTGATATCGGACCAGTAGTTGTTGAGTAAATGCAATTTAAAACTCGGCGACCACACAAAAAAAGTGAAAACATGACAATTTCAAATATCTCGGAAAGTTTAAATTAGACATTTTGGCTTTTCTGGCTATGATTTACATACAGTATATACCAAGTTTCATCAAAATTGGACAAAGTAGGGTTCAACTCATTGGGTGACAACTTGACGACATGAAAGGTTTAATGCCGTACTGTGAAACATTCCTGACAAATCAATAACATTTCCATGGAGAAAAGCATTTGACGGACCCTCCAGCAGACAAATGACACCTTTACACCTTTTTACGCCTTTAATTTGAGTCAATTTTGTGGCTAAAAAGCTACACAGTGGGGCTTTAAAGTATTATATTTATACTTCTTATGCCCCTGTTCCTGGAGGTGTAGGTTGGACTGAAGACAGAGGCCAAAAGCAGCAGCAGCAGCAGAGCACAGGGGGTTTTTCAAAAGGGAGAAAAAGCAGAGAAACCAGGAGCAGAAATGAAACGATGCGATGATTTAATGTGATTCATGTAAACAAATGTTATAAATGTTCTGTTTTATTCTTAATCTACACATGGATGAATGAGTGAACGAAGGGGAATGGGCGTATCTGGTTTCTTCGTGCTTTGCTGCAACAAAAACGGTGATTTTGACATCGATGGAAAACGTTTTATAACAAAAGTCGCGCACAAATGAGGGGAAATAGTTGAAAATGTGTCTATTATTTGAGTTATGTTGATTTGCCCATTTGTGATATAAAATAATAAATTATGGAGCGAATGCTGTGTTTAATATTGTGTTTTTTGCAATGCTTTTGTGATGTGTTTCATTCGTGTGTTCAGAACAGTGTAACAAATGCGCACAATTTTAAATAACGTACAAAAATGTGCACCAACAGTTCACATGAAGGATTTTCTCATGTGTTTATGACATTTTATTGGTTACTTTTCTGTGTGGGATTTTAAAATGATGGAAAATAAGGGCTTAAATAAGGAAAATGTAACTAAATTAATGGTAAAAAGCCCCAGAAATGTCACAACATATTGAAAATGATCAATTATCTACATATTGTATGAAAAATCAAATTGAATTAATGTGATATCGTGTTTATCCTTTAAAATATTTTGGTCAAATGCAGTGAAAATCCTTCATGTTCCACCACCAAAACACAGATGTGACCACAGTGGAAAATCTCAATAAAAAGAATCTGTTTTAAACTAAACTCTTTGAAATTAAATGTCCTTTTCTGCTCATTTCAAATACAAAGTTTCCTGACAAAACATCATATTTTGTAACTATATAAATGCTGCTAATAAAAATACTAAATACCAAAAGTGGGGCCGATTTTGTTGTCGTTTTGCAAGACTCAAGTAAGTCTCAAGTCCGAGTCAAGTCGAATACAGGAAAGTCCAGGTCGAGTCTCGAGTCACTGGTCCATAACAAGTCCAAGTCAAGTCCAAGTCGTCATTTCAAGTCTTTAAACCAACAAAGTGCCGAATATAGCTTAGATTTTTGCAGTTTCTATGACTTTTAAGCTAAATTGTGCTTAAAAAGTCATAGTATATTTATATACGAGTATTTATATATTATTTTTAAATGTTTTGACGAGATCTTAGTGCAAAACATTACGGTCAGAAGAGAAAGAATTCAGATTTAAAAGCGCTAAATAAGTTATTTTGTCGTGTAGTTTGCACTGAAATGGAAGGATCATGCTCTATGTAGTTCCCTCCGTTTTACTGTGTTGTACTTTATATTTCTGAACTGCACTGTATATTACTGTATTATACTGTATATTACTGTATTGTACTGTATATTACTGTATTATACTGTATATTACTGTATTATACTGTATATTACGGTATTATACTGTATATTACTGTATTGTACTGTATATTACTGTATTGTACTGTATATTACTGTATTGTACTGTATATTACTGTATTGTACTTTATATTTCTGAACTGCACTGTATATTACTGTATTATACTGTATATTACTGTATTATACTGTATATTACTGTATTATACTGTATATTACGGTATTATACTGTATATTACTGTATTGTACTGTATATTACTGTATTATACTGTATATTACTGTATTATACTGTATATTACGGTATTATACTGTATATTACTGTATTGTACTGTATATTACTGTATTGTACTGTATATTACTGTATTGTACTTTATATTTCTGAACTGCACTGTATATTACTGTATTATACTGTATATTACTGTATTGTACTGTATATTACTGTATTATACTGTATATTACTGTATTATACTGTATATTACTGTATTGTACTGTATATTACTGTATTGTACTGTATATTACTGTATTGTACTTTATATTTCTGAACTGCACTGTATATTACTGTATTATACTGTATATTACTGTATTATACTGTATATTACTGTATTATACTGTATATTACTGTATTGTACTGTATATTACTGTGTTGTACTGTATATTACTGCAGTACATTTGAGTGTACTATATCAAAGTACTTCAGTCACATCCAAAGTAACAAACAGAAGTGGGAGGAACATGTTCCACTTTGTTCCTGTAAAATTAAACCCCACATGCACCAGAGAAAAGTATTTCCTAAAAACATTGATTTTTTTAGGAAAAGCATCGAGTTTTTTTCAAGACTTTGACCTTCAAGTCCGAGTCGAGTCCCAGTCCATTTTATCAAGTCAAGTCCTAAAAATAGTGACTCAAATCTGACTCGAGTCCAAGTCCAAGTCACGACCTGCAAGTCCCACCTCTGATAAATACGTCACCGCAAAAAACAACATCCAGGTGAGTTAAAATGACTTAAATTAAGAACGTTTGACTTTATTTGACAAGTGAAATGTTCCGCCAGTGGAATAAGTGTTTTTGTCTCAATTCAAGCAACATTTGATTTTGTTTCTTATTTTAAGTGCAAAAAGTTGTTGTTTTTCTTATTTTAAGTGTAGCCAGATGTATTTTCATGTTTTAAATACAAAAAGTCTTATTCCACTGGCAGATTATTTTACTTGTCAAGTGAAATTTACCCAAATCATGATAAAACTTTCTTAATTCAAGTTGTCTTAATTCGACTAGATTTGAGTTTTCGTCACGTACTAAAACAATAATTGAAATACATGCCGATTATTATAGATACAAACAAAAAAAGTACATAAGTAGTAAGCGTAAGTAGAGTTAATTTAATATACTGTACAACCCTTGGTAAAATTGTAATGTTACATATAAAGCCGTACAGTATTATTACACTTTACACGTTTGGCATGACTCTAAAAGAGCTAAAATGTCGTATTTATTTAATTCATCGCTCATTCCCACTCGGTCGTGTGGGTGAAGTGTCTTGCCCAGTGACACAACAGTAACACGCGCTGGTCTGACGTGTGGACGAAGCACATTTCTATCAAAATCGACTGAAAATAAAGAAATAAAAGCTTCTTATTGAGATTTTCCCAGTACAAAGTGACACTGATCTGACATTTAAAGCGGCAGTGAAGCGGCAACAAAACAATGGCCTATTCTTCAGCCTCAGTGTGACTTTATAAACTCTTAAATACATAAATATCTTCTCTCTGTTTTTATTCTTATTTTTAAAGGGCCCATATTACGACATTTTCAGATCCATGTTAAAATGTAGTTTCCTCATCACAAACGGACCTGGAGTTGTGTTTTGTTTCATTCACACACGTTTAACACAAAAATCCTGCATATTTAAGCAATTTAGTTCTTTTCCCAAACTGAAAGTGCTCTGTTCCACCTTGTGATGTCATGCGGTGATACAGGAAGTGCTCCAATGTGTTTTTAAACTCCATAAACCTTCGCTAGAATCATTTCGGCCCTGGACTTCACAGGAATCACATTTTTTCTCCCCCATATTGATCGATCATGATTTTGGATTTGATCTTCTTCCATCTTATTATATTATCTTATAGATTTCAGGCATAAAGGGCAGGATCAGGATCACTGCGGTTTTTATTTTATTTCGTGTTGATGGGACTGACAATTCCAGAGAAATTCATATTTATTGTTTAGAATGAGTTTTTACAAAACATTAAACCTGATGCACACTCGCGTTACCGTTAGCGACAGAAACACGTGCGAGGTCTGTGCGCTAAATGAGGTCTCAAGTTGTGAAAATAGTCGTTAACTTTCAGGAATTTGGATTATGAAAAAGAGAAGCACCGGAAGAGAGAAAGAGGAGAAAAAGAGAGGAGCTGAGAGGCAGATGGAGACACTGGACTTTTAGTCAAAATGTGCAGATTTAAGTCAAAACTTGTGAACGTGTGAGGAGGAATAAGAGACACTGTGCTGCCCTAAAGACTCAGGGTGAAACTGAGAAAAACGACCTCAAAGTTTTTGTGTTGTCCTTGAGCACATAAGTCCTGGTCTCAGGTCTCTGCACTGCCCCCTGTGGCTCAGAGACTTTATAGCAGCTCTGCCTGTGTATGAGTCTCTCCAAAGTCCATCTGTGACATGTTAAAGCCTCATGAACCATCTGCACTGAGGAGCTCAGGGACCAACTCCTGCTGTACTCCTGGTTTAGTCCTGGTTTAGTCCTGGTTTAGTCCTGGTTTAGTCCTGGTTTAGTCCTAGTTTAGTCCTAGTTTAGTCCTGGTTTAGTCCTGGTTTAGTCTTGGTTTAGTCCTGGTTTAGTCCTGGTTTAGTCCTGCTTTAGTCCTGCTTTAGTCCTGGTTTAGTCTTGGTTTAGTCTTGGGTTAGTCCTGGTTTAGTCCTGGTTTAGTACTGGTTTAGTCCTGGTTTAGTCCTGGTTTAGTCCTGGTTTAGTCCTAGTTTAGTCCTAGTTTAGTCCTGGTTTAGTCCTGGTTTAGTCCTAGTTTAGTCCTGGTTTAATCCTGGTTTAGTCTTGGTTTAGTCCTGGTTTAGTCCTAGTTTAGTCCTGGTTTAATCCTGGTTTAGTCCTGGTTTAGTCCTGGTTTAGTCCTAGTTTAGTCCTGGTTTAATCCTGGTTTAGTCTTGGTTTAGTCCTGGTTTAGTCCTAGTTTAGTCCTGGTTTAATCCTGGTTTAGTCTTGGTTTAGTCCTGGTTTAGTACTGGTTTAGTCCTGGTTTAGTCTTGGTTTAGTCTTGGTTTAGTCCTGGTTTAGTCCTGGTTTAGTCCTGGTTTAGTCCTAGTTTAGTCCTAGTTTAGTCCTGGTTTAGTCCTGGTTTAGTCCTGGTTTAATCCTGGTTTAGTCTTGGTTTAGTCCTGGTTTAGTCCTGGTTTAATCCTGGTTTAGTCTTGGTTTAGTCCTGGTTTAGTACTGGTTTAGTCCTGGTTTAGTCTTGGTTTAGTCTTGGTTTAGTCCTGGTTTAGTCCTGGTTTAGTCCTGGTTTAGTCCTAGTTTAGTCCTAGTTTAGTCCTGGTTTAGTCCTGGTTTAGTCCTAGTTTAGTCCTGGTTTAATCCTGGTTTAGTCTTGGTTTAGTCCTGGTTTAGTCCTAGTTTAGTCCTGGTTTAATCCTGGTTTAGTCCTGGTTTAGTCCTGGTTTAGTCCTAGTTTAGTCCTGGTTTAATCCTGGTTTAGTCTTGGTTTAGTCCTGGTTTAGTCCTAGTTTAGTCCTGGTTTAATCCTGGTTTAGTCCTGGTTTAGTCCTGGTTTAGTCCTAGTTTAGTCCTGGTTTAATCCTGGTTTAGTCTTGGTTTAGTCCTGGTTTAGTCCTAGTTTAGTCCTGGTTTAATCCTGGTTTAGTCCTGGTTTAGTCCTGGTTTAGTCCTAGTTTAGTCCTGGTTTAATCCTGGTTTAGTCTTGGTTTAGTCCTGGTTTAGTCCTAGTTTAGTCCTGGTTTAATCCTGGTTTAGTCCTGGTTTAGTCCTGGTTTAGTCCTAGTTTAGTCCTGGTTTAATCCTGGTTTAGTCTTGGTTTAGTCCTGGTTTAGTCCTGGTTTATGTGACATGTGACACAGACTCGACTCTGTTTAAATCCAGACTCAGATCGGTTCTGTTCAGCTGCGTTTGACTGAAAGGTTTTTTCATTTCTCATTCTCTTCTCTCTAATTGTCTCTAATTTAATGTCTCTCTCTATTTTTAAATTTCATGATGATTATTTATGTTTTGATGTGTTTGTATTGTGATTTTAATGTATTTCTTATTGTGTAAAGCTTTGAATTAGGTTGTGTACGAATTGTGCTGTACAAATAAACTTACATTTCCTTGTCCCAATGTCGGACTCTTAAAGTAATATTTCTCCATTATAGCAAATATTTGTCAAATTTTGGGAGTCTTATCTTTTATACTTTTGGAAACGAAGCCAAACAAAAAGTCATTTTCTGGTGAGTTAATGAGTTAATGTCTTTTGTCTTTACAGGGCAGTGTGGCTCAGGCAGTTTTTTCATCCGTAAACAAGAACCCTGGTCAGCTTCACGCGCTTTTACTGCCACAACTGTTCACCTGTTCACTCGAAAACTACAATTTCATGACATCACAAGGTGGAACAGAGCATTTTGAGGTTTAGAGACGGAGACAGACTGGTAATAAAGGGTCACTCAAACAAAAAAAACACAACTCCAGGTCTGTTTTTGACGACGTAACAACACCACAACACGACTCAAACCTCAGAATAGTCCGTTTTGCGTAATACGGGCCCTTTAAACGGCCCCTAAAGTCACACGTAAACCACACCGCAGACGCTTCTCGGCACTTACTTCCGGCCCCGTGTGGAGTTATAGCTCCCTCCGTACTTCTTCCGATTTAAGATGAGAGCTGCAATTTCTGGCACGTAGCGAGCAAACATGGCCTACATGCATAAACAGAAACAAAAAAAAGGCATGCACGGGGCCCCCGAGGACACAGGGGCCCCCGAAATACTTACTTTCGACCATTTACGGCACTATAGGAGCCGCCGTATTTCTTTCGATTCCCTATTAACTCTATGATTTCAGGGACGTAGCTGGCAAACATGGCCTAAGGAGGAGATAGACAGAGGAGAAGAGGCTAAAGCAGGACACACGGGAGATTCAAGACGGCAACCCAGCTCTGCTCGAGCCCGAGGACGTAAAGCCGCACTGCGGAACCTCTCCTCCGCTCCCCGCCCGTCTCCATGGAGATGTTCTCACTTTGTCTAGGACGTCCCGTAGTGTGATTTTTATTCATCACCGGGGGTTTTTTCTGTTGCTCAAAAATACAGTAATTCCTTCTTCTGTGAACAGATCTGACCTGTAATGCGCAATAACATCGCCATGGAGACGTAAAGCAGCGGGCACGGCCACGAGAAATGTTCCGCGGTGCAGCTTTAAATGTGCAAATTGTACAGTGATGCGTGGAGCGCGACTAATGGGAGTCGTTGAAATCACACACCCAAAAAATTATATATGCAAATTTAAGTCTATATCTTTTCAAGTTTTTTTTATTTATTTAATTTATGTATTTATTTATTTTATTTCCAATTATTTCATTTAATTTATTTTATTTTATTTATTTTTATTGTATTTATTTTATTTATCTATTTTGTTTTTTAAATTATTTTTTTATTATATTTTATTGCTAAAACATCTGCGTTTTGGTCCATGGTTGAGACACGTCGCAGTTGGTCCAATCCTATAAAAACGTGTGATTTTTATTTATTTATTTCAGAAACAAACAAATAAAAGTGTTATTCTGTAACATTGCGAGACTGGGTTGCCGAAATAGAAAAAAAAAAAATCCAGAATTTCTGCTACAAATCTCTAAAAAGTCTCTAATTTAAAAAAAAAAAAAAAGAAATGAAGACAAATGTAGAAATGGTGAAAATCAGATTAAAGTTTTGCACTAAAAGGAAGTAAATACATAAATGAGGAGTTTATGGGTTAAAAAAAAGAGTTAAATAATAAAAAATAAAAGAGGGGAATTCCTTTTGTGCCATGTTTAGTCCAACAAACACATGTGCAGTTCATTTGGAGAGAGCGGAAGAGACGGATTATTATTATTATTATTATTATTATTATTATTATTATTATTATTATTATTATTATTATTATTATTATTATTATGTGTTTTAGCTCCTGCTGCTCATTGTGATCTAAGGTTTTGTCTCAGTCAGAGCCTCTCACTCACTCACTCACTCACTCTCTTTTTCTTTTTCTCTCCCACTCTCTTTCTCTCTACTCTCTTTCTCTCTCTTTCCTCCTCTCTCTGTCTTTCTTTTTCTCCCTCATTCTCTTTCTTGAGAGAGAAAGAGAATGAGGGAGAAACTCACTCCCAGTCTCTTCCTCAGGCCCTCTCTCTCTCTCTCTCTCTCTTAACTCTCTTTCTATCGCTCTCAGTCTCTCTCTCTCCTCTTTCTTACTCTTTTCCCTCTCTCTCTCTCTCTCTCTCTCTAACTCTCTTTCTATCGCTCTCAGTCTCTCTCTCTCTCTCTCTATCCTCTTTCTTACTCTTTCCCCTCTCTCTCTCCCTCTTTCTCTCAGTCTCTCCCTCTCTTAATCCCTCCCTCTCTCTTCCTTTCTCTTTCTCTCTCTGTCAGTCTCTCCCTCTCTCCCCCTCTTTCTATCTCTCTATCTCTTTTTTCTCTCTATCTCTTCACCCTCTCTCTCTTTCTCTCTCTGTCAGTCTCTCCCCCCTCTTTCTCTCTCTCTATCTCTTTTTTCTCTCTATCTCTTCTCCCCCTCTCTCTCTTTCTCTCTCTGTCAGTCTCTCCCCCCTCTCTCTCTATCTCTTTTTTCTCTCTATCTCTTCTCCCCCTCTCTCTCTTTCTCTCATCTCTGACAAAATTACACTTGGTCACGACACTGTCTAATCTCACTCACGCTCTCTCTTTTTTCTCTCCCTCTTTCAGTCTCTTCCTCTCTCCCCTGTTTCTCTCTCTTTCTCCCTCTCTCCTCTATGACACGTTTACTCTTTGTCACGATAGTTTAATCCTTCACAGATTTCCTCTAAATCTCCCAAAAGCTTCTCTTCTTTCACTGTCTGATCGCGTGTCACATTTTCTCTTGTATTTTCACGCCTTCTTTATATTTTCTCATCATCGCAACAGGATTTTTGATTACAAATATTTGATTTCTTTAAATTTTAAGTTTAAAAATCAAAATGTAGTTAATAGTACAAATTATATCTTGAACTGAAGACTGAAATCTATATTTATAAACTAAAATAAGAATTAAATGTTTTTCAGAACTGGATCTAAACTTAGAGGTTACGTGAGCCAAAAGTCCGAAATCTTTGAACAAAATCCATCTTTTCGGTTTTTCCAAATGAACTGACGGAAGATTATGTTTCCTCAGATTTTGAATTTTAAATGCGGTTCAATTTCTTCTTCTTAACTCTGAATATGAGTTTTAATAATGTGTTTGAATCATTTTTTTATCTGAATTTTAAATGATTAAATTGTACATATACATTTTCAAAGTGTTTAAAAACTCAAAATTAAAAAAAAATAAAAAAAATCACCTTCTAAATCTTCAGCAAAATATTTTCAAGCCCTCAAATTAGTTGAAATTCAGAATGTGAAATTTGTAGTGAAAAAATTTGCCGCAAAAAGCCAAGATGCCAAGGCACAAGCAATCGATTCAGAGTGATCCGATCTAAACGCTCTGGTCTGAAGTAGCCTCAGCAAAACCTCATCTCTTTTATTTCTTCGCAATTTCTGAAACTTTTAAACTGCTTTTATTTGTTTGCTTTTATTTTAAAGCGCTCTTTTAAGCAACCTGTTTTTAAATCTATTCTTAAAACGCACTTTGGCCTTTGACACAGTTTCAGTTGTTGACATTTTATTCGATTGTTTTTATTAGATTCTGTTTTTATTCATGTTTTATTGTTTTTATTATTTTTATTTAATTATGTTCTGTACCACTTTGTTTTTAAAGTGTGTTATAAATAAAATAAATAAAGTCACAGTTGCAAAAAAGGCCAATAGGAAACGGTTTCCTCTGCGCTCACGATCGATTGCTTTTGCCTTGGCATCTCGGCCCTTTGAATTTTTTCACTACAAATTTCCCATTCTGAATTTTTACTGCTGAATTTGGGGCTTGAAAATACATGTGCTGAATTTTCAAAAGGTGAATTGTTTATTTAGATTTTTTTTTTTAAACGTATGTATAAATGTATACTTGAGAATAAAAATAATAAAAATAATTCAAACATTCAAACTTTTTCGGGGTCAGAAGTGAGAAATTCAACCGCATTTAAAAATCCAAATCCGATAAAACAAATAATCTTCCATAATCGTCATGGTGTTTGTTGGAAAAGAGAGTTGGGATGAAGTCTCCTGAAATTAAAACACTTAAAAATGTCAAAAAACTGTGATCAATAAAATGCAATAAATGGAAATAACACAACAACAAATGCTGAGGTGACCCAAAGCTGCTCATATTATTAGGAAGAACTAAACTGATCTGTGTGTGCTGCTAATTTATATGATTTTATACCAGATGCCCTCCCTTGTGCACTGTGTAACTTTTTGGTTTGCTTGTTGCTATGGATACGTCATTGCTCTGCCTGGAATGTTCCACAGTGTGACATTAAACAGCTCCACTTTACATTTATTCAATTACAGGTGGATTTATAGCTCAAAAATACCTAGAAAAACACTCATTCTGACTGTGAGCGGCGTCGCCTCTCCACAGATCTGACCTGTAACTTGGTCTGGTTTGGTCTCCATGGAGATAGAAAGGTTTAATGTCGTACTGTGGAACATTCCAGACAAAGTAATAACACCAGAAGAATTACACAATGCGATTTTAAATCATTTTTTCCCCCATGCAAATAGGATTATATGACATTTCTACACATCTACAAGACAAAATAAATAAATAGTTATACACATTTAGCGCAGTATATTTTTTTATAGTAATTCGTTTTAATGTTTTATTTTCATCATTAAAGGTGCATTGTGTAACTTTTCTGGTAGAGGGTCCTTCGTTTGCTTAGCTCCATGAAGATGTTATTACTTTGCCTGAAATGTTCCGCAATGTTACTTTCAATGCATCTATTTTCTAGACAAGCAGGCGACACTATCAGGTGAAGTTACAGGTCAGATCTGCGGAGAGGCGACCACTCTCACAGTACACTGCAAACATTTTAAAATGTACAACAGGTTATTCATTGTGTTTTCAGATTTATTATCGATTTACTAGACCAGAGACGACTCCATTCTGGTCTAGAGGTCGTTTATTTTAAGAAAACTTGTCAAGTAAAATGATCTTGCTGCACAAATTTTGGCCAAGCTTTATTGTAGTGAGAATTTGTCATTTCAAGGTATTTTTCAAACAACTAAAACACCTTGATTTGTTGCTTTTTGTTGCTCAAACTACAAATCTACTTTAGTCCTTGTTTAGATCTAGTTTAGTCCTGGTTTACATCTATTTTAGTCCTGGTTTAGACCTAGTTCAGTCCTGGTTTAGACCTAGTTCAGTCCTGGTTTAGATTTAATTTAGTCCTGGTTTCGACCTAGTTTAGTGCTGCTTTACTCCTAGTTTAGTCCTTGTTCAGACCTAGTTTAGTCCTGGTTTAGACCAAGTTAAGTCCTGGCATAGACCTAGTTTATTCCTTGTTTAGATATATTATAATCCTGGTTTAGACCTATTTTAGTTCTGGTTTAGATCTACTTTAATCCTGGTTTAGATCTACTGTAGTTCTTGTTTAGACCTTCTAGTTTAGTCCTGGTTTAGACCTAGTTTAGTCTTGGTTTAGATCTAATTCAGTCCTGGATTAGACCTAGTTTAGTCCTGGTTTAGTCCCAGTTCAGTCCTTGTTTAGACCTAGTTTAGTTCTTGTTTAAACTTAGTTTAGTCCTGGTTTAGATTTAATTTAGTCATGGTTTAGACCTAGTTTAGTCCTGGTTTAGACCTAGTTTAGTCCTGGTTTAGTCGAAGTTCAGTCCTTGTTTAGACCCAGTTCAGTCCTTGTTTAGACCCAGTTCAGTCCTTGTTTAGACCCAGTTCAGTCCTTGTTTAGACCCAGTTCAGTCCTTGTTTAGTCTTAGTTGATTCAGTTCTTGTTTAGATCTACTTTAGTCCTGGTTGAGGTCTAGTTAAGTACATGCTTGATGGCTGAGTTTAATGCCGTACTGTGAAACATTCCTGGCAAAGTAACAGCATCTCCATGGAAACAAGTGAGAAAAGTTGCACCTCTAAGACTTACGGCAGCTGCACCTAATAATATGCCCAGCGGTTTGGTTGAGGCGCTCGTGCACAGACACAAACGTGACGGGACTGTCCGGCGTGAGGTGCAATAAAGTTCTGAGGTTTTGAACTCTGGATGTAAATAAAAATGGAGGTGTTTTTTACCAGTCCTCCGAGGATGAAGAAGACCATGAAGAGCCGGCCCAGCGTGGTCTTGGCGTACACATCCCCGTACCCCACCGTGGACATGGTGACCATCAGGAGGTACACGCACTCCCAGTACGACAGCGCCTGGGAGTTCTGGAAGTTCTCCCAGGGGTCCCCAGAGTTCTCCACCTGCGAAGAAAACGGACGATTATACGAGCAAAATCCCTAAACACAGAGCTTAAAAACGTATTATTTCTATTCACAGCTTAACGCCTGAATTTATATAGATGTATATAAAGAAAAGTAATGTTTTTACATCTACTTAAATGTGTTTTTGCATTTAGGTTGATGGTAAATTAAGATGAGATTATTGATTATAGCAAAAAAAATGACCATATTTTTCGGATTCTAAGTGGCACTAGCCAAAAAATACATAATGAAGAAGAAAAAAACATGTATAAGTCGCACTTTTTGGGGGAAATATATTTTAGAAAATCAGACCAAGAAGCGACATTTCATCTTGAAAGGCGAGTTATAGAAGTTATAGTCATAAAAATAACCCAACAGAGAAGAATCCGTGTATCATTCAATTGTTTTTCAATATAACAAAAAAAATAACTCTTTTCTTTATTATCTGTCTCTAAAACCAAAATTAAAAAATGGATAATGATTTGGATTTCATTTTTGGTTCATATATATACGATTCATATATTTGGTTTATGGGCTGGCAGTGTGAAAAATGTAATATATAAGTCGCACCGGAGTATAAGTCGCAGCCAAATCATGAAAAAAAAGTGCGACTTATAGTCCGAAAAATATGGTAATTTGGTTATGTTGCAAATTTGCAGGAATGCAGCCGCTATCTCGACTTATATCTTAACGGTTTGTCACATATTTGTGACTCTCGGCATTAAGGGGTGAGTGTTTTAGATATTTATTTTATTTTCATTTATTTATTTTGCACATATTTACAATGCTGAACAAATTTATTAGACCACCACCCAGTACGAGGTGTTTGCCACGGCTGCCATATGTAATTTAACAGTGTTTCTGTTTACCAAAATATCTTTTTATGTTTCTATAACGGTCAATCCACCAGTATATGCAAGATCTTTGTGTCGAAATGATATCTTTAATGCTAAAATATAACTACTGTTGTTGCCATCTATAAATTCAAGTTTAATGTTTTCCAAAAATGACACCAAATTCTCATCCAAAACAAGTCTCTAGGAACAGTGAGAAACTATTTGGAACTCAATAACAAAAGAGACAATACATAGACCCGTTTAGTGTTCGTAAACAGTGGTGACGTTGGCTCGGTTGCACATTTTGGCAACAGGAGTGCGGCAGAACTCAGCGTCTTGTCGAGCTCTGCGGAAGGATTATCGTCAAAAGATCGAGAATATTTCCTCAACAAGTCGACTTTGACAAACGGTGTCCGACTGCCAGATCCTCGTGCGATCAGTGAGTAAAACTTTAAAACTTTAGTACGACAGAAGAACATCGATTCTGACAAACACACACAGAACAACCAGACATTTTGGTGCTGGAAATGTTTTTATCTCCGTCGTCTTCTGTCCCTGTTCAGTCGGAATGAATCAGAATGAATGAGGAACAATGACACTTCTGTTGCCAAAATGTGTGCACAGCTTTTTTTTTTTTTATCGCTTCCGCCCTAAAAGAGTCTATTCACATTCACTGTTAACGAATAACAATGAAATCATTCATTTGAAACAAGTTTTGGATACACTACAATGTTATTTATGTTGAAATGAATGAATTTAGCTTTAACTTTAAAACCTGTCTTCTTCAGGAACTCACCAAATGTATGAACCCTGCTGCTGTGAGCCATGTGCTTATGAAGATGGAGCACAGGTTGACCAGTTTTATCGAGTTACTGCGAAAACACAAGACAAACACGCAAGAGAAATACATTTATGAGTAAAAGTATTCAGGTGAAGTAGGACTCTGGGTTATTAAATGTGACTCGACTCGTGAATGAAAAAGATTAGAGTCATAATCTCCAGTGACATCTGTGCACAAAGATCCCACTACAGACGCAACGTGGACAAAATAAAGGAATATTACAACAGTTGAGAGTCAAATTTTATGATCAAAATAAAAAAAAATCTCTTATAATTCTCAGGTGGTGTGACTTTTTGGACTTTTACTATCAATAATTCTGCAAAATCATTGTCAAAAATCTTCAAAATCACTTATTTTTGAGTAGTTTTGACTAGTTTAATTCACTATACGCATGATTTATTCCAGTTTTTTGGCATTTTAAAATTAAAATAATGTTTACTGTATACACAATTTTAATTATATTGTATTTATTAAGTAAGCAATAAAAAGTATATCAAATTTAAATTAAAAACAACGTCTCCTAGTTTTGCCAAATCATTGTTACAATCTTTAAAATCACCTATTTTTGAGTAGTTTTGACTAGTTTTTGTCAATGGTTTGCAGACATTTTTAAATAATTATAAGGTTTAATGTCATGTTTTTTAATTATATTGCATTTATTAAGACAATTTCGTTTCATTTAAGAAATCAATAGAAATACAGTATTGTAGGAAATGAGATAAAGATGTAAAAATGATTCAAAACGAGATTAATATTTTGAATTCAGCTCGTTAATAAAATAAAAATAGATCAAAATAAAATATCGGACAGTAGCCCCAACTCACCAGATGAGAATAATCCAGTGTTATCACAAATAAACACCCACACATACGGTAAAAACATGCGGAAATTTAACGAAAAACTGTGGAAATTTGTAGAAAAACGTCCCCACTTACCTTGTTTTGAGAATATTCAAAAACTGTAAAATTTCTGAAAACTGAATCAACCTTAAGGCCCTCAGGAACCTCAAACCTGCGAAGGAAAAAGCACAAAAAAAAAAAAAACAACGTGAAAATTAATCAAAAACTGAAATTCAAAATGACGTCGTTAAAATGCAAATACCTTTCAAAGCCTCGTCCATGTTTATTTTAGCAACTCAAGACATTTGAAAACCCTAAAACTAAATAAAAGTACCTAAAACTATCAAATAAATCTATAAAATCTGAAGCGGTTTGTTTTAATCTGTCAGAGGTTTGTTTCTTTCACCTTTTACCTTTAGACCTGCGTCCTGTAATCTGGATTCAGCACAAACATCAGGAGATTATAATCTGAGTTCAGAGGTGGAGGAGAGAAACTACGTCAGAACTCAAAAACAAAGGGAAAGAGAGAAAGAGAGGGAGAGAGGAGAGAGAAAAAGGGGAAGGGCGTAGAGGAGAGACAGAGAGTGAGAGAGAGGAGGGGGTGAGAGAGAGGAGAAAAAGAGAGGGAGAAGAGAGATAGAGGAGAGAGAACGCTAAGGGAAAGGGGGGATACGAGAGAGAGAGAGCAAGAGAGAAAGATGAGAGAAATGGGAGTGAGGGATGGGGTGGAGGTAGGAGAGATGGAGGAGACAGACAAGAGAGATAGAGAGAAGAGAGAGAAAGAGAAAAGGGAGTAGGCGTGAGAGAGCAGAGAAAGAGAGGGAGAAGAGAGAGAAAAGAGAAAGGGGGATAGGAGGGAGAGAAAGAGATGGGGTGGGAGTAGCAGAGATAGAGAGAGAGACAAACAAAGGAGGAAATGAAGGAGAGAGAGAGGGGAAAGAAAGGGGGTAGGAGAGAGAGTAAGAGAGAGGAGAGGAGTGGGAGGGAGGGATAGGACAGAGAGAGAGAGAGATTGGGTGGGGGTAGGAGAGATAGAGGAGGCAGAGGAGAGAGAGAAAGAGTGACAGAGAGGAGAGGGGAGGGAGAAAGAGGAGGGAGAAGAGAGATGGGGTGGGAGTAGGAGAGATAGAGGAGACAGAGGAGAGATGAGAGGAAAGAGAGGAAGAGAAAGGGTGTAGGAGAGACAGAGAGGGAGGGAGTGGGAAGGAGAGAGAGGTGAGAAAGAGAGGGAGAAGAGGTAGAGGGGAGAGAAAGGTAAGAGAGAGGGGGATAGGAGAGAGAGAGTGAGAAAGAGATGAGAGAAAGGAGAGAGAGAGAAAAAGATATGGGGAGGGGATAGGGGAGAGAAAGAGAAAGTGAGAGAGAGAGGAGAGAAAAGAGAGAAACAAGAGAAAGGAGAGAGGGCAAGATGGGGTAGGGGTAGGAGAGATAGAGGAGAGGTAGAGAGAAGAGAGATAGAGAGAGAGAGGGAGAAGAAAGGAGGAGAAGAGAGAGGAAGGTAAGGGAGAGGAGGAAGGAGAGAAAGAGAATGAGGGAGAAAGAGAGAGAGAGAGAGATGGGAGTAGCAGAGATAGAGAGAAAGATGGGGAAGAAAGAGCGAGACAAGAGAAAGGAGAGAGGAGAGAGAACAAGATGGAGTGGGGGTCGGAGAGACAGAGGGAGAGAAAAAGAGACGAGAGAAAGAGATAGAGAGAAAGTGAGTGATAGAGAGAGGAGAGAGAAAGGAGAGAGGAGGTGAAGGTCAGAGAGGAAACAAACGCTTAAATGTGAAGGACGAGAGCAGAGGAGGAGTTTAATCACAAAACTAAATAACTAAATAAACTCTGGAAAGAGAAAAAAGAGGCAAAAACTAAAAAAAACAACAACAATAAAGAACGTCGGGGTAAAGCAATAATAAAACGCACTTTGAGTCATTCCATTTTAACACGATTTTTGGCATAAATCGATCTGCGTTTGGGTTTGTAGAAAAGAAACACAAACGAAAAGAGCCAGAGCGAGTTTTCCCTGCAGAGTTTAGCAGCGTGTGACTCATGCAACAGCGTCGAGTTTTGGAAAGACTCAACTAAACTGTGTGGAAAACAAGAGAAACTCTAAACAAATAGTCCATATCTACACAAATATACAAAAACTGGTGCTGAAAACATGTATTTCTTTTAGGTTTTCACGCCTTTTGGGTCCTGGGAGAGCACGATACCGAAAATACTTGGTAATGTCACCGCAGAAGACGCAATAAAAACATTTTCTCTTATAAAATGTATTGAAAAAAAGTATTGTTCAGGGAGAAGTATGAAAAACAAAACCGAAAAAAAAACTGAATACAGATGGTGCCCTTGCAATAACTGGACAAAAAAGCCCAACATCCAAAAGCTACGCCTCAAAATATCCCTAAATTTATGCTTATTTTTTGCGTGATCTTGACAATATTTCGACAATATTTTAGAAAATACAGGAGGAATGTGCTAAAAGGAGCCTGTAAAAGTCTTGGTTGAGGTTCACGTCTTGAATAAAACACGAATGGACCATGAAATTAACCACAAAAATGCAGAAACAGAACTTTATACCACTGTTTGGGAGATTACACGAGACGTTTCTTAAGTTAATTATCAACATCATACTTGATTTTGTAGGTTAAAATCTCCAAAACAGCAACAAAACAGCAACAAAACAGCAACAAAACAGCAACAAAACAGCGATATGACACAATACTACAATCTTAATCACACAAATCTCCAAATTAAACCTAAAGAAACAGCTCCACCATGTTTTTCGACCATAAACATTAGTTAGAGCTGAGCGACCCCCCCCCCCCAAAAAAAAAAAAAAAAAAAAAATAGTAGATTATTTTAAATAAAAAACTCGATTCACGATTCGATTCACGATTCGATTTGTTCATACAGCAGCATCCAAAACTTTCACCATGTTGTGAAAACCTCTTTTCTCCACTGAATAAACTGAAGCCTTTCATATGGTCACAGTAGGATGGGCTTTGCTTAAATGTTCTTAATCAATCGCCGGGAGCATTAATAATCGATTACTGATTAATCATTATGTTTTTATATAAAAATGATCATCGTTATTATGACTATTACTAATCTGCATAAATAAACTCTCAACTTTACAACATATAAAGCATCACCACTGTAGAGCCACAGTGTAGAGATTATAAAGTGTTTAATGCAGCTTTGGTTTTACAGAAACAAAACTTAAAACCACAAGCATAAAACTCTGTAAACTCTGGAAAAAAGCAGCTCTTTCCTCGTGCCGATGCGTTCAGCTTCTGTCGAACTAAAGGACACGACTCAGTGGATTATATGAGCGTCTTTCTGTGACATATTTGTTTGTGTCGTTCTCGGGGGGAAATGAAAGAGACGCAGGAAGTGAGTACGGAAAGACTATAGGAAGACTTAGCAAATGCAAAATGTACACGCTGTATAAAAAAAATCACGAAAAACACGAAAAAAACCGAATCAATTTGACGTTTGCCAACTCGATTTTCTGCCCAGGCCTATCGTCCGTGCATTTGCCCTCCTGCTCTGGCTCTTACCCCAGTAGGAGAGCACATGGAGGCAGGAGGTGAGGCTGTGACACGCCCCGTCCTGCTCCTCCTTCTCCGGGTGTAACGCTCGGACTCTGTAGCCCTTCTGGAACAGCTCCCCCGTCGATTTCTTCCTCCGCCTCGTGCTGTAAACGGCCTGAGTGCGCGTCCCGCCGTCTGCACCTCTGTACACCAGCATTTTGGTTGAAATCATCACCGAAATCTCCACCAAAAATGTTCAGTCATCAACTTAAAAAATTCAGATAAAAATTTGTTCATCTAAGCATCTAGGAAAAGATCGTCCGCCATGCGTATTCTGGTTGGAATTATGACCCAAAATGTTTGTTTTTTTAATCACAAATTGTTTTGGAAAGTCTTAAATGGTCCAACAAAGTGTCATTTGTTTACAAAAACACATAGAAAAACGGCTGCACACCATTTGTACCTCAACAGACCAGTTCTTGGGTTAGAATAATTACCAAAAATGTCCAAAATATCAGTTTGGAGCGATAAAGTCTTCCAAAATGGTCCAACAAAGCGTAATTTGTCCTAAAAAAAAAGTGGGAAAAGGGTTGTGCACCATTTGTACCTAAATACACCAGTTCTTTGGTTGGAATAATTACCAAAAATGTCCAAAATATCAATTTTTAGCAATAAAAGTCTTCCAGAATGGTCTGATAAAGTATTCTTTTATGAAAATGCATGGAAGAAAAGTAATCCACAGTCTGTACCTTGATACCTTGAAAATATCACCAATTTTGAGTTGTAAAGTCTTTCAAAACACTGTTTGACGATGGAAAAGCACAGAAGAATGGTTGTCCACCATCTATACTTAAATATTTTGGTTGGTATAATCGCCAAAAATGAAATAAATAAATAAATAATGATTAAAAAAAGAAGAAAAATCACCAATTTTGAGTTAAGTCTTCCAAAATGGTCTGATAAAGGGTAATTGTTTAAAGAATCACATGAAAAAAGGCTTGTCCAGCATCTATACCTAAATAGTCTTGTATTTTGGTTTGAATAATCGCCAAAAAAAATGTTGTAAAGTCCTTCAAAATCATAAAATAAAGGACAGTATGTATGGAAATGCAATAGAGAAGGCAAGTCCACTTTCTGTACCTCTGTAGGTCACAATTTTGGTTGGAATCATGACCAAAAATATACAAATATTACCAAATTTAAGCTGCAAAGTCTTACAAAATAGTCAAATAAAGCAACGTTTGACTATGGGAAAGCACGGAAGAAAAGTTGTCCACCGTCTGAACCTAAATAAACAAACATTTTGGTTGTAATTTTGACCAAAAACGTTAAAAATATCACCACTTTTCAGTTGTTATGACAAAATAGTCCAATAAAACACGGTTATCCACATCTGTCACCAATTTTGAGAAGCAAAATCTTCCAAAATAGTCCTAAAAAGCTCTGTCCGTCTCCGGAAAAGCTCAGAAGAACACGGCGAAGCTGCTTTCACATTCACAGCCAACAGGTTGTTAGCAAAAAAGATGTGAAAGCTGCTCTCCGAGGGCTTAAATTCATTCCTTTTCCATCAGGATATTGGACTTTAAGCTTCTTTAGGAATCAGCCCAGGAAACAGTCGACTCCGAATGACCCGACGTTGTAAAATCCGGCGACTAATCTTGGGCAAGAAATGTTCAAGCGGCGAACGGCGAAACGGGAGCGACACGAGAGGAGCCGCGGTGCTGAAGCGTCGGCCTGCGCAGGTTTTCGTGCGGGTTTGGAGAATAGAATAATCCCCATTATAATCGCAG
The DNA here is from genome assembly GCA_034769755.1 of Odontamblyopus lacepedii. Lineage (NCBI taxonomy): Eukaryota > Metazoa > Chordata > Actinopteri > Gobiiformes > Gobiidae > Odontamblyopus > Odontamblyopus lacepedii. The sequence continues at coordinate 29,219,825 of CM068360.1, forward strand.
ATGACGTAACGACCCGCGGACGTGGACACGGGGCAAAAAGAGCAGCTGAACGAGGAAGTGCTCGGACATGGGGCAGGGCTCGAGGTTACATAACGGTGCATCTATTTGAATGGAGAGTGGATGAAATACAGTGGAAACACACAACATCTCCATCAGAAAAAGTGCTGCTTTAAGTGAATAATGTAATATTGTCGACTTATGATAAATGCATCTCTTATATTAAAGTGTTTCATACATTTTGTTAATAAATATCCAGTGTTTCGAATGGTGAAAAGTCCTCAAAATGTTGCCAATAACAGGAAAAAAAATCTCTGATCTGGCCAAGATTTTACCACTTATATCAGGTTATTTCATCTTGTTTTCAGATTTATTATTGACTCACTGGTTCTGAATTGGTTGTATAATCTTAAAAATGGTCACATATGTTTCTTCCATGACTCAGCTAATCAGAAAATGTTAAATTTAGACAATAAATGTTTAAAAGAAGAAACTACAATCCGTTTGCCGTAGTTTTCCCCTGCAACACTTATGAATGGACCAACTACGATCATGTAAGACTGAATTCACGTATTTGTATCTAGAATTTAGCATCTTTAAACTTATATCAGGCCATTTATACTAATCCTAAACCCGTTTTAAGAATGTTTATTTAGAATTTAGCAGAATTTAAAGCATTTTATCTCAAATTTGGCATCCGAGAACTTATTACCAGGCCACAAACACTGATCATAAACTGGTTTTAAATATGTTTAGTTGTTGTTTTAAGGCTAGTGGGATTTGGTCTGAGCATATGGTTCTTGCTCTTGTTTTATTTTGCTGGTCTATTTTTTTATTTTATTATTGTTGTCCTTGCTTTGTATTTGTGCAGCACTTTGGAAACTGTTTATGAAATTTGCTATAGAAATAAAGTGGATTGGATGTTTATCTAAAACTTAGCATCTGTAAACTTATTTCCAGCCCATGAACACTTACAGAAACGGTTTCATTCTCGTCTAGAGGTCGTTTATTTTAAGAGAACTCGTCAAGTAAAATGATCTCGCTGCGTGGACAGATCATTTCACTACTTTTAAGTCGTTTTCTGGTAGATTTAAGTGTTTGTATCTTAAATTTAGGCTTGTTGTGGTGCTGGAAGGGGCAGATTATCAGCCTCACTTCTGTCACTTTGCCCCAGGGCAGCTGCGGCTACAACAGAAGCTACAAACTACAACTATAAAGTGAATGGAGAATGACTGTAGTGTAGCTCTATGATTGGACGGCAAAGAACAATTGAAACGTAAGGAATTATTGTGAAAAACTACATTTATTAAAACATTTTGAACATATATTTCTCTTTTATTGGTCAATATTATCAAAACTTTCCTTTAATTTAAGTTGTCATTATGTTTATTGTACTCGTCAGCAGTTTAATATATTTTAAACCAGCTCTGGGGCAGATTTGAAACATTTTAAAGGGCAAATATTACACTATTTTTTAATCTATGTTGTATAATAATGTTTCCTCATCACAAACAGATCTGGAGTTGTGTTTTTTCCTGCATATTTAAGATTGAGCTCTTCTGTCAAACAGAAAAACACCCTTGTTCCACTTTGTGATGTCATTTGGTGATACAGGAAGTGCTCCACTGTGTTTTTAAACTCCACACACCTTCACTAGAATCATTTGGATCGACTGAACGAAATGTTTATGACGCAGCTGTTCAAGTTCATTCACAAAAACTGTTTCAAAACTGTTGTAAATATGCAAATGATCTCACTGTTTGTTTTTAAAGCCTTTAAAACACGACGTCATCCTCTCGAAAACACAAACTCCGCCGCCTTCTGACCCCTGAACTTCTGCACGACTCCGAAACAAACACTTTCAAAACAGGAGACGCGTCTGAGGAGGATCAAGGTGTGAAAACCGGTGGAAATGAAGCAGCAGCCACACCTCGGAGTGAAGGTGAAGAGAGAGTCTGGCAGTGGAAAACACAGGGTAAAAATAGAACGGCAGAAACAGCTCCACTCACAGAAGTTCAGTTCATTTGTGTTTGCTCGGATACACAGAGACGTGTGTTGACGATATTAAAAAAGACACTCAAGACGCGCTTAAGGTCTTATGTTGCGCAAAATTAACTCTTGTGAGCTTTAATCCATGTATGTGTTAGAATATTGAGCAAAAATGTAAAGAAAAATATCACAAATTTGATTTGTAAAGTCTTCCAAAATATCTCTATATGGAAATGCAAAGAAGAAGAAGAGTTGTCTGACATATATACCTACAGAAAGTAGGAATTTAGATAGAAGTTTGGTCAAAAATGTTCAAAAAGATCACAAATTTTGACTTGTAAAGTCTGTCTATGGAAATGCAAAAAAGAAGAGGTGTCTGACATCTGTACCTCCAGAAACTATGATTTTAGATAGAAGTTTGGAATCTTGATCAAAAATTTCCAAAAAATATAACAAATGTTGAGTTGAAATATATAGAAAGACACGAGGGAAGGGAACTTCACATTCTGTACCTCAAAAGACCAGCATTTTGGTTGGAAAAATAACTCAAAATGTTCAAATTTCCAAAAATATCATAAAGTTGTAAAGACTGCCAAAATATCCGTCTTTGGAAATGCAAAAAAAGAGGAGTTGTCTGACATCTGTACCTCCAGAAACTAGAATTTTTAATAGAAGTTTGGTAAAAAAAATTCCAAAAATATCACAAATTTTGAGTTGTAAAGTCTTCTGTCAATGAAAATGCAAAGAAGAGTTATCTGACATCTGTACCTCCAGAAACTAAGATTTTAGATAGAAGTTTGATCAAAAACTTCCAAAAATATCACAAATTTTGAGTTGTAATATATAAAAATGCACAAAGGAAGGGTAGTTTGCATTCTGTACCTCAAAAGACCAGCATTTTGGTTGGAAAAATAGCTGAAAATGTTCCAAAACTTTTACAAATTTAGAGTTGCAAAGCCTTCCAAAATAAAACTCTCTCCATTTATATTCCTACACCTCCGTAAACCAGAATTTCAATTGAAATCAGGACCAAAAATGTCCAAGAATATCACAGATTTATAGTAAATGATAACGCTGTTTTATTCACACGTGTTTGTGTTTCACCTACGATTAAAAAAAAACTTCTGATAGAGCAATAACCAAAAATTGTAAAGTGCTGAATTCTCTTGTCAAACTAAAATGAATTCTTACTTGCAAATAGGTAAATCCATAAAAATACAGCTCTAATAATAATTATAATACTTTTTATTTACATAGCGCTTTTCAGGACACTCACAGACACTTCACAGAACACAGCTAAACAAAGATTATCAAGAATTATTTGAAGAACAATATATTTAAGCTTCAAATTACTACACTAATACTTAAGGAAAAACAACTTGCTGTTCCCGCTCAGGCCACTAGATGGAAGCAGCGGAAAACAATACGTCCTGGTTTGTTTTGATTCTCTGTGAAACATTATGCAACCGAGTCTGAAGTGGGAGGATGTGAAGAGGAGCAGGTGTTTGGGACATTGGAAAACAAAATAAAGACGCAGAAATCTAAATAAATTCTACAATTATATTAGAAAGACGCAACAGATTTAATAAGAAGACGACCGAAATCCACTGTCCTTCCTCTGTACCGTGCAGTCACTGTCACTTTTCTGAAATCTGTCACAATCTGTGAGCACATGTGGTTTCAGTTTAATGTATTTTATAGATGAGTTAATCGGGGACAAGCTTTATCAAAACAAATACGGCTGCTTATGAGGAAAAAAGGAAAATAATAGAAAATAGTACAGGGAATTTCTGCAGAATCAGTGAGCAAAGCACCAAACCGTTAATCAGAAATGAGAGAAATGTGATTTTGAGCTCCTTCCTTTTACACGCGTCCCTGAAATAAACAAATCTGATGAAGCAACTGTGTTTTTGTTGTGACTCGAGACGCGACGGTGGAAGAGGAGACCAGACTGATATAAAAATAGAAAGAGGAGGTTTGGGTGGTATCCAACTTTTGATACCGTTAAACCTTCTCAGCATTTTCCCGGGGTTTACGGTATTACCATGACTAATTAAGAATTTGTATCTTGCACCTAAACCGTTCAGAAACAAAAACGCAGCAAGTGAGGCGCAAGTTCTGATCAAACCAAACTTTGCAGCGCGTTCGATCGCATCAGCGTCAGCGCACGAGCTGTTTTTATCAGCGCTTATACTTTATGCAAATGAGCCATGCGGTTTTAAGTTTCGCTTCTGTAAAATGCAAACAAACGTGCGCAAAGCTGCATTGAACACATTATTACTCAAAGTCTATAACGAGCAGAATCCTGGAAATGTAGAGCGGTGGAGAGGACCAATCACAGCCCTTATCGTCTGTGTCGTTTTGAGGCGTAGTTAGAAAGTTTCAGAGGTGCACGTTGGTCGACGCAAACACGTTTTGACGCAGAACCATAAATCGGGCTTTACCGTCTCCTCCGTGAAAGTCTGACTTCGCCCTCGAGCGGGAACTTTCTCCTCTTCAGCGCCTCGTCCCCTCTCGACTCTCGGCTTCAATAAAACGTCTCCATCGCAAACTTTTGGGCTCAACGTCGCACACGAAGCGTCAGTCAGGTTTGTTTCTTCTTCCTCGCTGCGTGTGGACGGAAATCTCCGAGCGTAACGACGTTTGAAGAGGAGAGAGAGCGGAGGGGAGAAAGTCCTGCTGTGGTTTTAACTCCTTATGCAGATTTTTTTTAAATGACGGTGATGAAATTGATACGGCTGCTACTTTTTGATACCGCGGGACACCGGATTACCGCCCAACCCTAACAGAGAGCGATAGATGAAATGAAATTCTTTATGATTCAGCTACGATCCCCAACTACGATCCCCAAACGTTTCAGATTTCACTTTAAAACCAAAGCAGAGGTTCATAGATATAATACTTGTCAGAATCGTAATTTTCATGTTCCAAAATGTGTCACATCAACAGCTCAGTCCTGCGACGATCCAGACGCTGTAAATTATGGAGCAGTTTTCACATCTGGTTTGTGACGGCAGATCAGAAATGTCGGAAATGTTTGAGATTTCGTGACCATGTTTGATAGTCTTTAAATTTTGGATGTTTCATTGTGTTTTAATCCATGTTTAAATCAAATGTATTTAATCTAATCTAATTTAATATCTTTTTTTTTTATTAATGTGCAGCTATAATGTTCAATTTTAACATATTCATATGGTGGAGGCTTTAATATTTCGCCCTTATTGACTTTTTGCCTCTTGTTTTCGCCTATTGTTGTGTTATATACGTACAAAATAAATACATAAATGCCCCTACAGGTCTCGTTTAAAGGTGCACTATGTCACTTTTTGGTTGGGGGCCCGTCACCTCCTTGTTTCTATGGAGATGTCATTGCTCTACTTTATATTTCTTCAATTACAGGTGGTTTTATAGCTCAAAAATACTTAGAAAAACACTAATTCTCCACAGATCTGACCTGTAACTTGGTCTGGATTGGTCTCCATGATGACAGAAAGGTTTAATGCCGCACTGTGAAATATTTTAGGCAAAGCAGTAACATATTCATGAAGAAAAGCATCTGACAAACCCTAAACCAAGACATAATTTTGTTTTGATTAGGGATTCTTAACCTTTTTTACCTCCAGGCTTGACTTTTTTAGTAAAAGATAACCCAGGGGTCAGTTTCATATTAAATCTATTATAACTTTCTGATTTTAGGTTCCTCAAGAAGGTAAAAAAAGCACTGCATGGGTCCAAATCATCTTGTTTTCCCCACACTTTATATTATCTGAAGAAAAATCCACCTTCCAGACTTTGTTCAGGTCCTTACCGAGCCAGCTCCTGTTCAGATACACCGACACGAAGACGGGAGGAACAGTGAAGAAGTCGACCACGGAGTTCACCTCCAGCCAGAACCACAGTTTATCGTTGGCGGCGATGAACTGGAGACGGAAAAGAGAAGAAAGACGAAGGTCAGGATGGTTAATACAAACGCAAAAATCTCTTTCGTGCCTAAATCTCGCCTTAAAACGCACTTGTTCACTTTGGCACAGTTTGAGATGTTGACATTTTATTAGATTGTTTATATTAGATTCTGTTCTATTCATGGTGTTTTATTGTTTTTATTAGTTTCATAAGATGTTTTATTATTGTCTTTATTCAGCTATGTTCTGTAGCACGTTGGTTAACCTGTGTTGTTTTTAAAGTGTGTTATAAATAAAGTTGTAGTTGCAGTTACAGTAAAAATAGCCATTTAGTCCAGTTAAAGATGCACAGTGTAACTTTTCGGGTGAGGGCGTCTGTCATAAGCTTGTTTCCATTGGGATGTTTCGGTATTTCCTTCCCTAGAATGTTCCACAGTGCTGCAATGAACTTATGTATTCATTCACTGTGTTTATTATACATTCATTTGATTACAGATGCTAATAGTGCAAATAACTGCCTTGATATTCCTATTGTTATTATTAGTTTTTTTATTCATGCATTTGTTTACATTTAGCATTAAAGTTGAACTCTGGCACATTTGAAGCTAAAGTCCGTTGCTAGAGGTGGTCGAATTCTGTCAGAAGCCAAAAAACGGCACAGATCAGTGTTTCCTCGGCGGAGATCTCACTGTGGCAGTGAGTCTGTCAAGGCAACAAACTAGTGTAGTGATGGGGGCAAGTTCTGAACTTCCACGTAAAACGAAGAAGCTTAACACGACTTTAACCCATCTTACAACAGCCACGAGTCTAACAAACAAAACGCTCTGCCTGCACTGCACAGGCCAAACCCCAAAAGACTCGATCACCGATGTCGTTTCTAATCCCATTTATTTATGAGTGAATTATATTTTTTGAAAAAAGCTAAAAAAAAAAACATTCCTGAACCATTTTCTTTCAACAACTTTCAGTTTCTCCTCACTTGTTGTTTCCGGCTGCTCACCGCTGCTGGAGTCGACAATGGAGTGTTTTGTACAGTGGGAAATCAACAAAGGTTGAGCTAAGGTTCAGCTAAGGCGGCTTATAAAGTTGTTTTCTAACGTTTCCAGACACTAATGAGTGAACCAGGCAGAGAGTTTTGTTTGTTAGACTCGTGGCTGTTGTAAGATGGGTTAAAGTAGTCTGTATTTTTTTTTTTAAATGTATTTATTTATTTCAGGGACAGTGCATATTAATCAACATTTGCATGTAAATATGCCAGAGTTAGCCAGACGGCTCCTTTTCATCTGTAGTCCCTCGACAGATGTTAGGTGTCACTTCTACATAACAGAAAATCACATTACAAAATTAAAATTAATCTTTCTAAAAAGTACATTACTTCAGACAACTCAGTTACAAGGATTCACCCGCAATCAACGACCAGTTAATTACAGATATTCACTCTCACTCAATAACCTAACAAGTTAAGCTTCTTCAGTGTGAAGCAAATCGCTGTTTTATGTGGAAGTTCAGAACTTGCCCCCATCACTACACTAGTTTGTTGCCTTGACAGACTCACTGCCACAGTGAGATCTCCACCGAGGAAACACTGATCTGTGCCGTTTTTTGGCTTCTGACAGAATTCGACCTCCTCTAGCAACAGACTTTAGCTTCAAACGTGCCGGAGTTCAACTTTAATGAAATCCTAACAACACCAAAAAGAGTGGGAAGAAGAAAACTCTTGTGTGTGGAGGAGCCTCTACACAGATCTGACCTGTAACTTGCCCTGGTGGTGCCAAACGCTTGTCTCCAAAAGATTACAGTTACATTTCAGTCGTACTTAATCATTCTTAATACCAAAGTTGATTCTCAAAGTTGCTTTTTTAATTTTCTTCTGCATTTTTCCTTCACTCCACAATGATCCAGTGACTAAACTATTCTATCCACAGCTGCCCCGGGGTAGAAAATCTGCACCATCGACCCTCAAACTGCCACAAACAATCACCCACACACCAGATTCATACTCGGGAATGTGGGTGAAGTGTCTTGCCTGAGGACACAACAACAACTTGCATCGTAAATCTGGTTAGCATCAAATTAAGGAGATTTAAACAGTTTATAAAACACTTTCCAAAACAGACGCAATAAACTTTAAGTTTAGACAAACTTTAAAAAATTATTTGGGCTTAGTAGCTCACAAAATATTATCATAACAAAGAGTAAAAAATGTAAATGGTAAAAATAAATTCTAAATAAGTAACAGAAACAACAGCACAAGTACAAGTCAAAATAAAATTGAAAAATAAGTAATAAAAAAAATAAAATCTTAGGTCATAGGAAGACGGGAATGACAGGATTTAGTTTTATGTTATATTTTGAATACTGTCAGTGGAGTTTGCATGTTTATATGTTTGGCCTGTGTGGTTAATTTCGTTCTTTTTTCCATTAAACATAATCTTCCTGAACCAATTGACCTTCAGCGTCGACATAAGGGACATAAGCACCTCGGCGTCCAATTGCGCCCTAATGCACTCACATGTGATTAGAATAGGTGAGCACAATGTGACTCCAGATTAAACCTCGGTGCAGAAGCCGAACTGAAGAGGAAGAGCTGTTTAAATGCAAGAATAAATCAGAGAGAGACTCCATGGACTCTTTTAAAAACATCTTAAGACATTGCTTTTTAGACAGGCTTTCACTTGACTGTGTATTGTTCTTGTTTTTTCATCTGTTCTAGTTTATTCCTCCGTTCTAGTTTATGTTGTTCTTTGTACTGTTTAAGCGCTTTGTGATTTTTATCTGTGAAAGGTGCGATAGAAATAAAGATTTACTTACTTTAGAGTATGTTTATGATGTAGGTTTTGTGACTTTTATAGAGAATGGGGTTTTATTTTGTGTAAAAGCTGCTAAACCCTGTACTTTAGACCTTTGCAAACAAACAATCTGTTGATAAAAGCTTTAAAGGTGCACTGTGTAACTTTTCTGGTGGGAGTCTGCCACTTGCTTGTCTCCATGGAGATGTTATAGGCTCTATTCACGCTTTCATCACAAACCAGGAAGACGTTCGGAAACACGTGATGACGACTTTCGGTGTAGTTCCCGACGCTGGGCTCGGCCGACTGTGATCAAACCCATTCATACATTTTCTTCCGCTTATCCGGGGCTGGGTCACGGGGACTCCCAGACTTCCTCCACACCAGACACTTCCTCCAGCTCCTCCAGCGGGACGCCAAGGTGTTCCCAGTCCAGCCGAGAGACGGATATCTCTTTTCCACCGCTACAAACCTGCCAGTTTGGTGCTGGTGCTTCCTGCCGATTGTCCAAGATTATCGCACCCCACGTCACCAGTTCTCACTTCTTTCTTCCAGGCTTTAATTGGGTTGGAACTGAGTTGGAACCTGTTTTCCAGGGCCAGAACCAGGTTTATTTGTGTGGAAAAACAAAGAACTGGTTCAAGATTTGGCACTGGCACTGGCCCTGGTGGAAAAGGGGTATTAATCCCTTGAACGTGTCCTGGGTCTTCCTCGGCTACTCATTCCGGTGGGACATGACCCGGAACACCGATCCGCCTGTCAGTCTCACCACCTGTCCTCCCCTCAGTCGCGAACAAGACCCCGAGATACTTGAACTCCTCCAGTTGACGTAAAGACTCCCCACCCACCCGGAGAGGGCAATCCACCTTTTTCCGGTCGAGAACCACGACTTTGGATTTGGAGGAGCTGTGATCAAACCCACTGAAGTAAATGTGATGGTTGGTAAAATTAAGTCTGCAGATGCATGTGCTGTTTGGAATCATCTTGACTTTGGCGCCCTCGTCTCTTCTAATCGCATGTGCCCAGAGCGTTGAGAGATATGCGTCAGTGGGGAAATGATGAAAACTGAGGTACGATTAGAGTTGCTGATTCGCCGAACATAACGGAACGCTACAACGATGTGGAGATGAAGAAAACTGACATTTATTTTCTCATTTTTCCTACACTTTGTTAGACTTACTACCACAAACAGAGCCCGCCGGAAGGTGTCATCGCATGTTTTTGTGATGGGGTGGCAATAGCTCAGTTGTCCACTAATCTGAAGATTGGGGGTTCGAATCCCGCTCTCGACATAAACATCATTGGTTGAGCGGTCAAATCCACTGACTCACAGGTTGGCTGGTGTGCTTCCCACTCCCACAGATGAATGCTGTTGTGCAAGACACTTAACCCACCTCGCCCTCAGTGTCTGCGTACACTGGTGTATGAATGACTGTGTGAATGGGTGAGTGGTTCTTTCATGTAAAGCGCTTTGAAGTCTTGAAGGTAGAAAAGTGCTTTAAAAATGTGACCATTTAAGTGTGAATAGAGTCAGAAACACGCCTCAGTATGTGTTTATCTTGCATTCAGTCAATTATAGCTAAAGAAAACATGTTAGTTAATGTGAGCGGCGTCGCCTCTCCACAGATCTGACCTGTAACTTGGCCTTGTGGCATCGCCTGCTTGTCTCCGTGGAGATGAATAGGTTTAGTTCCAAACTGTGGAACATTTCAGGGACAATATCTCTATGGTAAAAAGCATTTGACGAAGCCTCCACCAGGAAAGTTACATAGTACGCCTTTAAACCAGCATTTTAATACAATCTATTAACGTGGACATGTTATTGCTTTGACTGGAATGTTCCACAGTGCGGCATTAAACCATTCTGTCGTCATGGAGACCAAACCAGACCAAGTTATAAGTCAGATCTGTGGAGAGGCGACTCCGCTCGCAGTCAGAATTCAGGTTTTTCTCAGTATTTTTGAGCTATAATACTATAAAATGTAATAAATGTAAAATAAAGCAGTACTGTAGAACATTCCAGGCAGAGCAATGACATCTCCATAGAAACAAGCAGGTGATGGACCCTCCACTTGAAAAGTTACGCAATGCACCTTTACATTACTCTTACTTGAATAGGACTTTCCCCCAATACGTTTTACGCTATTTTATAATTTACGTCATTTCTTGTCCCACTGCTTTGTACTTCTACTTGAGTAATACTATTTTGAAGTAACGTTACTCTTACTTAAGTACTCCGTTCACTTCTGTTCACCTCCCTCCCCAAATTTCTCCACTCATGATTCATTTTGAGCACGAACTCACCCTGAGCCCGAAGTAGAGCAGAAAAAACACGTTGAAGGCCATGTCGATCTGGAGAGTGTAGTCTTTGTAGAAGATGTGGCAGGACTCAATGGGGCTGAAACACAGAAAGAAACACAAATATGAATGTACGATTTGACCAACAGCACATTTAAAATGCTCAAAATACTCAAAAAGATGCATTCTCCTCTTCCTGTGAATGCAAAAATAACAAATAATAATAAAAAGTCAAAAGTGCAATTAGTTTATGTGTTAAAACCATGCAAAAAGTCAGAAACAGGCAATTATCCAGTCTTAGTTAACCCTTAAAACCTGCTTAAAATCTTCTTACAAGTGCACATTAATGTATTTAAATAAGCTGGAGGCTCAAAATGTAGAGACTTTTTTCACAACGGCCGGAAGTGTCGAGCTGTAGGTTTGTGGAACTTCCGGTTAATGGTTTTCTGTGGCAAAATGTCTGTGGAAATGTCTAAGTCTACCTACGTTTGAAGCAAAAATGCGTTTCGTTCTCACCCTTATTCCGCGTTTACACGAGCGTTTTGGGGAATTCTGCGTGCGCATTGAGACACAACTCGCAGTTTGTCGATGCAGCACCACCAAAACCAAACGCCTGTGTATAAACCTTCTAACCTTCTCCCCGCTGCTTCTCCGGTGCACCAAAAATGTCTGCGATGTGTTGAAATCGTCTTCTCTGCTCTGAATGACTCTGTGTGATCAATTCAATTAAATTTCAATTCAATTTATTTTTGTAGCGCCCAAAATCACAACAACAGTTGCCTCTAAGGGCGTTCCAAGATTTTGATGAGTAAAACATACACACAGACATATCAAAACAGGAATAAACAACATTCATGTAAAGCAGCAAATGAAACATGGTCCAGTCATCCCCTGTCCTTAGACCCTCCTTCTCAGCAAGGAAAAACTCCAAAAAACCCAGGGTCCTGGGAAAAAGAAGAAACCTCGGGGAGAACTACAGTGAAGGAGGGATCCACTCCCATGGACGGACAGGCTATAGATGTTCAGGCCCGTGGGCCAGTTCGGTATGGCCACAGCTACCCAGGTGGGGAAGGAGCCAGGGGAGGAGCCAGGCGAGGAGGAGGAGCTGGGAGAGGAGGAGGAGCTGGGAGAGGAGGAGGGCCAAGCAGGTAGGATCAGCGGAGTCGCTTTCTCGCACGAGTCCTGTGGCATTTGCAGCTGCTCGGGCGAGTTGAAGCTCTGCCGTGTTCGTTTTTTTTCCTCGTGCTCGGGACTTACCCTCTACACCGCGCCCCACGAAAAACGCGACGACAGGGTGGAGCGTTTCCGAGATTTCCACTCGTGAGGGCGTTTTGGAAGGGCGTCTTCTTCACCAGCTTCATAAATCTTCATCCAACAAGGTCCACAAAGGAGAAACGTTTTTCCATGAAGAATTTATCCACAACGATCAAGGTAAGAAAGACGGTAAGTGAAATGCTGAGCAAAGCTAATGTTATGGTTTCCTACAGACGTCTCGCATTCTAACTGCACAAATTTATCTGTCTATGCTAACATCGACATCATGAAATTGATTTTTTGTTTTAATTCTAGGTTCAGTCTGAGTGAACAAGTTTCTTCTGTTTTATTCATGACCATAACGTTAGTTTTGCTCAGTAGTTTCACTAATTCTCGTCGTTTTCCTTTGAGTTTTCGCCTTTCTTACCTTGATCGTTGTGGATAAATTGTTCATGGACAGAATGTTTATCCTTCGTGGACTTTGTTGGTTGAAGATTTATGAAGCTGGTGGAAAATACGCAAGACATTTCCACAGACATTTTGCCACAGAAAAGTTCCACAAATCTACAGCGAGACTCTTCCAGCTGTCGTAAAAAAGGTCTGTTTATTTAGGTCATGATTATGGACTAATTATGGTGATGGTGCGCTGCTGTTTTCTTATTAAAACAAAGTGCAATACTTTAATGGCAACATAAATTTTGGGTCTGACTTTTATTTGACAACTTAAAAGTGGAAGATTTCCAAAATATTTAATTGTATTACTGTGCACTTGTGTATAAACGCAGTGGTTATCAACGAATGGATGAAACTATAGGACAAGTGTAATATAATAGCAAAACGTGCACTGCGTAACTTTTCTACTTCGCTAAAGATACAGCACTGCTCGTTTCCATGGCGATATTACTGCTTTGCCTGTCACAATACGGCACTGAACTTCGTGGCTCCACCTGACCAAGTTACAGCTCAGATCTGTGGAAAGGCGACTCTAAACACTGTAAGAATTTATGTTTTTCTAAGTGTTTTTGAGCAATAAAAACACCTGTAATACAACAAATGCTACATAAATGTTTAATGCCATACTGTGGAACATTTCAGTCAAGGCTGTGACATATGGAGACATGGAGAGAAGCAGCTCCGGCTAAAAAGTTACGCAGTGAATCTAAAGAAAATTAAAATGATCTGTTCAAAAGAACTTGTGTGAATTTTGTCATGAAGATTTGATTCATCATTGAGTTATTTTAGGTTTTTTAATGATTATTGTTCATTATTTTTGGAGATTTGGTTCATATTTTTGGTATTTCAGCAGAGTTTTAAGGGTTAAGTTCATGCACCGTTCAGACTCAGTGTTTTTGTGGTTTTCAGGCCAGAGCAGAACAAAAGTCTCACCATCACAAAGCCCCAAAAACCTGCACCGGGATTCAGACAGAGACACAAGGAGAGTTAGTCTGTTAGTGCGGCAGGGAAAAGAGGAGGAAGAAGAGGAGGAGGAGAGAGGGAGGAGGAGGAGGAGAAGAAGAAGGAGAAAAAGAAGACGAAGAAGAAGGGGGAGGAGGACGTGGAGAAGAAGAAGAAGGAGGAGGAGGAGGAGAAGAAGAAGAAGAAGAAGAAGAAGGGGGAGGAGGAGGTGGAGAAGAAGAAGAAGAAGAAGAAGGAGGAGGAGGAGGAAGAGAGGAGAAGAAGAGAAGGGAGAGAAGAAGGAGAGGTGAAGTGGAGGAGGTGGAGAGGAGGAATAGAGGAAGAAGAGAGGAGAGGAGGAGACAAGTGAGAAGAGGAAGAGGAGAGAAGAGTAAGAGGAGGGGGAGTGGAGGAGGAAGAGGAAAGGAGGAGTGAGAGGAAGAAGAAGGAGAGGGAGGAGAAGGGAGAGAAGAAGAGGAGAGAAGAAGGAGAGAAGGAGAGGAAGGAGGCGAGAAGGCAATGGAGAGGAGGAATAAAGAAAGAGGACGAGGAGTGAGATTGAGAGGAGGAGTAGCAAGATGAGAAGAGGAGAAGAGGGAGAGAAAAAGGAGACAAGAAAGAGACGGAGGAGGAGAGAAAGCGGTGGAGAGGAGAAATAGATGAGAAATAGCAAGATGAGAAGAGGAGGAGGAGTAGAGGTTTTTAACACGATGCATCAGTTTATTTAAGGTAAAGGATCCTGTGGTTTTCAGGCCAGATCCCCCAAAGTGACAAAAACCCCGGGTCCCCACAAAAATGTTAATACGACGCCTCTGGGGGACACAGACTCACACTTTCCAGTATTAATACACCACTATGGGGGTGTCCTGCATGTGTGTGTACGGCGGATTGTCCAGGAGTTACCACGGTCACACAGCAAACACAAAAACACAATCAAAAACCCCTTTTAGGTGTTTTTTTCCGGATAAGCGAGTTCTTTATGGTTAAAATAAAGCTCAGATTAAAGTCTAACTTGTGTAACGGAGCTTCAGACAGAGCAGTGCCCACAGTTAGCGCTTAGAATCACATCTAAAGGGAAACCTGGCGAAGTATTAATACAGACAAAACTAAAAACCAGCATTTAATTACCCCGAAGTTTTGCAATTTTTGTGTATATTGTTTATGTCTTCTCGTACGTACGTGTAGAATACTATTTGTATGTATATATGCTATAAATATGGAAAAAATAATAATACAAAAAGTACAAAAATAAAGAAAACAGTGGGGACTTTCATATGCTCATAGCAGATCACCCACAGGAGGAGGTAGGCGTATTCTCAGGTGACGGTTCACACCTTAGGGCAGTTCGACACACTAATAATAGATGCTCTTTGCAGTAAACAACTAGAGTGTGTGAGTTTCAGTTCAGCGCAGATTAAAACGGCAGTGGAGCAGAACCCGGTCAGAACTGAAGAAGCTGCTCATGTTTAAGGTGATCAGTTCAGTCTTTACTCAAGTGTGAACCCTCCTGGACGAGTTTATAATGTGAACCATGAACAGAATCCTACTTTTTAAACATAGACTCCGGATCAAAATGTTAAGACCGGTTGGAAAATGGCAAGAATTCACATTTTGCACTGTTGGATCTTAAGAAGGTTCTAAGTAATGCTTCCAAATCTTCGCAAAAATGTGGATTCGGTGTCGTTTTCTGTCAGGTCACGACTGTCACGACCTCCTGGTGGCAAAGGCAAAACAGCTTCCGCTCTACGAACGCGGTCGGATTGTTGAGCTGCATCAGCAAACCTCCGTGAAGTCGGACCCGTCAAACGCAAACCTACACGAAAACTACGTCAATCGTTTGTGCTTCGTTTGTGCTGCAAAAAGTTTTGTTCGTGCTTCTTTAGTTTTGGAGAAAGTAACGATTCTTTTATAGGTCAAATTGGGGTCAAGGAAGCTTAAAAATGCACTAAAACGCCAAAAATACCCTCCTGTGGCCCCCGTGACCCAGCTGGATTAAGCGGGAGAAGATGGATGGATGGAAAACGCCCAAAATGGAGTCAATCGTTTGTGCTTCGCTTGTGCTGCATAAAGTTTTGTTTGTGCGATTCTGGTTCTTAAGATATTTGTAGTTTTATTTTCGGCCAATGACGTCGTCCAGCCCCTCAGAATGTGAAACAGCCTCAAAACAGGAAGAAAATTATAGGAAACGTTTGTATTTTGTTTGTGCTGTGACGATTTTCATTTGTGCGAGTTTATTTCTAAAAGGATTATTATAGGACGTCATTTCCGCTCAGCTGACGGCGGCGAACTGCGCAAAACTAGCGACGATAAACGATCTCAGCCTGTGGAAAAGTCCGTATCAGTCTTTAGTAATTTGCTTTTGATTCATATTTTATACAATAATACAGACTTTTCTGCAGCCTGAGATCGTTTATCGCCACTGGTCTTGCAGAATTTGCCGCTGTCGGATATTCACTCTTCAGACAAATGCTCTGGTCTCGCTGCATTTGTCCAGATTTTCAGAAGAACTCAGCCTAAATCTGCAGGGTCTGTGTGTTTAAACATGCGTGAATGAAAGAAAACACAACTCCAGGTCTGTTTGTGATGAGGAAACATTAACATAGATCAGAAAATAGCCTAATATACTGTCGGCTTGTACTTCAAACGCTTATAAAATCCTGTGTAAGATATTAAACACTGAGTCCTAATAGCAGACGTCTCTGCACTGTCAGGTGAGATGAGCCGTCCTCTGCGCCGGGACGGTCCAGTCGCTCTGCAGGATTAAACAAATTACTTTTGTTCAAATACTGAGCGACACGGGCCTGGGGGAGCGCAGGAAGTCCAGGAATAATCCACCGACGACGGCATTATCCACGGCACGACCTCTGCACCAGAAATCACCGCGAATATTATCAGAGATGGACTCAGCATGAATGAGTCTGGACAGTTTTTTTTTTAGTCGTGACTTTAAAGGTGAACTTCACTGGGAAAAAACTATACGTATCTAATTAAAATGACTTAAATTAAGAACATTTTACTTCATTTGAGTAGATTAATCTTGACAAATACAATTATGTACCAGGGGAGTAAGTTTGTTTGTCTTAATTCAAGCAACATTTGATTTAGTTTCTTATTTTAACTACAAAACGTCTTGTTCCACTGGCAGATCTTTTTACTTGTCAAGTGAAGTTTACTGCTTTAATGGTTTGGTTGTAATTTTTGTTATTTCAAAACGCACAAATCACTCTGTATGCAACTTATATGAGCGTATGAGAAGGGGTAAAACAATTATAATGGTTAAAATGGTATTAAAATGGTACTATGATGGGTAAAAGTTGTAAAAAGTTGAATTTGCATAATAGGTCTTAATGTGTCCATCTTTAGAACATAGACAACACTCTAAATGCAACTTATATCAGCAAAATGGTATTATAATGATATCATAATGATTAAAAGGGTATTATAATGATATCATAATGGTTAAAAGGGTATTAAAATGGTATTATAATGGTTAAAATGGGATTAAAATGGTACTATAAAGGTATTAAAATGATACTGAAATGGTTAAAATGGTATTATAATGATATCATAATGATTAAAAGGGTATTAAAATGGTATTAAAATGGTATTAAAATGGTATTATAATGGTTAAAATGGTACTGAATTTGCATAACAGGTCTTCATGTGTCCAGCTTTAGGCCATAAATAACACAGTGAAGATGCATTTACACTGCACAAATCACTCTCAACACAACTTATACAAGTAAATGAGCAAGGGTAAAACAATTATAATGGTTAAAATGGTATTACAATGGTATTAAAATGGTTAAAATTGTATTATAATGGTATTATAATGGTTGAAATATTATTAAAATGCTATTATAATAGTTAAAATGTTATTATAATGGTATTATAATGGTTAAATGGTATTAAAATTGTTAAAATGGTATTATAATGGTACTATAATAGTATTGAAATGGTTAAAATGGTATTACAATGGTATTATAATGGTTAAAATGGTAATATAATGGTTAAAATGGAATTAAAATGGTACTATAAAGGTATTAAAATGATATTAAAATGGTTAAAATGGTATTATACTGGTTAAAATGGTATTAAAATGGTATTATAATGGTTAAAATTGTATTATAATGGTATTAAAATGGTACTATAATGGTATTAAAATGGTATAATGTTTAAAATTGTACTATAATGGTATTAAAATGGTATTATAATGGTATTAAAATGGTACTATAATGGTTAAAATTGTATTATAATGGTATTATAATGGTATTAAAATGGTACTATAAAGGTATTAAAATTATATTAAAATGGTTAAAATGGTATTATAATGGTTAAAATGGAATTAAAATGGTACTATAAAGGTATTAAAATGAATGATATTAAAATGGTTAAAATGGTACTATAATGGTATTATAATGGAATTAAAATGGTACTATAATCAGTGCGCATGCGCGAGTTCGCGTGTGCAGCCTGTTTACAGAGCTCCGATTCCTTTCTTCGCTTTTCTGCTTTTTTGCACTTTTTACCTTTCTTATTTGAGCACACTTTTGAAATAGTTCTTAACAACACTAGAGTCAGCCGAGGGAGTTTTTTTGGCGACTTTGAGTGACCCTTAGGACTGTTTCTGACTGAAACGGGGTTACAATGCCATTACAATCGGGAACAGCTGATGGCGCTGAGAGACGCTGGAGCGGCTGCTATGGATACCATCGTGAGCTCACCTGACATCCCCGCGGACTGCAGGAGAAGGACACACAGGGGCTGCAGAGGAAATAAAAAACTGCGACGGAGGAGGATAGCAGCAAAACAACAGAGACTTATGTACAAGCCGTGTCTCCCCTCTATTGTGATGGGTAACGTGGAGATCCTCGTAAATAAGATGGACGAACTGACAGCGCTAGCCCAGAGTCAGAAGGAATATCGAGTGCAGTTTAATGTGTTTCTCGA
The DNA here is from genome assembly GCA_034769755.1 of Odontamblyopus lacepedii. Taxonomy (NCBI): domain Eukaryota; kingdom Metazoa; phylum Chordata; class Actinopteri; order Gobiiformes; family Gobiidae; genus Odontamblyopus; species Odontamblyopus lacepedii. The sequence goes on from CM068360.1 coordinate 29,238,399, forward strand.
GACATGGCTGCATGAAGATGTGCCTGATGACTACGTTTCTATCGCTGGGCTTCTCCACTGTACGGGCCGACAGAGAGCGCGCCAGCTGCGGGAAGAGCAGGGGCGGCGGGCTATCGGTGCTCAGTGAACCACCGCTGGTGCCATCCATCGCACATCACCGCCAAAGGAACGGATCTGCAGCCATGATGTGGAACTATGTACTGTCCGGACTACGGCCTTATTATCTACCGAGGGAGTTCTCGTGATGTTGTGTTTGTTGCTGTCTACGTGCCTCCGGTCCAGCCAACGCCCACAGCGCCTGTGACTCTATCCACGCTGGTAGCCCGGATTCAGAACGCTCACCCTACAGCCTTCATCGCCATCTCCGGGGACTTCAATCATGTCAGTTTGGCCAAAACTCTCCCCACTTTCTCCCAGTTTGTGAACTGCCCCACCAGGGAGGGAAAAACATTAGACCATCTCTATGCTAATGTTCGTGGCGCATACCTGGCGGCCCCCCTGCCCCCACTTGGCCGTTCAGACCACACCCTGGTGCTCCTCAGGACATCTTACACACCTCTGGTGAAGCGCCTTCCCCCCTCCCCCCGGTCTGTGAGGAGGTGGACAGATGAGTCTCTGGAGGTGTTACAGAGCTGCTTTGAAGTGACAGACTGGGCTGCACTCACTGAGCCCCATGGAGAAGACCTCGACGGGCTGACTGACTGCATCACCAGCTACATAAACTTCTGTGTGGACTCAGTTGTCCCAACAAAGACTGTGAGCTGTTATCCAAACAACAAGCCATGGATAACCAAGGACATTAAAGCCACACTCATTGGGAAGAGGAAGGCCTGCAGCTCGGGAAACAAGGAGGAGGCCCGGGCTGCTCAGAAGAAACTGAAGGTGCAGCTGAGCCAGGCCAGACAGAGACATGGGAGGAAGCTGGAGTGGAAACTTCAGCAGAACAACATGAGGGAAGTGTGGAGCGGCATGAGGACCATCACGGACACAAGCCGACCCGAGGGGAAGCGTTGAGGGAGACGGAACACAGCTAATGAGTTCAACATCTTCTTCAATCGCTTTGACACTGCAGGAACTGTCCAGTTCCAGCCAGCAGCAGTCAGCACCCTACCCCTCCCCTCCCCGTCCTCCTGTGGAAGACCCAGCTCACACCTCAGACGACACCACCCCCTCCCCTCCTGACACCTCCACACTGACTGTCACTGAGGAGCAGGTGAGGTGTCAACTGCTGAGACTGAAGGCCGAGGAAAGCACTAGGACCTGATGGAGTGAGCCCCAGAGCCCTGAAGGGCTGTGCTCCCCAGCTCAGTGGTGTTCTGCACCAGATCTTCAGCCTGAGCCTGAGTCTTCAGAGAGTCCCCTGCTATGGAAGACATCGTGCCTCGCCCCTGTCCCGAAGACGCCGCCCCAGCGACCCTAAGGACTATAGGCCCGTGGCACTGACCTCCCACATCATGAAGACTCTGAACGACTCGTCCTGCAGCAGCTGAGGCCTATGGTCCAACATCTGCAAGACCCTCTCCAGTTTGCCTACCAGCCCCACCTTGAGTAGATGACGCCATCCTGACCTCTACTCCACAGAGTCTACTCCCACCTGGACAAGCCGGCCGCCACTGTGAGGATCATGTTTTTGACTTCTCCAGTGCTCAACACCATCAGGCCGGCTCTGCTGGCTGAGAAGCTGGCAGTGATGCAGGTGGACGCCTCCTTGGTGTCCTGGATTGTGGATTACCTCACTGGAAGACCACAGTATGTGCGTTTGCAGAGCTGTGTGTCGGACAGAGTGGTCAGCAACACCCCAGGGCTCCCACAGGGGACAGTCCTGTCTCCCTTCCTCTTCACCCTACACCACAGACTTCAACTACTGCAGCCAGTCTTGCCACCTTCAGAAGTTTTCTGATGACTCTGCAGTGGTGGGATGCATCAGCGGTGGTGACGAGGAGGAGTACAGGACTGTAGTGGACAACTTTGTCACTTGGAGTGAGGAGAACCACCTCCAGCTCAATGTGATGAAGACAAAGGAACTGGTGGTGGACCTTAGGAGGACCAAAGCTGCTGTGACCCCCATCTCATCCGGGGTCAGTGTGGACGTGGTGGAGGAGTACAAGTACCTGGGGGTGTACTTGGACAATAAACTGACTGGAGCAGGAACGTGGACGCGGTTTACAAGAAGGGCCAGAGCCGCCTCTATTTCCTGAGGAGGCTGAGGTCCTTTGACATCTGCAGGACAATGCTCAGGATGTTCTCTGAGTCTATGGTGGCCAGTGCCATCATGTACGCGCTGTAGTCTGCTGGGGCAGCAGTCTGCGCGTGAGGGACACTAATAGACTCGAGAAGATCATTAGGAAGGCTGGACATGTTGTTGTGGAGTAGCTTGACTCTCTGGCGGTGGTGTTGGACAGGAGAATGCTGGACAAAATCTGGACTATCCTGGACTCTCCCTCCCACCCCCTCCACAAGGTGCTGGCCAATCAGAGGAGCTCTTTCAGCCATAGACTGCGGCTGCCGCGCTGCTCCACTGAGAGACACAGGAAATCTTTCCTGCCTGTCGCCATCAAACTGTTGAACGCTGCACTTTAACTCACAAACTACTCAATCCTTTCATCCTATTCCCGGCTCACACATGTATATAGTCATAAAGATGTCACTGATGTAAATAATTACCAGAGAGAGCTATTTTATCTTTTATCTATTGTATTTAGCTTATTTTGTAACTTGTTTGATGTACATGCTCTTGGTCGGTTGCATCTGTAACAAAGAAAATTTCCCCTCGGGGATGAATAAAAGTAATTCTGATTCTGATTCTGATTCTGATTCTGATAATGGTATTAAAATGGTATTATAATGGTTAAAATGGTATTATACTGGTTAAAATGGTATTAAAATGGTATTATAATGGTTAAATTGGTATTATACTGGTTAAAATGGTATTATAATGATATCATAATGATTAAAAGGGTATTAAAATGGTATTAAAATGGTATTATAATGGTTAAAATGGTACTGAATTTGCATAACAGGTCTTCATGTGTCCAGCTTTAGGCCATAAATAACACAGTGAAGATGCATTTACACTGCACAAATCACTCTCAACACAACTTATATAAGTAAATGAGCAAGGGTAAAACAATTATAATGGTTAAAATGGTATTACAATGGTATTAAAATGGTTAAAATTGTATTATAATGGTATTATATTGGTTAAACGGTATTAAAATTGTTAAAATGGTATTATAATGGTACTATAATAGTATTGAAATGGTTAAAATGGTATTACAATGGTATTATAATGGTTAAAATGGTAATATAATGGTTAAAATGGAATTAAAATGGGACTATAAAGGTATTAAAATGATATTAAAATGGTTAAAATGGTATTATACTGGTTAAAATGGTATTAAAATGGTATTATAATGGTTAAAATTGTATTATAATGGTATTAAAATGGTATAATGTTTAAAATTGTACTATAATGGTATTAAAATGGTATTATAAAGGTATTAAAATTATATTATAATGGTTAAAATTGTATTATAATGGTATTAAAATGGTATAATGTTTAAAATTGTACTATAATGGTATTAAAATGGTACTATAAAGGTATTAAAATTATATTAAAATGGTTAAAATGGTATTATAATGGTTAAAATGGAATTAAAATGGTACTATAAAGGTATTAAAATGAATGATATTAAAATGGTTAAAATGGTATTATAATGGTATTATAATGGAATTAAAATGGTACTATAATGGTATTAAAATGGTATTATAATGGTTAAAATGGTATTATACTGGTTAAAATGGTATTAAAATGGTATTATAATGGTTAAATTGGTATTATACTGGTTAAAATGGTACTATAATGGTATTAAAATGGTATTATAATGGTTAAAATGGTATTATAATGGTTAAAATGGTATTAAAATGGTATTATAATGGTTAAATTGGTATTCTAATGGTCAAAAGTTCTAAAAAGTTGAATTTCCATGATAGTTCTTCATGTGTCCACCTTTAGATCATAGATAACACAGTGGAAACACATTCATAGACGTTTATTTCAAGTAGATTTTGCGTAATAAAGTCACATTTTTAACCACAAGAGGTTAAATGAAGAAGTCGACACCCATTACCTGTTAAGTCGTTACCTAAGCCCCGCCTCCGTGCACCTTTCTAGTGTTTGTGTCTTGAGTTTCTCGCGGTCAAACTCCGGTGTAGCGTTTCCGTTCGTGGTACCACCCGTGTTCTTCCGAAAAGGCGCCGCCTGATCCGTCGCACCTGCTGACCTGCGACCTTTGGCCTTCCTGTTTAATTTAACCTCTTCGCACTTCGCAGAAACCACAGGTAATTACTCAGAGCGCCCGCGCGCAGCCCGCAGACGCCGCTTGACCCAGTTTTAAATGAACAAAGCTTTTCTATTATTCAGGATTTTTCAACGGCTGTCGGGAAAACAGCTCCAGGCGGACGTACGGAGTGAGGAAAAATAAATAAACAATGCTGGAGTAATGGGAAAACAACATGAAGGAAAAAAGAAATCTCCTATTAGACGAGCGGGTCATGCCAATAGGCTAAATTACAGGTGAGATCTGTGGAGTGGGGAGCCGGATTACGCTCTTCAAGTTAGTTTTATAGCAATAAAAACACCTTTTATTGCAATGTTTTGGGTCTTGTTCCTTTTTGGTGCCTAATTCTTTCATTGCCTCTTTTGTTTTTGTGCACCACAAAAAAGGTCAAAAAATAAGAAAAAAAAAACATTTTGAGGTGAAAATGCCCTATTTTAAGTGAAATTCTCTGCCAGTGCAGTAAAAAATTTTCACTTACCAAGTTTTCTTAAAACAAGACGAAATCTGAATCTTGTTCTAAGCAGAAAACACTAGTTTCAAGTATTTATGGCAAGATTTTTCACCTTATTGGTTTGAGGAGGAAGTTAAAGAGGCTTAACCTGGACTGAGTTAATATAAAAGTGCTTAGAATAAGTTGTAATATCGAGATAAGATAAATCAGGATGGAATATCTTGAAACAAGTAAAACAAGAGCTCCAGACAGCTGCAAAATACGGACAGACTTTGAATTATTGTATATAGACTTAAGTTAGAATTTGTCAAACCTAGTTAAAGATGATTTGAGTATGACATCATCACATTCTAGAATCGGAATTCCACCAATCAGATTGCAGCAACAGAACTTAAAGACACTACAAAGCTCAAAGAAGCAGAGAATGTGGGTTGTTCTCGCTTTCAGCAGCAGAACATTTGAGAAGAGAGTTCAGATCTACGGCACGTAACATAAAAGGACAGAGATGGAAGATAAAAAGACAGAGATGGAAACGATCACAGTTAGCAAGAGCGACAGGCAGGTTTTCGCAAAGGGTCGGGCCGTGACCTTGACCTTTGACCCTGTGACCTTGAAATCAATAGGGAACATCCTTGACCCATGGGGTGTCCAGCCATGAAGTTTGACATTACTAGGTGAGACGGTTGTCGAGTTAGAGCGCGGACAAAGCTTCAAAGACTTCAAAGCTTTGAAGTGTCCACAGACAGACGGACGGACGGACGGACGGACAGCGCCATACCATAATACGTCCCGTTTTATCACGGGCGTATAAAAAACCTGAAGTCAAATTGATACCACTGACCTACAGCATGGATCGATACAAAAATATACAATAAAATACACAAATACAGTATACCTTATATATATATCGGCGCATGCCCCACATGTTTTGCCTCTTCACGAAGACAAAGCTTCAAAGACTTCAAAGCTTTGAAGTTTGAAATTGTCCACAGACAGACAGACGGACAGACAGACAAACGGACGGACAGACAGACAGACGGACGGACAGACAGACGGACGGACAGCGCCATACCATAATACGTCCCGTCTTACAACAACGGGCGTATAAAAATCTAATTTTATTAACTAAAAAAATCTTAAAATTGGTCTTTTGAGATGAATCTGCTTAATTCAAGTCAGTTTAACTATGCTAGAAAATCCTTTTTTGTAATGTGTGTGTTATTTACATACATATAAATACTAAATACTAACTACAGTCAATTCAGTTAAATACTGTCCCACTTTAACTTCAGGCTTTTAACTGTATGTTTCAATCATATTTACATTGTTTATGTTGTTGTAAAGAGACTTTGGGGGTCCAGAAAGGCGCCTAATAAATAAAAAGTATTATTATTATTATTATTATTATTACATGACAGCCATTTCTGTTCTGCTGTTTCATTCTGTTGTGTCTCATTTTGTGTCGGTTATGCCGGATCGTACTTTTCTTCTTTCATTTCGATCGAGACACTTTTGTTTTGTTTAATTCGTTTAGAACAACTTTAGTTAGGTTCTTTTTTTTGTTGTACTTAGTGAGGGCTCTTTAGTTTGGCAATTCATTTTTGTTTAATTTCACCACCAATATTCTTTTCTTTTTCTTTCCTACACTGTTAAATATATAAATAAATCACTATTTTTTGGTTAAACCTATTACATCTGTTTTTTTTATGGTTTTATTTAAATTGTTTTTTTCCCTCCTTCCCTACAGCAAAACGAACGTACAAATGTAACATCGACACAGGGGTAGGAAGTCGAAGACCCTCTACAGGAGCAATATGTGATAAAAATCCAAAACATAATTCACTTTTATTATTTCGTCATGTAAATGTACGGAAGTCGGAAGGTCTCACAACAAACGCAAACGAAAAAAGTCACAACGGAAGTGACTGCGGGACTTTATTTTCCGACGGACCAAGTGAGGAGGATCAAGGGGGAAATTACTTGGAAAAAAACAATATCCACGTAAGTTAAAATGACTTAAATTAAGAACATTTGACTATTTGAGAAGATTCAACTTGACAAGTGAAATGATCTGCCAGTGGAATAAGTGTTTTTTTCTTAATTCAAGCAACATTTGATTTTATTTCTTATTTTCAGTGCAAAAAGTTGTTGTTTTTCTTATTTTAAGTGCAGCCAGATGTGTTTTCGAGTTAAATTTACTTAAATCATGATAAAACTTTCTTAATCCAAGTCATTTTAGCTCGACTAGATTTTGTTTTTTTGCATTGTACTTTTAGTTAGATTTCTAACTTCGTTCACTTCTCCGTTCCTTTACTTTTCACATTCTTCTTTTTCAGCTTTTCCCATTCACTTCCCTTCGCTCGGTCCGTCGGAAAATAGAGTCCCGCGGCGACTTAGGTTGTGGCTATTTGTTGTGTGCCCCCCAACTTCTGTATAAATGTTAAAAAATAAAAATAAAAAACTTTAGTAACAACTTCCTGATTTTTTTTAAAGGTGCATTACGCAGCTTTTCTGGTGGAGGGTCCGTCACCTGCTCGTCTTCATGGAGATGATATTGATTTGTCTTGATTGCTCCACAGTAGAGATTAAACCAATCAATTTTCTTTATTTCAGGTATTTATTTTGGACAAGAAACAAAGAAAACAACATTAGTGAAATAATAGAAATAACAGCTAAACATTTTGCCTAAAAAGGAGTGGGAAGAAGAAAACTTATTATTATTACTTATTATTAAACCCCACCTCCTCTTCTGATTTAACATATTTGAAGAGAGACGACTATACGCCGCATTACAGGTCAGATCTGTGGAGAGGCGCCCCTATTCACAGAGAGAATTATTGGATTTCTGAGCAACAGAAACACCCGTAATGAGCGAATGTTAGATAGATGAGTGTTTAATGTCATACCATGGGACATTCCGGTCAAAGCGATAACATTTCCGCGGAGAGAAGCAGGTGACGGACGCTCCGCCTGGAAAACTGCTCAAAAAATACTCAAAACTTTCCACACGTTAAGGTTTGTTAGAGTAAACCCATGTCTGCGCTGCCAGCTCAGTCTTTGTTATCTTGGTGTGTTTTCATTCCCGCTCCAATCCGCTTCTGGGATATTTCAAATCCTGCAAGACGGGGATGTTCGCTTTGTTTCCCATGAAAGGTCTTTTCTTTGCCTTGGAAGAAACTCACCGCTGAAGCTCTGGGAGATTCACTCGAGCCGCTCTGTTCTTCTGCCTCCATCAAACACGGAAAAGCGTAAAGGAACTGTCTAAAATGCGCGTGAGTTTAGACCACATCCGCAAGTTTAGGCTGCTTAAAATGTTTTTATTAACGTCAAATGAAATATCCAGCACAAATTGGAAGCCTACCTGATGTTTTTAATGCTACGACTGTCCCACACGTAACTTATTTTACCTCCTGTGGGTCTCAAGCTAACGAGAGCACACTTAAACCACTCAGATCTCTGTATAACCAAGTTGCTGGACAAAAAAAACAACATTTCAGTATCATCATTGCAATATTCTTAGCAAATACAATACGCTAAGTTTTGATAACCTAATTCAACTTTCAAATTTACCGTCAAAATTGTCAGTAATATCGCTCCACCTACGTCGAAGAAATTCATTCAACTACGTTCGGAAAAAACAACTCGAACAACTAGGTCCGCGTCTCATAAAAATGCATCGTCCCGAAAAGATGCTCGGCCTTTGCACAATCGGCCTTTTCATTCAGAACCATCAAACAGTGGAACCGAACCAGCTTCTGACCGTCGGAAATCGTCTGTAGATTTGCAAACTTTTTCTCGAGACGTAAAAAAACAAACATATTCTCAATAATCAACTGTGCCAACATCGGCCCTAATGCTGCGTTTACTTTAATGGTGTATTTCTCGCTGTGTAATTGTATTGAGTATTCTTAATATTGATCACTTTAGGTATAGTAACGCTTTTAGTAAATGTATTTTTATATGAAATAGGAATAGAAGTAAGTATTTTTATAAATGAGCTAATGGTAATTTGTTGTGATTTGACACTCGCCCGGGGAACTGCAGATGGAAAGTGGCTTTAGTGAAATCTGGTCCAAAACGTCTCTTTGTGAGATTAACGTTTTTGTACATTGTCCCTGAGAAATAAATAATAAACTAAACTAAATGTATGATAGGTATATTTTACTAATATATACTCACATTTAGTTTAGCCTGCGCCCGCAATGAGCTTTCAAAATGTGTCCTGCGCAGTGAGGAAATATTTCAGTATTTTTATACACATATAGATTTTGTATTGTTTTTACTGCTAGCATACGCACACCTGTATATTTCCAACGCTAGATTGCATAAGTTACTTGGATAACCATATTGACTGTGTTTCCGCGGCCTATCCGCGTCTATGTCTTATAATATTAGTGATTACAGGAGACTCTGGCTGATCCAAGGAATGTCCTTTTTATCTCATGGGAACGAGACCACCTGCCAAAGGAGCCAAAGGATGTAACAGCGACAAGCAGCATTTTTCTTACCTCATTGTGTGTATAAATATTTCTGAGCGAGGGTCAGCAGCAGTCAGAGTACCTGGCGTAAGTCCTGAATTAACATCATAAGGCGACGAGGGAAAGAACTGGCTCAGACCTCTGATTAGAGCAGCTTCATCTCTGTATTAGAAGTTAGGGGAATAAACTTTGGCCTGAATTGAAATGAATTAATCCTGGTGGTTATTCTCCTGCACACTCTATAGCAGCACTGTTTAGCATCGGGTCCCACGGGTGCTGGGCTCTAGTATAATACTCCCTAGAACGGAAGGATAGTCAAACTTGACTGTGGAAGACTAGAACGCACAACACTATCACAACTTTTGGGCTACTACAATCTACAACAATAACGTTGCATAAAAACTTGCTAAAAACTCATAATTATCATGGCAAGTCTGACCCGTAACCTGGCCTGGTGTTGCTGCTTGTCTCCATGGAGATAGTTGCACGCCATTAATGCCATACTGTGAGACATCCCTGGCAAATCCATAACGAGCCTATGACACCACTAGGCCAAGTTAAGAGGTCAGATCTGAGGAGTGGCGAGTCTTTTTACAAGAGGAATCTGTGTTTTTCAAGCACATTTTAACAGCAATGTGAGTGACATCGCCATGGAGACAAGCAGGTGGCAAGAGAAAAGTTACACAGTGCACCTTTAACATCCACGCTGAGCTGTTTTGGAGCTCGATGAATCGCCGTGTCACACCGAGACGCCCTCATTGTGTTACATTATTATCGCGTTGTGTCGGTAACCACGAAATCAAATGACGAAGCCAGACGTGTCAGTGCTTTATTCTAGCGCCGAGGAGCGGAGAGCGGGAGCCAAAACAATAAGAAACGTTTGGCGCTGAGACTGAATTAGCTAAAGAGCTGAAATGCCCACACAGCCTTCCCCGCCTCCTTTAAACCCGGAGATGGAGATGCATTTGGGCAATTTCTCAATAAAACTCCACCAGAAACACAATCCATCCTTTTAGAGTCACAAAACATTACCAATTTCCGCTTTTTGTTTACTAATAATGTTTAATAGAGAAATATGAGGTCAAACGGGTTCGTTTTACGTCAACAAATGCAACAGAAAGTCCTGAAGTGTATCACAATATATGCACTACAAATTCCTCTGATCAGGCCAAGATTTTGAAACTTTTATTGCTGGTTTCAGATTCACGTTGACGTCACTAAAAGCAGATGGGGTCAGGAAGTAAATACAGACGCACAGAACCCCGTTTACCTCTGACTCGGCGCCAAAATGCATAAATCCTGAGCTGTTTGTGGTTACTGCAACTGCTCGAATCGGGAGAAAGACAAACGTTTTTTTTTCGTGTGCCGAATGGGCCGTGTTTCAAAAACGTACAGAAAAAAGGCGACAAAAGTGGGTCGACAAACTCCGGCTAAAAACAAGAGGCGCGGAAACAGACGATGCTCAAGTTTCCACCAACAACTTTGTAACAGGTAAGGATTGTGTCATTTAGTAATTCATACTTTCAAAGTTTTTTTGGACATTTATTTAGAAAGAAGAGCATCGTAAGTGACGGTAAAATGTTGCATTATAGGTCTGAACATGGTCACACAAAAAGCTTTATGTGGTACTAATTTTATTAGTTTACTTCTGTAATTTAGTTTTATACCTTTTTTAATCATTATTTTAGGTTATCCTGGTGCAGCAGGTGAGTTTATTTCTAAATAGTTGTAGCCTCCCGGTTTTTAAAGGCTTTCATTTGGCTCAGTGTACCATATTTTCTGGACTATAAGTCCCTCCAAAGTATAAGTCGCACCAGCCAAAAAATGCACAAAAACAAAACAAAAAAAAACATATATAAGTCGCATTTAGAGGGGAAATTTAGAAGAACAGACATTTCATGTTGAAAGGCAAGTTATAGAAATAAGAATAGAGCAGAGAAGAACAGGCTGAACATGTGTCTGGTGTGTTCAAGTTACATATGAACAGTTATTCACAAAACTAGAGCAGAAACAACAGAACAAGTTTACCAAACTCTCCATCTCACCTCAAATCACTAAATCCACTGAATTCTTCATCCTCAGTGTCACTTTGCCACGTCTAGGTAAATCTATCTTCTAGCCGCCCATTTGCTTTTGTTTTCTTCATCGCAGTTCAAATTTCCTCCACTTTTCTCCAGTCAAACACAAGTTTCTCCCTCACTCCAAACTTTCTTTCTGCTGCTCGATTACCGTTTTCATCTGCATATTTCACGACTTGCATCTTGTAATCTGCAGAATATGATTAACAGTTTTATATATATGGAATTATATATTTTATATATAAGTCGCACCTGAGTATAAGTCGAAGGACTCAAACTGTGACAAAATCATCTTGTTTTCAGATTAATTATCGACTTACTCATTCTGAGGCTGCTTCATTCTAGTCTAGAGGTCGTTTATTTTAAGATAACTTGTCAAATAAAATGATCTTGCTGCATGGACAGATCATTTCATTACTTTTAAGTCATTTTCTGATTTGAACAGACTGTAGTTGCTTGAAAGAGATGCTAAAACTCACTTTTACAAAACTTTCATTGAAGTTACAAAAAATTCCATGACTGTGGGAATTACTAATAATGTTGAACCTAAAAATATGAGGCCAAAAGGGTTTGTTTTTCGGTGAACAAAAACAAAAGAAAGTTCAATCCCACAAGTAATTTAGATTTGACCCTGTTATCTTAGGGCTGGAGGGTAAACACTGCACCACTTTTCTGCCGCTCTGAATTCGTTTGACGTTTTTATTGCTCAAACACACCTTAAAAACATGCATTCTTACTCTGAGTGTGGTCACCTCTCCACAGATCTGACTTGTCACTTGCTTTTACTGTATCTAAGAGTCTAACACCACGGTTACAGGCCGCCGTTCCGACATGGAATTATTAAGTTTGGACTGTGCTCTTTTCAGGACCGTGTTTTCACGGACCGGAGGCGTTAGGAGCGCTGAGGGCGCGGCCTGGTTTAATCCTGGTTAAATCCTGGTTAAATCGTAGTCCTGTTTTAGACCTGGTTTAGTCCTGGTTTAGATCTGGTTTAGTCCTGGTTTAGTCCTATTTTAGACCTGGCTTTAGTCCTGTTATAGACCTGGTTTTAGTCCTGTTTTAGACCTGGTTTAGACCTGGTTTAGACCTGTTTTAGTCCTGATTTTAGTCCTGGTTTAGTTTCAGACATGGTTTAGTCCTAGGTTTAGTCCTGGTTTAGACCTGGTTTAGTCCTGGTTTAGCTCTGGTTTAGACCTGGTTTAGTCCTTGTTTAGTCCTGGTTTAGTCCTGATTTTATTCCTGGTTTAGTTTCAGACCTGGTTTAGTCCTGGTTTTAGTCCTGGTATAGACCTGGTTTAGTCCTGATTTAGTCCTGATTTAGACCTGGTTTTAGTCCTGGTATAGACCTGGTTTAGTTGTGGTTTATGCCAGGACTAAAATCAGGTTTAAATCAGGACTAACAGCAGGTCTAAAGCAGAAATAAACCAGGTCTAAACCAAGACTAAACCAGGTCTAAACCAGGACTAAAACCAGGTCTAAACCAGGACTAAATCAGGTCTAAACCAGGACTAAAACCAGGTCTAAACCAGGACTAAGCCAGGTCTAAAGCAGGACCTAAACCAGGTCTAAACCAGGACTAAAACCAGGTCTAAACCAGGACTAAGCCAGGTCTAAAGCAGGACTAAAACCAGGTCTAAACCAGGTCTAAATCAGGTCTAAACCAGGACTAAAAGCAGGTCTAAATCAGGACTAAAAGCAGGTCTAACCCAACGCACCTCCTCCGGTCGCAGCGCGCCACTACCTCATGAGTAAACTGTCGGATTGGCCACATAAACGGGGTCGGAATGACGGTGTCAAAAAGTGTCAGAATGGGGGGATGTCGGAATGACGGTGTGCCTGAATGACGGGATGTCGGAATGACGGTGTGCCTGAATGACGGGATGTCGGAATGACGGTGTGCCTGAATGACGGTGTGCCTGAATGACGATGTGCCTGAATGACGGTGTGCCTGAATGACGGGATGTCGGAATGACGGTGTGCCTGAATGACGGGATGTCGGAATGACGGTGTGCCTGAATGACGGTGTGCCTGAATGACGGTGTGCCTGAATGACGATGTGCCTGAATGACGGTGTGCCTGAATGACGATGTGCCTGAATGACGGTGTGCCTGAATGACGGGATGTCGGAATGACGGTGTGCCTGAATGACGGTGTGCCTGAATGACGGTGTGCCTGAATGACGGTGTGCCTGAATGACGGGATGTCGGAATGACGGGATGTCGGAATGGGGCGATGAACCCCAATACCGTTTTGCGGCACATCCCAGACAAAACCGTAACATCTCCATGGACACGAGCGATGAGGAAAAGTCCAACAGCTGGAGACTTTCCCATTTATTTTACGTCAGCGAAACATCAACAACAGAAATGAATAACACGTTCTCGTAAACTGCAGACGGGATTATGGCTTCAGCGTCCGACGACAGTAAATCAATCCGGCTCAGACCGTCAGGCAGTGAGGGGAGAGGAGACGGGAGATTTTATTGTTTTTACTGATTCTCCTTTTTGGAAGATGAGCTGGAGTTCGACAGAAACGTGCTCTTATGAATCGATTTTATGTATCAGGTGTTTCAGAGAAGGTTTTTTTTATGTGGTGCCGTTCGGAGACGTTACAGATTTAAAGGGAAACCTGGTCCTGCCCAGTGGTATCAAATAATCTCAGTCATTGTTATATTTTTCTGTAACAACAAATTATTATAGATACTTTGCAGTGACATTACCTCTTTTGGTGGAATGTTCATCGGTGACATTGATTTGTTTTTGTATACGCCATATTCTCAATTTGACACGCCGAAATACACACAGGAGTTGCATAGATTTTTATTTTATTTTTTTTAATTTTCAGTACAAATTTAAAGGCGCCAGCCCAGGAAAAATCAGTAATATTTGATGTTTTTTTACTCAAAATTATGCAGAATTATGTTATTAAGAAACAAGTCCACGCAGCGTGGTTTAGTCCTGGATTATACCTGGTTAAATCCTGCTTTAGTCCTGGTTTTAGTCCTGGTTTAGTCCTGGTTAAATCCTGTTTAAATCCTGGTTTTAGGCCTGGATTATACCTGGTTTAGGTCTGGTTTAGTTCTGGTTTAGTCCTGGTTTAGTCCTGATTTAGTCCTGCTTAAATCCTGCTTTAGTCCTGGTTTAGTCCTGCTTTAGTCCTGTTGTAGACCTGGTTTAGTCCTGGTTTTAGTTCTGGTTTTAGTTCTGGTTTAGTCCTGGTTTAGTCCTGATTTAGTCCTGGTTAAATCCTGCTTTAGTACTGGTTTTAGACCTGGATTATACCTGGTTTAGGTCTGGTTTAATTCTGGTTTAATCCTGGTTTAGTCCTGATTTAGTCCTGGTTAAATCCTGCTTTAGTCCTGGTTTAGTCCTGCTTTAGTCCTGTTTTAGACCTGGTTTAGTCCTGGTTTTGTTTCTAGTTCTGGACTGAGCCGCTTTTCTAACCCGCTGCAGTTCCCATGTTGTCGCGACACATTTTGCACTTGTACAAAGCCGCGTCTCTTTACACTTGTTAGCGTGTTGTTAGCTTGTTAGCGTGTTGTTAGCTTGTTAGCGTGTTGTTAGCGTGTCGTTATCTTGATAGCGTTTCCTGCGTGTTGGCGTTGGCGCAGTAACATTATAGGGGATCAGCGCCGGAGTAAAGTGCATTCTTCCTCTTCCTCCCGACGATTGACAGGGATTGTTTCTCGCTTCCTCTGGTTTAGTGTTCGGTGCGAGACCAGATGAACACAGTATCAAATAAAGTCGTGACGTTTAGGTTTATTTTCAAATTAAAGAAAGTACGAGGAGAACTATGGACGTATTTGGAAGAAAAGCTGTCGTTTGGGCCTAATTTAACTGTTAAAGGGCCATGTTACCGTGTTTTCTGACGTCGTTTCCTCATCGCAAACAGATCTGGAGTTGTGTTTTGTTTCATTCACACGTGACTAAACCAGGACCAAAACAGGACTAGAACAGGACTAAACCAGGACTAGAACAGGACCAAAACAGGACTAGAACAGGACCAAAACAGGACTAGAACAGGACCAAAACAGGACTAGAACAGGACCAAAACAGGATTAGAACAGGACTAAACCAGGACTAGAACAGGACCAAAACAGGACTAGAACAGGACCAAAACAGGACTAGAACAGGACCAAAACAGGACTAGAACAGGACCAAAACAGGATTAGAACAGGACCAAAACAGGACTAGAACAGGACCAAAACAGGATTAGAACAGGACTAAACCAGGACTAGAACAGGACTAAACCAGGACTAGAACAGGACCAAAACAGGACTAGAACAGGACCAAAACAGGATTAGAACAGGACTAAACCAGGACTAGAACAGGACTAAACCAGGACTAGAACAGGACCAAAACAGGACTAGAACAGGACCAAAACAGGACTAGAACAGGACTAAAACAGGTGATACATCAGGACTAAACCAGGACCAGACCAGACCAGGACTAAACTAGTACTAAACCAGTACTAAAACAGATGATACATCAGGACTAAACCAGGACCAGACCAGACCAGGACTAAACTAGTACTAAACCAGTACTAAAACATGTGACACCTGGACTACAACAGATGACACATCAGGACTACAGCAGGACTAAAACAGAACTAAACTAGGACTAAAATAGAACTGAACCAGGACTAAAACAGGTGACACATCATGACAAAAACAGGACTAGAACAGAACCAAATCAGGACTAAACCAGGACTAGAACAGGACCAGAACAGGACTAGATCAGGACTAAACCAGGACCAAAACAAGACTTGATCAGGACTAAACCAGGACTAAACCAGGACCAAAACAGGACTAGATCAGGACTAAACCAGGACTAAACCAGGACCAAAACAGGACTAGATCAGGACTAAACCAGGACTAAACCAGGACCAAAACAGGACTAGATCAGGACTAAACCAGGACCAAAACAGGACTAGATCAGGACTAAACCAGGACCAAAACAGGACTAGATCAGGACTAAACCAGGACTAAACCAGGACCAAAACAGGACTAGATCAGGACTAAACCAGGACTAAACCAGGACCAAAACAGGACTTGATCAGGACTAAACCAGGACTAAACCAGGACCAAAACAGGACTAGATCAGGACTAAACCAGGACCAAAACAGGACTTGATCAGGACTAAACCAGGACCAAAACAGGACTAGATCAAGATTAAACCAGGACTAAACCAGGACCAAAACAGGACTAGATCAGGACTAAACCAGGACCAAAACAGGACTTGATCAGGACTAAACCAGGACTAAACCAGGACCAAAACAGGACTTGATCAGGACTAAACCAGGACCAGAACAGGACTAGATCAAGATTAAACCAGGACTAAACCAGGCGCCTTCAAATAAACTGCATTATTATTAGTATTAATATTAATATTAGTTTTATATAAATATTCATCATCTCTTCTCCATAAATTCCCTTAAAGGAACTGAAAGTGCAGGTCTCTGTTCTGCTGCTCAGTACATATGAATCCTGAATCCTTTTTCCACGATTTTACACTAATTAAAACATGAAAAAAACCCGCTCATTTTAATTTACGTAGAAATTAATTGCTAGAGGCTAATTTCACGGAGTAATTATTGCAGTTTCATATCAGCCGCGCACATACAGTTAGATTAAAGAACCTGCGCGATGACAAACTCGTATTTAACGTTTTTACAAGGGTTTTGTGCAGCTGCCGACGATAAGACGCGAACGGGAAGTTTCTTTACGGCGCTGGCAGAGAAGAAGAAGAAATAATAGAATTTGTCAAAGCTCCGGTGAGTTATGGAGCGCCGGATCAGCACCGAGGGAGCCCATATATCAAAAGGAAATACTTACTCAGAGGAATCAATGAAGTAAATGACCAACGCCCCGATGCTGAGGAGGAAAACCAGGACGACCTGAGGAGAGAAAAGGGAGAAAACGGTGAGAAAATGTGGAAAATGGAGCGGACGGATCATGAAAAACGGGGCGATTCAAAGATGGAGGCGGCGAGTTTGTGTGAAGAGTTTGACCCGTTTGGAGAAAAGTGAAGCTGGAGGAACCGGATTTTATTATTTTAAAAACATTTAAGTCCAAACTGTGGAGGTTTCACTGCACTGAAATCTCCCTTTATAAAGTTAGAATACAAAATATTTGTGTTTTTTTGAGGATCTAAGGATGAATACAACTACTACTACTAAAACTACTACTAAAACTACTACGACTACTACTACTACTACTAAAACTACTACGACTACTACTACCATTGCTACTACGAATACTACTGCTACTACTACTACTACTACTACTACTACTAAAACTACTACTACTGCTACTACTACTACTACTACTACTACTAAAACTACTACGACTACTACTAGTACTACTACTACCATTGCTACTACGAATACTACTGCTACTACTAATACAGTACTACTACTACTAAAACTACTATTGCTACTACTACTACGACTACTACTACTACTGCTACTACTACTACTACTGCTACTACTACTACTACTGCTACTACTACTACTACTACTACTACTGCTACTACGACTACTACTACTACTACTACTACTACTGCTACTACTACTACTACGACTACTACTGCTACTACTACTACTGCTACTACTACTACTACTACTGCTGCTACTACGACTACTACTACTACTAAAATGACTACTACTACTACAAATACTACTACTACTACCACACTACAATACGACTAATACTACAACTACTACTACTACTACTACTACCTCAACTACTACTACGACTACTAACACAACTACTACTGCTACTACTACTTTAAATCCAATAAAAACTTAAAAACAAAAACACTTTAACATTGTATAAATATGAATTTGACCTTCTGAACGTCCTCAGTAAAATATTTGTGACCCGAAATCATCAAAATCTCCTAAAATCCTAGAAATCCAAAAATAACCTCCTAATTTGCTCATATTTCACCTTCTATTTTCACCTGTCAGAGTTTCACCTGACGGTAAAGCACCTCGGAGCCTCTCAAACTGACAGGTGCCCACAGCTATTTGTCAAGGAATCAAAGATTACAGGAAAAACACGGGGAAAGACGAGGCCCTGGGAGAGGTTTCCGGAAATCTGGGACGGGCTTTTTAAGGATTTATTTGGGCCAAAAGTGTGACAGGATTTAGGTGAAATTCAGGTTAATAAATGATAACAACAGATGGGACACAAGCGAAGGGTCTGAACAGGACTAAACCAGGGCTAGACCAGGGCTAAACCAGGACTAAACCAGGACTAAACCAGGGCTAAAGCAGGACTGAGCCAGGGCTAGACCAGGGCTACACCAGGGAAAGAACGGGACTAAACCAGAATAAACCAGGACTAAACCAGGATTAGACAGGACTAAAACAGGACCAAAACAGGACTAGAATAGGACTAAACCAGGACTAAAGCAGGACTAAAACAGGACTAGAATAGGACTAAACCAGGACTAAAACAAGGACTAAAACAGGACTAAAACAGGACTAGAATAGGACTAAACCAGGACTAAAACAGGACTAAAACAGGACCAAAACAGGACTAGAATAGGACTAAACCAGGACTAAACCAGGACTAAAACAGGACCAAAACAGGACTAAAACAGGACTAGAATAGGACTAAACCAGGACTAAAACAAGGACTAAAACAAGGACTAAAACAGGACTAAAACAGGACTAAAACAGGACTAGAATAGGACTAAACCAGGACTAAACCAGGACTAAAACAGGACCAAAACAGGACTAAAACAGGACTAGAATAGGACTAAACCAGGACTAAAACAAGGACTAAAACAGGACTAAAACAGGACTAAAACAGGACTAGAATAGGACTAAACCAGGACTAAAACAGGACTAAAACAGGACCAAAACAGGACCAAAACATGACTAGAATAGGACTAAACCAGGACTAAACCAGGACTAAAACAGGACTAGAATAGGACTAAACCAGGACTAAACCAGGATTAAACCAGGACTAAAACAGGACTAAAACAGGACTAGAATAGGACTAAACAAGGACTAAAACAGGACTAAAACAGGACTAGAATAGGACTAAACCAGGACTAAAACAGGACCAAAACATGACTAGAATAGGACTAAACCAGGACTAAACCAGGACTAAACCAGGACTAAAACAGGACTAAAACAGGACTAGAATAGGACTAAACCAGGACTAAACCAGGATTAAACCAGGACTAAAACAGGTGACATATCAGAACTAGAACAGGACCAAAACAGGACTAGAATAGGACTGAACAAGGACTAAAACACGACTAAAACAGGACTAGAATAGGACTAAACCAGGACTAAAACAGGACTAAAACAGGACCAAAACAGGACCAAAACAGGACTAGAATAGGACTAAACCAGGACTAAACCAGGACTAAACCAGGACTAAAACAGGACTAAAACAGGACTAGAATAGGACTAAACCAGGACTAAACCAGGATTAAACCAGGACTAAAACAGGTGACATATCATAACTAGAACAGGACCAAAACAGGACTAGAATAGGACTGAACCAGGACTAAACCAGGACTAAAACAGGTGACACATCAGGACTAAACCAGGACTAAACAAGGACTAAAACAGGTGACACATCAAGACTAAACCAGGATTTAACGAGGACTAGGATGGAACCTCGACTAGAACAGGATTGAACCAGGACTAAATCAGCACTAGACCAGGAGTAAATCAGGACTAAACCAGGCCTAGACTAAGACTAAGACTAAAGACTAAATCCGGGACTAAACCAGGATTAAAACAGGACTAGAATGGGACTAAACCAGGACTACACCTAGATTAAAACAAATTATACATCAGGACTGAAACGGGACTAGACCAAGACCAGACCAGGACTAAACCAGGACTAGAACAGGACTAAATCAGCCCATAAAACTGCACATAAACCAGGCACAAAGACAGTTACAGCCTCTTTAATATCAGAACTAAACCAGAACTATAGACCAGGTGCACATCAGGACTAAACCGGGCCTACACCAGGACTAAACCAGGCCTAAACCAGGACTAAACATGGACTAAACCAGGACTAGAACAGGACTAAATCAGCCCATAAAACTGCACATAAACCAGGCACAAAGACAGTTACAGCCTCTTTAATATCAGAACTAAACCAGAACTACAGACCAGGTGCACATCAGGACTAAACCAGGCCTAAACCAGGACTAAACCAGGACTAAACGCGGATTAAACCAGGACTAGAACAGGACTAAATCAGCCCATAAAACTGCTCATAAACCAGGCACAAAGACAGTTACAGCCTCTTTAATATCAGAACTAAACCAGAACTACAGACCAGGTGCACATCAGGACTAAACCGGCCTAGACCAGGACTAAACCGGGCCTAGACCAGGACTAAACCAGGCCTAGACCAGGACTACAGCACAGCGTGAAGCCGCCACAGCCCTCCTCTCCTCATTAGTTTATCAGTGAATACGTGACCCATGTGATGAGTCTGGAAAGGCCAGATCTGAACCACAGAGTCCCACATGTATAATAGATCCTGCTGCCGTCTCTCCGTGATGAGAAATCCCTTTGTGAGCGCTCCCACAAAGTCAGGACTGGAGCAGGACTAAAGCGGGACTAAAGCCGGCCCATGCATTTTTAAGCAGCTGCACAGTTCAAAGCCGCTCTCCTCTTTACAGCAGCGCGAGCAACAATGGAACAGAGACGACAACGCCAATCTGTGCAGGTGGAAACTGCCAAATCAGACGCAGCGTCATTAGAATACGAAAGTTCAAGCTCGATTTCAGTACTCAGGAATAGACTTGATATTGAAAACTCTTTATTTAGAGTTTTCAGCATTAGACAGCAAAAATACCCTCCTAAAAACTAGAAAAATACGCGTGTTTTAAGTTAAAATGCACAAGAAACAAGTGAAATTATCTGCCAGTCAAGAAAATATACCTGGGTCTTCATAAATGTCTTATTTATTATTATTCTAAGCAATAATCTAAGTTTAAGTGATCTAAAATAAAGCATAAAACACTCATTCTAAGACTAAATTAAGATGGAAAATCTTAAAACTAGAATATAAAGCTTGTTATTCACCGTTTTATTCTTGATTTTAGTTCATGACTCTCAAGGAAATTCTTTATTTCCTTATTTTAAGACTAATTACCACTTGGGAACATATTGACAAATTGCAGCTCTCCTAAAACTTTTAAATCTTTTAATCTTTCCGTGTTACAAACAGAAAGTACAAAGATGATACTGGACAATTTCAGTTCAAGATCGACTGATTTACATCCATAAAATTGTCTTAAATTCCATCTTAACTCTTGTTTTGCTTGTTTTGTACATTCTAACTAGTTTATAGATATAAAAACTAAATATATAACTAAAAAAAAGAAATATTTTCTTGAAAAAAGCTTAATAATCTTACAATATTTAGCAGTCATTTAGTAAATATCCCTTAAACAAGATAAATAAGTTTCTTGTCTAGATTTAAGAGAATAAATCTTGGTTAGTTTGATGAAATTTGCAGTGTCTCCAAAGCTCAAAATGTTCTGTTCCACCTTGTGATGTCACATAGTGGTGGTTTTCAAGCTAATAGCTCCTTCTATCTTTAGTTCGGTAGAGATAGAGGCCAAAATGTACGATATAAACACTTAAATCTATCAGGAAATGACTTAAAAGTAGTGAAATGATCTGTCCATGCAGCAAGATCATTTTACTTGACAAGTTCTCTTAAAATAAATGACCTCTAGACTAGAATGAAGCAAAGTCAGAACTAGTAAGTAGAAAATAAATGTGAAAACAAGACGAATAACCTGATATAAGCTTTAAAATCTTGGCCAGATCAGAGAAATTTTCAGTGCAGAAGATTCTCGTGAAGGTGTGTGGAGTTTAAAAACCCAGTGGAGAATTTCCTGTATCACCACATGACATCACAAGGTGGAACAATGTGTTTTCTGTTTGAGAAAAGAGCCTAAATACACAGGGTTTGTGTTAAACATGTGTGAATAAAACCAAAAACAAAAAGAACAACTCCAGGTCTGTTTGTGACGAGGAAACAACATTATGACACAGATTATAAAACAGTGTAACACTGGCCCATCACTTCCGGGTTAAATGTTTTGCCAAATGACACAACAACAGTGTTTTTGGGCTAAATTAAAACCACAGGCCGTCTGCAGTCTGGTCTTCCTGGTCTAAAATTGCTCCAGTCCCACAGACAGATGGAGAGACGGACCCCCACCGAGGGCCCCAGGGTCACTTCATTTCACACTCGCTCAAGGGACACAGGACAGAGCTGAACCACCCGGGCTGAACTCTGAGGACTGAGGACCGGATTTAGACCTGGTCCCGGTTTTAAACTGGATTTTGAACTCTGTTTTGATCTTGATCCCTAAAGCTGTTTTCAGGCCGGCCAGAAAGGTGCTGGTTCCTGCCAAAGTTCCACTGGGAACCAAAGCTCTCACCGGCGAACGAGCCACGTTCAAAACATTTAAGTGAACAGATGATGCATCATCGAAAGAGGGCGTGGCTTTGCCACTAAATAAAAACAAGTCCATACGGAAGCGGATGTCAGAGCACAGAAAATAACAATCATCGATCGTATATCACATGTGGATCGATATAACTCGCTTTTTCTTGTGCTGCTGTCGAGCTTCTGTTGAAATTCTGTTGAAGTCCATATACGGCAAATATTTGGTCTCCTCCGCTCCACTGCACAATCTTCTGGTCACTTTTCTCTGCCATATTCCCAAGAACAAAAAAACAAGTTTTACCTGGTTCCAGGTAACCAGCGTTTCGGGAACCAACTTTTTGGTTCCTGAACTCTCTGATTTTCGGCATGAACACATCAGTTGGTTCAAGATTAGGCGCGGTTTTCTGTCGGCCTGAAAGTGCCTTAAGTGGATTTAAGTCTTGGTCTAGATCTTGGTCTAGTTCTTCATCTAGTTCGTGGTATTGATTTAATTCTTCATCCAAGTCTAGTTCTTAGTCCAGGTCTTGATCTGGATCTAGGTCGGGATCTTGGTCTAGTTTTTACTCTAGTTCTTGATCTCGATTTAATTCTTCATACAGGTCTAGTTCTTGTTTATTTCTTAGAACAGGTCTAGATCTTGGTCTAGATCTAGGTTTGGATCTTGGTCTAGTTCTTTGTGTAGTTCTTACTCTAGTTTTTACTCCAGGTCTAGATCTTGTTATAGGTCTGGACCCCGGTCTGGACCCCGGTCAGTCCAGACTCCGGGGTCAGTGCAGTGGGACAGACGGGCCTCGGCTCCGCAGACGGTTTTAGCCCGAACAGAAGCTCAGAGTCCAGGATATTTTTACTCCGTTTAACACAACGCGAACGCACCTTTAAACTCTGCAGCTCGGTTATTTTCAGACAAAGAACCCCACGTTTGGCTTCCTAAATATTTCTAAACCAGGCCAATAGGTCCAGAACAACATTAGCAACAGCCACATAATCACGACTTAAAGGTGCATTGTGTAAGTTTTCTGGTTGAGGATCCATCAAACGCTTTTCTCCATGAAAATGTCGTTGCTTTGTCTGGAATGCTTCACAGTATTAAATGGCTCTAGGTTATTCAATTACAGGTGGTTTTATAGCACGAAAAAACTGACCTGATCTGACCTGTAACATGGTTGGGTTTGGTCTTCATAAAAACAGAAAGATTTAATGCCAAATGTGTGTTAAATCCCTCAGTCGTCCAGGTAGAATCCACGGCAAAAGGAGAAATTAAAACTGTCAACTGGAAAAAAGTTTCTTTTAGTCGAATACGTTTCTCAGCTGATCCAAGCCAGTTCTGAACTGAAGAAACTTTAGATCTGAAGAAGCAACTTGGACGAGCTGCAAAACATAGTCAAAAAAAATAAACTTTTGTCCACTTCACAAATTGGATTTCTCCTTTTTCTGTTTAATGCCATACTGTGAAACATCCCAGACAAAGCAATAACATCTCCATAGATAAAAGTATTTGATGGGCCCATCACCAGAAAAGTTACACAATGCACCTTTAAAGGTCCTGTATTCATAGAACTATAATAAAATCTGGAAGATGAATCCAAGATGGAGCTGTATTGTTTTCAAAGGCCTGTGCTCCTTGGCGCATGACCCCAAAAACGATTTTTACTTCCACATTTCGTTAGCCTAATAGCATAATTGCCTAAGTCATTTTTTGGCCAAATTATAATATCTGCCAAACTTTACTCTCCTCCCACTGCTGCATCATCCTGCAGTCAATGTTGTGTCTTTCTTTTTTGGAAACTTGTTTACACATATTGTTGAACTTTCTGTTACAATATCAATAATATAAAAACATTTTTTCTTGTTTTCAGAAAATGTTCAAATGTGACTTAGGCAACTATGCTGTTAGGCTAAGAAGTGACGTCAGAAACACAGTTCTGACCTGATCAGAGCGACAGCTGCTGGAGCGCGGGATCAGAGCGGGGCGAGGCTAACGCTCACAAAGATAACTGTGCTCTCACAATTTAAACATTTTGTGAAAATACAGAAGAATCCCTACAAAATCTGACCTTTATGAAAGCTGTGGAAGCCCTGTTAGCTGAACACGGGCAGTTTGATTTCCCCAAAATGCACTGTGCTCTATGGGAGAATTCTTTCGGCCAGGGGTCAATCTGCGATCACGGATAGAGGGTTATAGATCCATGCCTATATTACGCAAAATCGACTTGTGTGAGCTTTTAGCCATATTATAATGTTACATCGTCACATCATCACAAACGTACCTGGAGTTGTGTTTGTTTCATTCACACATGTCTGAGTCATCTTACATTATTCGTCTACATCTCCAAAACTCAAAATACTCTGTTCCAACCATAGACTTTTCCAAATGGGAAGTTCGCATGGAGGTGTTTCCGGCTCCTTCTGACTCTGGCTCCAATTGACTTACATTAGAACACTGTGGCCCTCCTGTCCTAGTAGTAGTAGCAGTAGTAGCAGATACCACAGTGACGATGACAGTATTGACTTCTGTTTGTTTGGCCTGTGACATGTGAGTCCACTTAGGCTTTTTACTGCCTTTAAATATCCCCCAGACAGGAGCCCTCTGCCCCTGTCCCTGCCCCTGTCTCTGCCCCTGTCTCTGCCCCTGTCTCTGCCCCTGTCCCTGCCCCTGTCTCTGCCCCTGTCTCTGCCCCTGTCTGTAGTGTCTCCAGGAAAACACAGCCATAACCAGCCCATAAACCAGGCACACAGACGGTTACACCAGGCAAAAAGACATTAAAAGAGTAATCAGAAGCTACTAGAGCTGTCACGATACTAAAACTTCATGCTGGGGGTGTTCTACATGGATCTCTATGGTTTTTCTGTGGTGACACAAAGCAGACATAAGCAAACACTGTCAAAAAGGGTTGAAAAAGTCTGAAAACTTTACACTTTTTGTTATGCTAATGTTTTATTTATGCTGACAATGAATTCAGGTGATGAGGATCTAGTGGCAGAAGAACCTCCTGTACCACTTCCTGTTTTTCCTCTGCAGCTCCTGGTCCAGTGCCCTGCTCATGTCGGCCAGCAGGGAGCACTGTTCTGTGGACTTCTTCAGGTCCTCCTCCAGAGCGCTGCACCTCTTACCCTGCAGGATGTGCTGTTCTTTAGAACATTTTAGCTCTTCGTTGAGCACAAGACAGCGCTCATCCAACAGAGTGCACTGTTCCTGGGAACTCTTAAGGCTCTGTTCGGTTGCCATGTTCTTTTCTTCCAACAGGGTCCACTCCTCCTGACTTTTCTGTAGCTCCTGCTTGAGAGCACCGCAGGTCCCCTTCACCAGGGTGAGCTGTTCTTCTGATATTTTTAGACTCTAGTCCAGCGCCCTACACCTTTCCTCCTGCAGGGTGCCCTCTTCCTGCGTTTTCTTTAGCTCTTGCTCCAGATCGTTGTTTTTCTTCTCCAGCAGGGAGTTCTGTTCCTGAGCCCATCTGTGACCCTCCTTCTCCTGCTGCAGCTCCACCTCCAGAGAACTGTTCCTCTGGACCAGCTGGGTTTGCTCTTCCTCTGCTTTTAGCAGGAGCTGCTTTTGAGCACAGCTGATCTCCTGCAGCAGGGTGCGCTCTTCAACTGTCACTCTCAGATCCTCCTTTTTCTGCTCCATCTCCTGCTTCAGTGCACTGTTGATCTCAAGCTGTAGGGTGCGCTCCTCAGATCCCTTAAGCTCCTTCTGAACTCCACTACATGTGTTCTCCATCAGGGTGCGCTGTTCCAGAGTCAGTTTGAGCTGTTCTTCTGTGTTCTTAAGCTTGAGCTCCAGTGCCATACAGTGCTGTTCCTGCAGGACGTGCTGTTCCTGTGATGTTTTCAACCCTTCCTCCAGAGCACTGCATGTTGTTTTCTGCAGGGTGCACTGCTCTTTAGACCTCTTCAGTGCCTGGTATAGTGCCACACACCTTTCGTCCTGCAGGGTGCACTGGTCTTTAGACCTCTTCAGTGCCTGGTATAGTGCCACACATCTTTCGTCCTGCAGGGTGCACTGCTCTCTAGACCTCTTCAGTGCCTGGCATAGTGCCACACACCTTTCGTCCTGCAGAGTGCACTGTTTCTGGGTTTTGGTCAGCTTCTCCTGCAGAGCACCACATGTTTCCTTCACCAGAATGAGCTGTTCTTCAGAGTCCTTCAGCTCCTGCTGCACAGCACTACAGGTCTTTTCCAGCAGGGAGTTCCGTTCGAGAGCCCATCTCAGACTCTCTTTCTCCTGCTCCAGCTCCTGTTCCAGAGAACTGTTCCTCTGGACCAGTAGGCTGTGCTCTGCCTCAGTTGTCCTCAGCACCTGCTCTTGCTCACAGTGGTTTTCCTCCAGCAGGGCGACCTGTTTAGTCAGACCCTGGTTCTCCTCTTTCACTGTGTCCAGTGCAGTTTGGAGATCTCGTATTGCAGCGTCCTTCTCCTCCAGTTGTTTGAGAAGATGCTCCTCTCTGGTTCTGTCCTGAAAGGCTTTGGAGGCAGTTTGCAGTTGAGACATGACAAAAGTCATGCCCTTCTCGTCTTCCTCCTTAGACCTCTGTTGATTTTGAGGTCCTAGGTGCTCTCTTTCTAACTCTTCCAGAGTTAGAGAGGTGTGGACCACAGGGGGTCCAGAGGGCTGTGGGTTGATTGGTGTTTCCCCCAGCGCCTCCATCAGGTTGAACTCCTGGCTGTAGAGGAGTTCGTCGTCTTCAGACGTGTAATCACACCAGGCTTTGGACATCTTTGTTTCTGCGAGTTGCGTAGTTGTGTTGAGTTGAAGTGAGTTTCTCAGGACCTGTGTCGCCTTTATATACTTAGACTCTTGATGATGTCACAAAGAAATAGAATGTCTGACGGAACGTGTTGCCAGGTGACGTCAGGTGACGCCAGGTGATTCTTTCCTTATATGGAAATGGGTGCGTTGCCATAGAGACACATTGAATGTCAATAATGACATTGGAAGTGTCTGAATGTCCATCCTAGGCCCTAAACCCCAAACACTACACTAAAGAGTGCAGGTCAGTGTAGTGTTTGGGGTTTAGGGCCTAGGATGGACATACCTGAAGTGGGCTAAACGGTGAGTGAGACAGAAGAGTTTTTATACGCCCGTCGTAAGACGGGACGTATTATGGTATGGCGCTGTCCGTCCGTCTGTCTGTCCGTCTGTCCGTCTGTGGACAATTTCTTGTCCGCGCTCTAACTCGACAACCGTCTCACCTAGGAATGTCAAACTTCATGGCTGGACACCCCATGGGTCAAGGATGTTCCCTATTGATTTCAAGGTCACAAGGTCAAAGGTCAAGGTCACGGCCCGACCCTTTGCGAAAACCTTGTCTGCGCTCTAACTCGACAACCGTGTAGCCTAGGAATGTGAACCCGCATTCTTAACTTGCTCATCGGTATGTGCCATAGAACGCCAGTATTGGAATCTTCCAAACTGCACCAACAATTCATCTTTAACTAGGTTTGACAAATTCTAACTTAATTCTATATACAATAATTCAAAGTACGGGCGTATTTTGCCCCGCTGGCGGAGCTTTTGTTGATCTTAATTTAATTCTTAGTGCAGATCTAGTTCTTGTTTTATTTCTTAGAACAAGCGTAGATCTTGGTCTAGATCTAGGTCTGGATCTAGGTCTGGATCTTGTTCTGGTTCTAGGTCTAGTTCTTGGTATAGTTCTTGATCTTGATTTAATTCTTAGTCCAGGTCTAATTTTTGGTTTAATTCTTAGACTAGTTTTTAGTCCAGGTCTAGATCTAGGTCTAGATCTAGGTCTGGATCTTGGTCTATTTTTCTAGTTCTTGATCTTGATTTAATTCATAGTCCAGGTCTAGTTCTTGTTTTATTTCTTCGAATAAGCGTAGGTCTGGAACTAGATCTGGATTTTGGTCTAGTTCTTGGTATGGTTCTTGGTCTAGTTCTTAGTCTAATTTTTAGTCCAGGTCTAGATCTAGGTCTGGATCGAGGTCAGGGTCTTGGTCTGGATCTTGTTCTGGTTCTAGGTCTAGTTCTTGATCTTGATTTAATTCTTAGTCCAGGTCTAATTTTTGGTTTAATTCTTAGACTAGTTTTTAGTCCAGGTCTAGATCTAGGTCTAGATCCAGGTCTAAATCTAGGTCTGGATCTAGGTCTTACAGTTAGCATCAAACTATCAATAAATATATCACCAACAGTTATAATTTCTTGTATTTAAAACATTTTTGCATCGTCTTTTGCTATGTAAAAAGATATTGTTTCATGTGTTACATTAATTGTGCTGAAATAAAATAATAATAATAATAATACAGTTAAAAAATAAGGAAAAATGTCTCTCATGGCCAATAAAAAAGGTGCCATACTAATTAAAAGAACAATTATTTCTTTTTAACCAGTGTTATTTATCAGTTTGCAGTACAGCGGCGGCTCTGTCTATTTGTGTTCCAGACAAAGCCGACGTAATGAACGGCCTAATCCTGCTTATGTGTTTAGAAACGTTCTTCATTATTATAAATGCCAGAGAATAAGTGAACTATTACGTAACAGCATTGTATTTCCAAATATAGAAAAGGGACGAGAAGTCAAGCTGAAAATCATGGGTCTCGGTTTAGAGAGGAGTAGAAATTTATACTGCGCGGTAGAGTTATCATTAAAAAAAGTTTAATTCACGAGACAAAAATGAACCTTTTCTGGAGTTTTTGAATCATCTTGAGCTGGATCAGAACAAATATAAGAGCAGAAAGGCGACGTTCAGACTGCTGGGTTTATTGCTCAATTCGGATTTTTTTGTGAAATCCGATTTTTTTTGCGAGGTCGTTCACATTTCCAATTAAATGCGACTTGTCTGCGATCTCCAGTGTGAACTTTAAACGCCCCAAAAGTGTCTCGCATGAGCACTGGAGACACGACGACGTCACAGCAACGAACTCAGTGTTTATAGAAGTCGCCTAAACATGGACGCTGCTCTGAGCTCCTGGAGGTTTTAAAGTTGCTGTCGTACGACTCTCACAGGAGGAAACTCGTCTTCGGCCTATTTCAGTAGCAAACACGTCGGCGTTGGGCTGTTTTGGCTCACAACAGGAGCTTGTTACAGCACAACAGCCAAACTCTCGCTTGTTGATGACGTGTAGGTCGGATAAATATGTCCTGACCGTTCAGACTGAAGTCGCATGTCCAAAAATCCGATATGTATCGGTTTTAGGAGCACAAATCCAAGTGTCCTGAGTCACATTTGAAAAAATCGTATGTGTCGTTCAGACTGTCATTAAAAGATCAGATACAGGTCGAATAAGGGCAAAAAAAATCAGATTTGAACAAGCGTCGATCTTGGTCTAGTTCTTGGTCTGGTTGTTAATCTAGTTCTTAGTCTAGTTTTTAGTCCAGGTCTGGATCTAGGTCTGGATCGAGGTCAGGGTCTTGGTCTGGATCTTATTCTGGTTCGAGGTCTAGTTCTTGATTTTGATTTAATTCTTAGTCCAGGTCTAATTTTTGGTTTGATTCTTAAGACTAGTTCTTAGACTAGTTTTTAGTTCAGGTCTAGATCTAGGTCTGAATCTTGCTCTAGTTTTTTATCTCAATTTAATTCTCAGTCCACGTCTAGTTCTTGGTTTATTCTTAGAACAGGTCTAGATCTTGGTGTAGACCTAGGTCTGGATCTTGGTCCAGTTTTTTGTCTAGTTCTTGATCTTTTGGTCGCATTTTAAAAAATCGGATTTGTGTTGTTCAGACGGTCATTAAAAGATCAGATACAGGTCGCATAAGGGCGAAAAGATCAGATTTGGGTCACTTTTGGCTGAAGTCTGAACGCTGCCTTAGACTCGTATGCACTAAAGACTCGTTTCCACTGTCACGATTGGCTCGGGACCTTGGCACGAACAGTCAGGAGGAGGCCGCCCCCAACCAGGGAGTGTTTCATGACAATGAGACACACCTAATGATGCGTGACATAAATCTGCACCACGAGCCACTGGACACCTGACAAAAGACGGAGCTGAACTAAAGGAGCATCAACGCTGATCGATGTTCAGAAAACAACTCAAAACAAAGACGCGAATGAACCAGAGCCTCACATGGACTCACGCGCTTCAGTTTCACTTTGTTTTTACCACATACACGACACTTTAATGATTTACTTATTAATTCATTCATCATTGCATTTATATAGCGCCTTTCATGACATCCAAAGCTCTTCACTGCAAAAAAAGGCCTATCAAAAAATAAGAAAAAAAAAAAACAATTTTGAGGTAAAAATGCCCCATTTTAAGTGAAATTCTCTGCTAGTGCAGTAAGAAATTTTCACTTACCAAGTTTTCTTAAAACAAGACGAAATACAAATCTTGTTCTAAGCAGAAAACACAAGTTTCAAGTATTTATGGCAAGATTTTTCACCTTATTGGTTTGAGAAGGAAGTTAAAGAGGCTTAACCTGGCTTGATTTAATATAAAAAGTGCTTAGAATAAGTTGTAATATCTAAATAAGATAAATCAGGATGGAATATCTTGAAGCAAGTACAAAATATCTCATCTTATTAAGTAAAAAAATCTTAAAATTGATCTTTTAAGATGAATCTGCTTAATTCAAGTCAGTTTAACTATGCTAGAAAATCCTTTTTTGTCGTGTTTACAGTTCATTATTCATTCACTCCACACTTTACACACACTTTAGATCAGAGGCCGCACACGGAGCACACGTTCTTTATTTTTATAGATAACTTTGCACTTCTACTACACATTGCCTGGACAGAGGAGGAGGAGGATTGTGGAGAACTTTACGTGGATTTGTTTGGTTCCATCTTTACAACTCCTAAAAGTGGCGCTATGGCTCGCTTTACCGACCCTACGAAACATATCTGGATAACTGAGGGATTACACAGATACATTGTTGTGCACAAAAGGGAAGATTTATGTTTGCAATTAATCCATAATTGTTACTGAAATGAAATGTACTTATTTGAAAGGTTTCACGGTGATTATCGGTGTTAATGTGTCTAGAAAAAGGAAAAGGGGGCAGAGAACGTAAGACGACTCTTCTCTCTGCTCCTTTTCATTCATTTCTTGTTTGTTTGACATTGTGACACTGTTAATGTCATTTTTTTATTTTACGCATGAAATAATCAAACAAAAAATAAGATATAAGGCCACATGGGAATAAAAAAGAAAGTACTAAAAAAAAGAGTGTTTAATTATCATCATGGCAATAGAGGGAGTGTGCCTATGTTCCCTCAGCCCTATGTTCCCTCAGCCCTATGTTCCCTCAGCCCTATGTTCCCTCAGCCCTATGTTCCCTCAGCCCTATGTTCCCTCAGCTCTATGTTCCCTCAGCTCTATGTTCCCTCAGCCCTATGTTCCCTCAGATGTTTCCTCAGCCCTATGTTCCCTCAGCTCTATGTTCCCTCAGCCCTATGTTCCCTCAGCCCTATGTTCCCTCAGCCTTATGTTCCCTCAACTCTATGTTCCCTCAGCCCTATGTTCCCTCAGCCCTATGTTCCCTCAGCCCTATGTTCCCTCAGATGTTTCCTCAGCCCTATGTTCTCTCAGATGTTCCCTCAGCCCTATGTTCCCTCAGCTCTATGTTCCCTCAGCTCTATGTTCCCTCAGCCCTATGTTCCCTCAGCCCTATGTTCCCTCAGATGTTTCCTCAGCCCTATGTTCTCTCAGATGTTTCCTCAGCTCTATGTTCCCTCAGCCCTATGTTCCCTCAGCCCTATGTTCCCTCAGCTCTATGTTCCCTCAGATGTTTCCTCAGCCCTATGTTTCCTCAGCCCTATGTTCCCTCAGATGTTTCCTCAGCCCTATGTTCCCTCAGATGTTTCCTCAGCCCTATGTTCCCTCAGATATTTCCTCAGCCCTATGTTCCCTCAGATGTTTCCTCAGCCCTATGTTCCCTCAGATGTTTCCTCAGCCCTGCTCGAGGTTGAAATGACTCTGAATCACTCCTTTAAATGTAATATAAAAATAAAAATGACCCGACTTTAGAGTTTAATTTTGAGAAAAATCTTAGAAATGAGGGAACATAGGGCTGTATCTATCCTGCGTTTACTCAATCACCATATAGAACCGTCTTGTGGTTTAATATTGCACACTTTCTATGCCAAAAATCACATTAGAAGTCCTCAGTTTCTTCCTAAACCCGGTGTTTGTGTCTTCCTTTAAACGCCTCTCAGTGATGACAGAGTAAACCCTGTGGCCACTGCACTGATCTGTGATAATACAGCTAAAGCCGCGCCTCTCCTCATGCACCAGCGCAAATAAATCACGATATTACACTTTGAATATCAAGTTCAGTGGGAGGCAAAACAACGGGAGGCTATGCAAATGTGAGATACAGAAACGCGTCCGGAATACAAATGGAAACCGTGAACTTTTTGCGGTGTTTTGAATAAATAAACATGATGGCTTAAAGCGAGATACAGAATCATTTACTTGCAAATTGCAGTTAAATCCTTTCTTGCACAGACATAATAAATAAAACGATTTGAAAATATTAGCAGTGTAAAGAAGAAACTGCAATCCCAACTGAACCTGTGCCTCCAGTAAAATCAGTGTTATCAGTAAAAACTATATTTATCTGATACTGTGACATTTTAAATACAAATTCTACACATTTTTTACGACTTTTTCCCATTCAAATAAAATACAATTTCGTTTTACATTCCTAAAGTGCCTATGACAGTTTGAACTACTCATTTTACGAAAGCACAAGGTCATTATAGTTAAGGTTTTCCAAAAAGAAATGGTACAAAATGCCCAGTTTGGTTATTTTTATACGCCCGTTGTAATACGGGACGTATTATGGTGTATGGCGCTGTCCGTCCGTCCGTCTGTCCGTCCGTCTGTGGACAATTTCTTGTCCGCGCTCTAGCTCGACAACCGTCTTACCTAGGAATGTCAAACTTCATGGCTGGACACCCCATGGGTCAAGGATGTTCCCTATTGATTTCAAGGTCACAGGGTCAAAGGTCAAGGTCACCATATATATATATCGGCGCATGCCCCACATGTTTTGCCTCTTCATGAAGACAAAGCTTCAAAGACTTCAAAGCTTTGAAGTTTAAAGTTCAAAGGTGACACACAGTTCCAGCTGCAGCGGTTGCTAGGCAACGGGAGAGAGAGAATACAAGACAACTACACATTACCTTGTCCACGCTCTAGCTCGACAACCGTCTCACCTAGGAATGTCAAACTTCATGGCTGGACACCCCATGGGTCAAGGATGTTCCCTATTGATTTCAAGGTCACAGGGTCAAAGGTCAAGGTCACGGCCCGACCCTTGTCAGTATTGGAATCTTCCAAACTGCACCAACAATTCATCTTTAACTAGGTTTGACAAATTCTAACTTAATTCTATATACAATAATTCAAAGTATGGGCGTATTTTGCCCCGCTGGCGGAGCTCTTGTTTTAGGTTAAAATTGTACTTCCAAAAGTGTTACCGAGCAACACTGGGCCAAAACTCCTCTAATGTACACAGAAATTATCATTTAACAAATAAAAATGTAAGAAAACGCCTTTATTTTTGTTTAAATAATAGTCTGAGTATCCAAAAAATGTTTCTTGCACGTAAATTGTACTTGAACTTTTTTGTGGAATCCTCCTGGCATCAATATTTTCCAACTTTTCTTCACAGATCGCTTCTCGATCGGTGTGAAACTATAATTTATATTTGCAACAGGTAATATCCCACCAAACTAGCAGGGCCCAGCCATGAAGCCACTTTACAGGTCAGGTCTTTGGAAAGGTGACCCCCCACAACAGAACAGTTACTTAGTGCAACGTTAAATTGTACAGCTTCAGTTTTTAATTTAGTTCAGTGTCTCCGCAAAATGTACAAAGTTGCGGAGAGCTTCATGTCAGAGAAACACATGGTTTGCTTATAGACAAAAATAGATAGATCGTAGATATTTAATTTGTAGTAAAGCAAACTGGGCATCTTGAGTCTACCATCGGTCCTAAGAATGGTAAGTTATTATCTGTTTAGTTTCTTCTTTTCGATACGCAAAACAGGCTATATCACGTTTACAAGAAGACATTTGGAAACACGCCGATGACGATTTCCGGTGTAGTCACGACACTGATGTGATAAAACCGTGGATTCAGCAGCAGCAGCGGTGTTCACAGCCTGCCAAAGCTTTCCATGGGGGACGGGGAATACCTGGCTCGAAAGTGCCGGCTCGAGCGTCCCATTCTCCCGGCAGGAACGTCCCACTCCTCCCCGTTCTGCCCGGGAGCGGCGGAACGTTCTCGCCGGCCTTTAGTCGGCCGCGTCGTGCACTGTGATGTATGGAGTCAGAAAAATCAGGATTCTGTATCATCATAA
Organism: Odontamblyopus lacepedii; assembly: GCA_034769755.1. Lineage (NCBI taxonomy): Eukaryota > Metazoa > Chordata > Actinopteri > Gobiiformes > Gobiidae > Odontamblyopus > Odontamblyopus lacepedii. The sequence continues at coordinate 29,273,466 of CM068360.1, forward strand.
AACGAAATGTGAGACCAAACGTCGGACCTTGTTCACATTATTTTACCGATCTTTTGTGCCTCACTTGTGGACTGTTGCTGAGGAGTGATTTGACACACTGTATTTACTGCTGTATTTACTGCTGTATTTACTGCTGTATTTACTTGCATTTATTGTATTTTGTGTGTGTTTGTGGCCACATAATCTTTGCATGTTTTGTTTGTATGTATGAACAAATGTGTTGAGATATATAGTAACTTGTGTGTGTGCAATTAATACAATATATAACGATTTTTTACAATTCAGGGGGTCTTTCCAGCCTGTGGGACTTTCCAGCTGATTCCCAGGACGAGGCTCTAATCGCGGTTTCGAAGTCGCTTACGGGCATCTGGTCGTAACTTGATCTGACGGACATAACTGAATGCTATAAGGACATGTTGTTTTGTCGATTTGTAAAGTAAGTTAGACAAATTATGATAGGCAAATTAATAGGCAAGTTATAAAAGGTAAAAAGAAAGAATACAGTGACATCTGGACAAAGAAAACCGGGCCATTTTCTCAGTTTTTCCAGATTTTTTCAAAGTTACATCATTGTTTTCTTTCTTTTTTCCTTCCTGCAAAAAACTTGCGCCCAAATTTAAGATATAAACACTTAAATCTATCAGAAAATGACGTGAAAGTAGTGAAATTATCCGTCCATGCAGCAAGATCATTTTACTCGACAAGTTATCTTAAAATAAACGACCTCTAGACGAGAATGAAGCCGTCTTTGTAAGTGTTTATGGGCTGGAAATAAGTTTATGGATGCTAAGTTTGAGATAAACATACTTTAGTATCAAACAAATCTGTATCACTGAATCTAAAAACAAGTTCAGTGTTGCAGGGGAAAACTCTAGCTTCTTTTGAACATTTATTGCCTAAATTTAAGATTTTCTGACTAGTTAAGATTATACAACCAATTCAGAACTAGTAAGTAGATAATAAATTAAAAAACAAGATGAATAACCTGATATAAACTTGAAAATATTGGCCAGATCAGAGAAATGTGCAGTGTAGATGAAGAAAACCAGGCCATTTTCTCAGTTTTTCCAGATTTTTTCAGAGTTACTATCGCCAACAGAGCCAAAAATAAGTCGTCATCCGCATGTTTCCAAACATTTTCCGGTTTTGTGACGTAAGAGCCCTCTGGCAGCATCACAGAACACTAAAATTGTATTCAGAATCAACTACAGGGCAGATAAATCAAAGCTAACGTTCATATTCTTGTTAAATCTCCGCTGACCGCTGCAGCGACTGAAGTCCGGCCTGCAGAGTCACGTTACTCATGATGTGATGTGACAAAGAGATGACATATGGCCGCAGTCATTCAGACAGCAGCCAGTGTAAACCTGGCCAAATGCTCGGGACGATTCTCATTATAGACACAGACTGCAGGGCCCAGGGGCAGCGGGGACACGACGGCAACACAGAAGGGTCAATCCAACAGAGATTTCATCCTATCATTACACTTAAAACTAAGCAATGGTAATATGAGGGCAGTAGGGTTGTTGAAAGTATTAAAAATCAGATATTAATGGATTCTAAAATTCGTATTGAACCTATATACTTATTTGAAAAGGTTTTGATACTAAAAAAAGGACAGAAATGAAGCTTTTCTGAAGCTTTAGAATGATCTTGAGCTGTATCAGAAGAAGTATAAGAGCACAGAGACGCTATAGCCCGTGGAGCACAGAGGGATTACATAAATATGAGACCACATGGGAATATTAAAGAAAGTACTACAATTTAATGCTCAAAATCACATTCAAAAAGTTGATTACAATTAATAATCTGCTGTGGTGTTGAACGTGTACAACAGTGTTTGGAAACATTCAGTTTGATCAGTGCAGTGGATTGTGGGATACCTCAGAGCTCCAGAGCGCTGGAGGAACAGGAGTCTGTAAAATTAAGGACCCTCCCTCGGCTAAAGGAGCTCAGGGTTCTGGTTATCGTGTGATTAACAGAGTTCAGGCAAACATGAGCTTGAGTTGTTTTATTTTTGAATGAAAAAAATTTAAAATATGAAATTGTTTCTACATGAATGGCCTCTGTGCACTTCAATAAAAAAAAAACACATATGGAATTTGGCAGATTTGTTTTAAAAACACACTATTTCCAACCATGTTTGTTGTTCTTTGAGACGCGAGAGTCACATTTAAGACAGAGCGACAGGACCGAGAGTCACATTTAATACAGTTTCAGCACCGAGAGTCACATTTAAGACAAAGTTTCAGTACCGAGCGCACACGTTTAGGATAACGTTACATTACCAAGTGCACACGTTTTAGGAGCTGAGAAGAAACTGTAGATTTCATAATGTTTTCACAGATTAGACATTGATTTAAGGTAAGTTATTGATAAGTTATTGCTAAACTGTAGTGCAGTTTCTCAGTTATGAGTGTTGTATCAAACAAACACAAAGCTCTTGAGTGGATGTAGAGTGACCACTTTTGTTTCTCTGTAGTTATTTCAGTTTGGTGAGTTTTTTATGATTTCCCTGCTAATATTCTGTTTTCTTTTTCAACAGAAATCTTCAATGAAGGTTTCGCCCATAGGGGGCGCCCCCAGCGAGCCTCAGAGGTACGACATTTAACTCCACCATTTATGAACACAAAGCTCACATAAGCGCACATGCTTAAAATATTGTTAATATACTAATAATATAATATACTTCTACCTGCATTGTAGCATCTAGTTTAGGAATTAACAATATGTTTTTGAAAGAAATCAAATGCTTTGTTTCCACAGCTCTCCTCGGACACCAGAGGACGCCGGATGCTGTTTCGGGTGGAGGCGTCGGACGTGTTGGGGACCGGTAAGTCTCAGAACTGAACCCTCGGACATTTTCACCTAAATGCTGCTCGATGTTTCTGATCATAAATGTCGTTGTGTTTGTCTCCACAGACAGAGGACAGAGCCCCAGAACCTCTCACCACTCCACGACAGACTGGCCCTAAATCAGCACCACGGAGCCGGTTCCTTAGTTTTCTAAGGCGTTTCAGGGTACGTAGTCCACACACACCTTTAATGATGCATGTCCATGTGTACTCAGATGTATTTGAATATTTTTCTCATCTTCAACAGAGAAAAAACAAAGTTGCACTGTCTCCAGTGTCGTGCAGCAGCAGCACCGGTGCAAAGTCGAGGTAATGACCAATTCTCAGTTCATTAAAGGTGCACTATGTCACTTTTATGGTCAAATCAAATGTAGTTAAAGATCATGCAAAATTTACTTTTCAGACTTTTAACCATGTTACAGTTGTTTCCCCTTCTCATTTACCCGCTTGAAGTTGTGTACCAAAAAAGTTACATAGTGCTGCTTTAAGAATATCTCATGTGACCTTAGGTGTAAACAAGAGCTCCGGCAGCGGGGCAAAATACACCCGTACTTTGAATTATTGTATATAGAATTCAGTTAGAATTTGTCAAACCTAGTTAAAGATGAATTGTTGGTGCAGTTTGGAAGATTCCAATACGGACAAGGTTTTCGCAAAGGGTCGGGCCGTGACCTTGACCTTTGACCCTGTGACCTTGAAATCAATAGGGAACATCCTTGACCCATGGGGTGTCCAGCCATGAAGTTTGACATTCCTAGGTGAGACGGTTGTCCACAGACGGACAGACGGACGGACGGACGGACGGACGGACAGCGCCATACCATAATACGTCCCGTATTACAACGGGCGCAAGAGCCAGATTTCCCTATTGATTATCCGTCCGTCTGTCCGTCTGTCCGTCTGTCTGTGGACAATTTCTTGTCCGCGCTCTAACTCCACAACCGTCTCACCTAGGAATGTCAAACTTCCAAACTGCACCAACAATTCATCTTTAACTAGGTTTGACAAATTCTAACTTACATGTAGAACGTTTAACTCGTCACGTTACGTCTGTGCGCAGTTCTCTTTATTGTGGCTGCAGAAGCGCTCGCACAGGTGCGCCTGTTTTGTTTACCACGTTCGCACGACAAAATATTTACTCGCAAATGTGAGTGAAATAGGCGCACTGTAGAGCCCTGCTTAAAGAGGGGGGAATTTTACTTCTGTGGGGTAATAACTACTACCACAGTTCACTCGGGCACAGTTCACATTTAGTGTCGTTCAAAGTCGGGGCAGCGAGTCCATCTTATTCCTCCGAGGGGTTCTAATACAGTTCTAATACAGGACTAATACAGGTCTAAACCAGGTCTGAACCAGATTTAAACCAGGTCTAAACCAGGACTAATATAGGGCTAAGCCAGATCTGAACTAGGTCTATACCAAAACTAAATCAGGTCTAAACTAGGTCTAAACCCGATCTGAACCAGGTCTAAAACAGGACCACTAGAGGACAAAACCATTGTTTAAGTCTTAACCAGGACTAAATCAGGTCTAATATACTGTACAGGACTAAACCTGGAGAAATACAGTGACAAAATCAGGTCTAAGCCAGGACTAAACCAGGACTAATCCAGGTCTAAACCAGGACTAATATAGGGCTAAACCATGTCTAATTACTAAAAGTCTGACCCAGATCTAAACCAAAAGTAAACCAGGACTAAACTAGGTCTAAACCAGGTCTACACCAGTTTTAAATAAGGTCTAAATCAAGACTAATTGAGGTCTAATACACATGTGACCTCAAAGTTGTGAACTACGTCTGGACCTCAGTGAATGAGGTTCTATAGCAGGCATGTCCAAACTATGGCCCGGGGGCCAAATGTGGCCCTCAGACCAGTTGTTTTTGGCCCTCAGGCTTCCAAATGAATTGGCCCAAACTACCACAAGTAGTACCTTTTACTGCATGTTTTTGAAATCTACCTTGACCAAGCAAATGTAGTTTGTCCTTTTGAGGGTCTAAGCCTGAACAAAGGTCTGGAGGGTCATTTAAAACTGTTATAAATGCACAGTTTTTAATTACTCACTGTTTTGACCTCCAGTCTATGACCCTCGATCGGCCCTCACGCTGCTCTGTGTTTTAATATATGGCCCTAGATGAAAAAAGTTTGGGCACCCCTGTTCTATAGAGTTCACTAAAGAGTGCAGGTCAGTGTAGTGTTTGGGGTTTAGGGCCTAGGATGGACATTCAGACACTTCCAATGTAATTATTGACATTCAGCATTGTGTAACTATGGCAACGCACTCATGTCCATATAAGGAAAGATTCACCTGGCGTTGCGTAATTATTGACATTCAGCATTGTGTAACTATGGCAACGCACTCATGTCCATATAAGGAAAGATTCACCTGGCGTCACCTGGCAACACGTTCCGTCAGACATTCTATTTCTTTGTGACATCATCAAGAGTCTCTTATAAAGCTTTATATACTTATATAAAGCTTTATATAAGTATATGAGGGCGACACAGGTCCTGAGAAACTCACTTCAACTCAGACCTTCGACTGATACACAACTACGCAACTCGCAGAAACAAAGATGTCCAAAGCCTGGTGTGATTACATGTCTAAAGACGGCGAACTCCTCTACAGCCAGAAGTTCAAGCTGATGGAGAAGCTGGAGGAAGCACCAGCCAACACACAGCGTTTCAGGGTACATAGTCCACACACACCTTTAATGATGCATGTCCATGTGTACTCAGATGTATTTGAATATTTTTCTCATCTTCAACAGAGAAAAAACAAAGTCGCACTGTCTCCAGTGTCGTGCAGCAGCAGCACCGGTGCAAAGTCGAGGTAATGACCAATTCTCAGTTCATTAAAGGTGCACTATGTCACTTTTATGGTCAAATCAAATGTAGTTAAAGATCATGCAAAATTTACTTTTCAGACTTTTAACCATGTTACAGTTGTTTCTCCTTCTCATTTACCCGCTTGAAGTTGTGTACCAAAAAAGTTACATAGTGCTGCTTTAAGAATATCTCATGTGACCTTAGGTGTAAACAAGAGCTCGGCCAGCGGGGCAAAATACGCCCGTACTTTGAATTATTATACGCCCGTTGTAAGACGGGACGTATTATGGTATGGCGCTGTCCATCCGTCTGTGGACACTTCAAAGCTTTGAAGTCTTTGAAGCTTTGTCTTCATGAAGAGGCAAATTCCGATTCTAGAATGTGATGATGTCATACTCATACTCCTACTGCAAGAGCCAGATTTCCCAATTGATTATCCGTCTGTCTGTCCGTCTGTCCGTCTGTCCGTCTGTCTGTGGACAATTTCTTGTCCGCGCTCTAACTCGACAACCGTCTCACCTAGGAATGTCAAACTTCCAAACTGCACCAACAATTCATCTTTAACTAGGTTTGACAAATTCTAACTTAATTCTATATTCAATAATTCAAAGTACGGGCGTATAAAAAATGGAACTTGAGAAGTAATTTTTGTTTGGTTTGTTGCTTATTTCTAGAGTACACCAGTCCAAATCCGGGTCCAAATCAAAATCCTGCCTCAGGAGGAACCTGTGTCCAAGGCAGGGTCAGGGACTCCAATGTCGATGGCAGAACTGTCCCCAGAAGAGACAAACACCATGTGCATTGAGAAACCTAGGCCCCGAGAGACGACCAGCCTATATCAGGATAACGCTAAGATGGAGGTGCCCACTCCTCCAACTCCATCCCAGACATGGATGGAGGGGTGGGAAGGACTGGCTCCAGAGGAGACCAGCACCATGTCCATGGATAAACCTGGGTCCCAAGAGACGACCAGACTCTCCCAGGGTGAGCCCACAATCAAGGTGCCCACCCCTTCAACCCTATCCCACAAAACAGCTGGAGTGGTGGGAAGGACTCTCCCCAGGGGAGACCAGCACCATGTCCATGGAGAAACCTGGGACCCAAGAGACGACCAGACTCTCCCAGGGTGACGTTAAGATCGAGGTGCCCACCCCTCCAACTCCATCCCAGATACGGATGGAGGGGTGGGAAGGACTGGCCCCAGAGGAGACCAGCACCATGTCCATGGAGAAACCTGGGACCCAAGAGACGACCAGACTCTCCCAGGGTGACGTTAAGATCGAGGTGCCCACCCCTCCAACTCCATCCCAGATACGGATGGAGGGGTGGGAAGGACTGGCCCCAGAGGAGACCAGCACCATGTCCATGGAGAAACCTGGGACCCAAGAGACGACCAGACTCTCCCAGGGTGACGTTAAGATCGAGGTGCCCACCCCTCCAACTCCATCCCAGATACGGATGGAGGGGTGGGAAGGACTGGCCCCAGAGGAGACCAGCACCATGTCCATGGTGAAACCTGGGTCCCTGGATCTGGCGCACTGTGGGTGAGTACCACTGTCCACTGATAATATTCATGTTATATAGAAAACTCAGAATGATTCATATCTTTGAATTTCAGGCTCCCAAATATAGGCAATTCCTGCTACATGAATGCCTGTATCCAGGCTCTCCGGACCATAAAGCCGTTAATGTTGACGGTTAATGGTCAGGAACATGTGTGGAAAAATTGTGACGACGCCGAGCTGCTCAGGTAGGCTTTTTTGAACAGACCATTTCATTATATTAAGAACTACTAGAATTTTTTCAGGAGATTAAACAGTCCCTGTCCTCTCCCATGCAGGGACCTCAAGGCTCTGGCAGATGCCCCCTACTCCTCTGAGCAGGTGGACCTGACAGATTTGGTCTGGAGTTTCAAACTGGCTGTGGTGCAGAACGTGCAGATATTTGGAGATTTCCGACAAGAAGTAAGTTTGAACTGATGGACAAAGGAAAGATCTAAACTGGTCTAGATCTGTTCAGGCCTTTCTTAGTTTGAGTGTTTTTTATGTTTCATTTTGTTCCTTAATGATTCTCAGGATGCTCACGAGTTCCTGGTGACAGTGGTGGGCCAGATAAAGAGCTTCGCTCCGATCCTGGACGTATTTGCTTTCAGCATGGAGACCACCTACGTCTGCCCAGTGAAGGAGCAACTGATGTTCCAAATGGAGAACATCAGGACCTGTACATGGTATGGACAGGCACTTCTAAACTGTGATCGATACATGTATTTTTCACCATCATATTGACAATGAAACTATCTGCTTCTGTATCTTCACCAAATGCTCTGACCTGTTTGTTTATGTGTTTGCTGTAGGTGTGGTCAGACATCTTCTAACATGGGGGACTTCACGGTCCTCTCTTTAGACCTTTGTTCTGGCGGCTCCATCGAAAACCTCCTGGACAACCATTTGAGGGTATGTGCTCAGTTTATCTACAAATTCATTTTATTCACATGTATTTTAACAGCACAATAACAGAAACATTATCCAACTCATTTACAGGAAACAGAGCTGGAATACTGGTGTGACTGTGGAAACACACTCTCTGGGCAGACCCAGTGCTTCGCCACTCTCCCAAAGTAAGTCTGCACAATAAACAATGGGATTTGAACTGTTAAAATATTTAATCTTAACTCTCTTCCTGCAGTGTCCTCATTCTCCATCTGAAGAGATTCAACTATGACTCTCAGTGGAGGATGGAGAAAGTGATGCACCACATCCAGCTGGATGAACATCTAGTCGTCCCGTCCAAACAGGTAAACATTCAAATCTTGTCATATTTTACAGAGTGAAAGTAACACAAAGTTAACAAGAGCTCCGCCAGCGGGGCAAAATACGCCCGTACTTTGAATTATTGTATATAGAATTAAGTTAGAATTTGTCAAACCTAGTTAAAGATGAATTGTTGGTGCAGTTTGGAAGTTTGACATTCCTAGGTGAGACGGTTGTCGAGTTAGAGCGCGGACAAGAAATTGTCCACAGACAGACGGACAGACAGACAGACGGACGGACGGACAGCGCCATACCATAATACGTCCCGTCTTACAACGGGCGTATAAAAATAAGTCATGTTATATTGATTGATGGATTTTCTTTTTGCCTTTTTCAGGGAGCTGGATCTTTTAAACTGCTCAGCATCATTTCCCATTTGGGGCCCTCAGCTGACCATGGTATGATACTTTATTTAATGAAAATATCTAAAGAAATATGTCATATTTAGTATTACCTTGTACTAATATCTAAATGTGTGTGTTATAGGACATTACATCTGCGATGGGCTGGGCCCAGAAGATCCCCTGCAGTCCAGAAAAACATGGCTCACTTTTGATGACCGGCACGTGACAAAGACGAGCCTGAAGGAAATTTGCCAAAGTAGAGCCAACTCGGCTTATATCCTATTCTACGAGCTGCAGGCACCTGGTTCCTTTTACTGCTCGACTCCTCAGCAGTGAATCTCCTCCCAGTGGTAGAGGAGGTGGGAACGAGAGGCAGTTATACAGAAATTCAATTCTATTAAAACAACTTTATAAGCAGCCTCAGAGAGATGTGCTCTCTCCTTTGAAATGTGAATTCACATTTCCCATAGATTAAAAAACTCTAGTCAGTGATGTGTTGGCTAATGACCACACACAATTAGCCCAAAGCTGAGGAAAATGTCCCGGTGCTCTGTCGAAATGAGCTACCAGCAGCCGGGATCAACAGTGACAATCACACGACTCCATCGAAATAAGTGACCTTAGATTTTTCCATTTGCAGTTGTATAGATCCAATAAAGCAAACCTCTCCAGGTTTACAACATATTTCTTTGTATTAGAGACATTTTGTCTATTTTGTGATTGTACTTTATACCTTAGTTATGTAAAATTTACACTTATTTATATAAGTATGTGTAGTTCATTTTGACAGTCGTATTTACTTTAGGAGCTCTATAGGCCCCTTAAAATGTGTTGTCATCTTGCTTTTACTGGTGGTAAACTGAACTAGAACATACACATTTTGAATAATTTCAAGCTTTTTCCAGGAAAGAAGTGCCTTGTTCTGCTGCTGTACTGACGGAGATCGAGCTCCACAGTTCAGAACAAACAGGAAAGGCAGAGCTCATCAGAACCCTGAGAATCTCCAGTGATTCTTCCTTTGAACTCGGCCATTTCAGGTCCCTCAAACACAGAAGAAGAACGATTTCATATAAGAGTTTAATAAATTATTATACGCCCGTTGTAATACGGGACGTATTATGGTATGGCGCTGTCCGTCCGTCCGTCCGTCTGTCCGTCTGTGGACAACCGTCTCACCTAGGAATGTCAAACTTCATGGCTGGACACCCCATGGGTCAAGGATGTTCCCTATTGATTTCAAGGTCACAGGGTCAAAGGTCAAGGTCACCTTATATATATATTGGCGCATGCCCTACATGTTTTGCCTCTTCATGAAGACAAAGCTTCAAAGACTTCAAAACTTTGAAGTTTAAAGTTCAAAGGTGACACACAGTTCCAGCTGCAGCGGTTGCTAGGCAACGGGACAGAGAGAATACAAGACAACTACACATTATCTTGTCCGCGCTCTAGCTCAACAACCGTCTCACCTAGGAATGTCAAACTTCATGGCTGGACACCCCATGGGTCAAGGATGTTCCCTATTGATTTCAAGGTCACAGGGTCAAAGGTCAAGGTCACGGCCCGACCCTTTGCGAAAACCTTGTCAGTATTGGAATCTTCCAAACTGCACCAACAATTCATCTTTAACTAGGTTTGACAAATTCTAACTGAATTCTACATACAATAATTCAAAGTACGGGCGTATTTTGCTCCGCTGGCGGATCTCTTGTATGATTATTCCATATTACTTCATGGGATGTGCTAGTTTTTCTTGTGGTGGTGGTGCAGTGGTGAGCATAGCTGCTGTGAAGCAGCTGACCCGGGTTCGAATCCCGGCCATGACACAGAACTGGTACAATCCCAATAAGGCTGTGCATGTGTGGAGTTTGAGGGCGCTTTAAAGTGATACAATTTTAAAAATAATAAATGCCTTAACCTCAATTTAGACTAATATATATTCATTTCAAAGCCCTGTATTGTTAGGAAATCCCCAAACACTTGGCAACATTCATGGTATTCTCACAACACATGGCAGACGGCCGGAAATATGGCTGCGAATCTGCCAACTGAACTCAGATTTCAGTACAAATCTCCAATTTACATTTTCAGATAAATTTTAGACATTTTCCCAACAAAAGCCAGATTTCAAACCAGGTCTAATCTGGGTCCAAACCCAAACCCGCCCTAACCCTGCACATGTAGACGAAGGGCGAGACACAGAGGAGCTACAGTCCACATTTCCCACACAGAGGCCAAAGTTGTCGTTAGGTGTGAATAACTGAAGACATGTAAAGCCTGAGGGTCACGTGTCTCTAATGTCTGTGTATTTTAAAGGCCCCGGTTGGATCTATGTAAAGGAGATGACCACATAGTTATGCAGGGGCAAGTCGACTTCAGGAGTTCAGGAAGAGTCACGAGTTAAACTTTGCCTCACCCTGCTCCCTTGTGGCCATGGAAATAATTAGTTTAATGCTAAATTGAGGAACAAATCGGGTAAAAGCGACAACATCTCCATGACAAGCACGTGGTGTAGTCTCCAGCAGAAAAACACATAACGCCTTTAACATTTGTTGTGATAAAATGTAAGATAATAGCTCTAAATGCAGAGGACAAATCATACTGGCGCCATGGGGTTTTTATATTCTATACAGTTAAAGCCACAGTATGTAACTTTTCAGCCAAAAAATAGTTTTGTTGCTATGCCAAAAAGTCAAGAGTTAAACTACAGTCTACCAGGGCCATGAGGGTAACTATACTATCATATCTACTGAAACAAAAATGTAGAGGCTTCAGTGAACAATAAAAGATCAGTATGATCCCAATAAAATGGGAGTTGGAGCTGCTGATATATTTAGTGACGTAAAAATTCAAGGTAAATCTTCAATTGTTTATAAAACTTAGGTTTAGCTCTATTGGATTTTCAATTGGATTTATTTAGGCGACATTTATTGTTCTTCTGCCTCTTTACGTCATATTTAAAGACAGTAGTTCAGCCTAATGGTGTTTTTGTAGGATATTCTAGCCAATAAAGAAAGTTCTGTAAGTAAACTAGTGCTATTAGACTTTAGCGGTAAATGCGTGTGCACCGCGGTAATTAATGATTTGCTAAATGCTGATAATTCACACTTCTCTTCACAGCTTATTTACACATCAGTGCATGTCCAGTAACATATATACGGCCACTATAGTCACTTTACAGTCACTAATAGAAGAGAAAACAGCCTGTTTATGTGTGGGAGCTACAGCAGCTAATCGCTAACCAACGAGAAAGAACCAAAACGAGCTTCAAAACCGACACATTTCCAACACTCAGCCTCAGACAGGCTCCTCTCAGGTCACAAGTCTGCACTAAGAACTGTCCTTTTAATCCAGACTCTCACTGATCGTCCGTAAAAAGAAAAGAATCTCAGTGTTGTGCACGTGGATCTATGACTGCAGCTGTAAACAAGCGCATGTGGGGGTGCGTTCAGGGGAAGAACGGCGTCACAGACACAAACAAATGACTCTGCAGATAAATCCTGATGTGGCGCCACATATCAGGACATTTATCTGTCTGTAAATTGGATTAAATGGACATAATATAGAGTCTGAGCTTTATAAAACATGTCCCCTAATATGTACAATTGAGAAATCAGGTTGGAGACTCTTTCGTTGGAGCCAAGTTCTGCATATGAACTCAAGCTCAACTCCAAATCGTGATGCATTTCATAAATAAAATGATATTCCTCTCCTTATGGCTGAAGGTCGCCTATGAAACTGTTCTGGGTGGAGGGTAGGCCGCCTGCTTGTGTTATTTTTGTCCCAGGGATGTCCCACAGTATGGCATTCAAATTATCTATCATTTACACAATTAGGATGCATTCTGTGAGCGTGCTTGCCTCTTCACAGATCTGACCTGTACCTTGGCATCACCTCCCTGCCTCCATGTACATGTAGTCATTTAGTACCAGGCCCCACAGAACGAATAAACACCTTAGATTATTTCCATTTCTGAGTATGAACAGTGTTTTAGTTTGAAAATTGACCAAATTCTCTCTGTTTCGTTTGTCTGTGACTCACTCTTGACTCACTCATGTCAAGATGCTCGTCTCAGTCACGTGAAACATTAACGCTGATATTAAACCCACAAGCTGCAAAATGAGTCATATAAACAGATGTCTTTGGAAATGTTTATTATATGTACAAAAGACAACAGCTTTTGTGTTGGTTGATCATTTTATTTTGTCTTATTTTTCCGCCACACCTTAAAGTTGAACTCCGGCACGTTTGAAGCTAAAGTCCGTTGCTAGAGGTGGTGGAATTCTGTCAGAAGCCAAAAAACGGCACAGATCAGTGTTTCCTCGGTGGAGATCTCACTGTGGCAGTGAGTCTGTCAAGGCAACAAACTAGTGTAGTGATGGGGGCAAGTTCTTAACTTCTACATAAAACACAAATTTGCTTCACACAGAAGAAAAAGAAGCTTAACACCACTTTAACCCATCTTACAGCCATGCTCTGCCTGGTTCACTCATTAGTGTCTGGAAATGTTAGAAAACAACTTCATAAGCAGCTTTACATTTCCCTCTGCACAGGCCAAAGCCCAGAAGACTCGATTGTCGACTCCAGCGGAGGCGAGAGGCTCGAGCCGCCAGAAGCAACAAGTGAGAATCGACTACTGACAGTGAAGAACAATAGAAACTGAAAGTTGTTGAAAGAAAATGGTTCAGGAATGTATTTTTTAGTGTTTTCAAAAAAATAATATTTCACTCATAAATAAATGGGATTAGAAACGACATCAAGTCTTTTGGCTTTGGCCTGTGTAGTGGGAAATCAACAGAGGAAAGTGTAAAGCTGCTTATAAAGTTGTTTCCTAACGTTTCCAGACACTAATGAGTGAACCAGGCAGAGTGTTTTTGTTTGTTAGACTCGTGGCTGTTGTAAGATGGGTTAAAGTGGTGTTAAGCTTCTTCAGTGTGAAGCAAATTGGTGTTTTACGTGGAAGTTAAGAACTTGCCCCCATCACTACACTAGTTTGTTGCCTTGACAGACTCACTGCCACAGTGAGATCTCCACCGAGGAAACACTGATCTGTGCTGTTTTTTGGCTTCTGACAGAATTCGACCTCCTCTAGCAACGGACTTTAGCTTCAAACGTGCCTGAGTTCCCCTTTAAAAGCCGCTCCGTAAAAATATTGTCTGACATTAAACTGGTCCATGGTGCAGAAAAGGTTGGGGACCGCTGTACTAGATGTTAAATAAGTTTAATGCCACACTGTGGAACCATCCAGACAAACCAATGTCAAGTCAAAAAGGCCTGCTCCTAACCTCCTCTCTGCTCCTAACCTCCTCTCTGCTCCTAACCTCCTCTCTGCTCCTAACTTCCTCTCTGCTCCTAACTTCCTCTCTGCTCCTAACCTCCTCTCTGCTCCTAACTTCCTCTCTGCTCCTAACTTCCTCTCTGCTCCTAACTTCCTCTCTGCTCCTAACTTCCTCTCTGCTCCTAACCTCCTCTCTGCTCCTAACCCCATTCACCATTTCTCCCCTCCCCCCTTGTGGTTTCCTTGCCTGGCCAGTAGATGGCGATAAATCCAGGAGCCAGTAGTGTCTGCTGCACCCATTTAATTAGACTCAGGTGAGCAGGAAGGTCAAAGACCAGGAATGAATGAGGGAAAGCACAGAAGACACTACTGGTGAGTAGAATTGAGTTTAAAACAGTAAAAATAAGTTATGTTGTAGAGATATTAGAATATAGGTTAAAACATTATTGGTAAAAGTACATTAGTTAAAATTGTACCCTAATTTAATATTTAAAAGTCAGTGAAAAATGGAATATAATTAAAATAGTTTAAAAATGATGGTAAATGGTGTAATTTCATTATTTATACATTTGTTTGCTTTAAGGTTTCGACCTGCACTACTTCTCGACTACAATAAAAGTCTTAAAGCCGAGTTGAGCCTTGTGTCTGCTTTCCTGGGTTTTCAAGTCAAACCTTCATTCCTCAATTAAAGACTTGACAGTCGAAAACCAAGCGTGCAAAGCACAAAGTGGGAAAAGCAAAAGCTTAATAATCCAAGTGCAAAGAGGGCCTTAAGAGGAAACATGGCTGAAGACAAGTCAATCAAACAACTCAGAAAAGAGCGCACTATTGCGAAAGGCCTCTTCACAAGACAAGCCAACCTGATCATAAGAGATTTGGACAGTATGGTTCAAGAAGAGATACTGGATGGATTCAATAAACTGTCTGAACGACTCACAGAACTGTTTGAAACAAATGACAATTATCTGGCTGCAATATTATGTGATGAATTAAAGGAGGAAGAACCACAACTGCTTGAACAACAGGAAGAAATTGAAAAACAACCAAAGAAGCTGAAGGAAAATTCAAACTCATAAGAGACACTGTGCAAGCAACTCTGTGGTCAAAATATGGGAAAAATGAAGTTCAAACATCAATCCTGGAAACTGAAGAAATTGGAGAAAGGACAAGTGACTTACCTATTTTCAGTATAAATGTTGAGAGGTATGATGTTCATATGGATATTTTAGAGAAAGACTCAAAGACACAACTGATACAATGCTGGCCTGGGAAAGATGGATTCCTGGAGGAGCGGAGGGCTCTCACTGACAGAATTGCTGCATTAAGAACTCTGAAACTTAAACTTGAGCTAAGGAAGGCAGAGTTTGTGACCGCAAGGCGGGTTGCAGAGCAGACTGGCGAAGCAATTACTGGTTATGGTGGGGCCTGCAACACCTGCTCCAATAGTCCCAATTGTAAAATAAAGCCCACTTCACTGCCAAAGTTCAGTGGAGACAAAAGAGACTTCCATAGATGGAAAAAGGATTGGGAAAGTCTGCAAAAACAGGGTGAACCAACAGGGTCAGCTGAGGTCCGAAAAAATCCAACTGCTAGACAGTGTGGAGGACAAGCTTGTGAAAGACCTAAGATTGTCAACATACTCATCATCTGAGGACATGTTCAGAGTGCTGGAAAACAGATATGGAAATAAGTCTGCAATAGCCATTGAGATCCTTGAAGACCTTGATAAGTTACAGCCTGTGAGAAATCAACCACGCAAAGTGATCGAGTTGATTCAGTCAGTGGAGAAGGCCCTAGCTGATCTAACAGATCTGAACAATATTGCAGCAATAAAAATCCTCTTGTTATAAAAACAATAGAGAGTAAGCTCCACGACTTTGTGAAGCGTGACTGGCTCAGTTTCATGTTAGAACCCAGTAATGGAGTAGGATCTGACAACCATTTCGACATGCTCCTCACATTCTTGAAGAAACAAGAGGGTGTACTAGAAAGGCTGGAACAACTGAGAGTCGTGGACAAAGCAGACTATACTACGAAGACAAGACAAGAAAAGAAGTATACCACCACCAAGACCACAGAAAAAGAACTTGAGAGAACATGTGGCGTATGTGGTGAGGAGGCATTTCAACAAGCTTTTCTTCTGTAAAAATTCAAGTCGCTGAGTGTTCGGAGAGGAAGGCCACTCTGAAAAGGCTTGGTGTATGCAGAATCTGCCTTAGCTGGCATACAGAGGAGATTGCAGAACACATACATGTGTAGGAACAAAGAATGCAAAAAAGGAGGTCCCAACAATCACCATTACCTTCTTTGTCCAAGAGAAACTGACAAAAACAGAGACAGGAAAAGCAATCTGACCACAGAGCAAGAACAATTCCTGTTGGAGTTATCCCCAGACATGGCGGACGTTGCAGGAAGGCTTTCACAAATGGGAGGCGTCAATTTGGCAGCACACCACCATCTCAGCTAGTGGCACAGAATGGACTTGAAGAGCTACCAGTCATTTTAATGTTATTGGAGGTCAGAGCAAATGCAGGTCAGAAGATTGGTACCTAATAGACCTTGCTTCTGACACAAATTATATCACTAAGGCCGCTGACCGGCTCAGACTGAGAAGTGAGAAAGTGACCTTAATGCTGCATGGAGTTGGTGGAATGACCCTGTCTGTAAAGACAAAACGCAGTACCTTCTCAGAGTCCGCATTAGAACGGCACCAGGTGTGGAAAGGTCACATGAGCTTGTTTGCTATGGTTTGGATGAAATTGCGAGAAGGTGCACAAAGAGGTCGAACCTGGAAAGCTTCATTCCTTCTTCCCTGATGTTCAAATAGAGTATCTGCAGCGTCCAAGTGAGTTTGAACTTCTAATCATTCACCGAGAAGGAAGGCTGGCAACTCAAAGAGAAAAGGTTGTGGGAGATCTTGTTTTATGGGATAGCCCTCTTGGTAAAACAGTTGGTGGTGCTCATCCTGAACTCTTTGAACATGTGGAAGTGGCTGCACATCATTCCAAGACCCACTTTGCACGATCAATGAGAACTGCAGCAGTAAGATACGAGGAGGTGATAAAACACTCAGAACTAGACGGAATCCCTCCACACAAGACTGCCAGCACCATGGTTGCAGCTGGTACAGCAAAGGACTTCCTCGAATGGTGGAGGTGGGAGAGCATTGGTGCTTCCTGCGAGCCAAAATGTGGGGGATGTCGATGTGGCAATTGTCAGCCTGGAGGCAAGGAAATGACATTGGCTGAAGAGAGGGAACTAGATGTTATTAAAGAAGGACTTACCTATGTGAAAGGAGATGCTCATGTTAACACCCCTCACTGGGATGCAAAGTATCCATGGACACAAGATCCCGCTTTACTTCCAAACAATAAAGAAGCAGTGAGAGCCACGTTCATAAGGACAGAAAGGCAGCTGGGCAAAGAGCCAGAATGGAAAGCTGCATACACTGCCCAGGTTCATGAAATGGTGGAACGACACGCAGCTATAAAACTCACAGAAGAAATGAAAACAGTTTGGAAAGGTCCTGTTTGGTACGTGAGTCATCTAATTGCCCCAAACCCTCACTCTGTAACGACTCCTGTAAGATTGGTGTGGAATAGCAGCCAGAGATTCAAAGGTCAAAGCATGAATGATATTCTGCTTAAAGGTCCAGATGTACTGAATCCCATCAGAGCCATACTGCTTAGATTTCGACAAGGGGTACATGCTGCCTTGGGAGACATCAAGAAGATGTACAACTCAGTCTGGCTGGAAGACCGAGAGATGCATCTGCATAGATTTCTCTGGAGAGACTGTCTGCAAGATGATATAGAGGAGTATGCCATTACCAGAGTGAATATTGGAGACAGACCAGCAGGAGTGCATAGAGCAACTGGCAATGAGAGAAACTGCTAAGCTGCCAGAGTTTACCCACATGACAGAAGAGCGCAGAGTCCTAGAGGAAGACTGTTATGTGGATGACATACTTACGTCTCACTACAGCCTAGAGAATCTGGTCAAGATTACTGGACGTGGGGTTGAAGAGATCTTAAATGCTGGAGGCTTCTTTCTGAAACCCTGGGTATGGTCTGGCCAAAGTGGGAGGCAGCTAAGACCAGGCGAGGTCCAACAGACAGAGTACACCACTCAGAAAAAAACTGTCATTCTTCCCAATCAAATGAGAGACGAAGAGAACAAAGCTCTTGGGGTTGGCTATGATGCACAGGAAGACAAGCTGTATATGCTCACATCAATTAATTTCTCTAAGAAGAGAAAGAAGATGAGGCTGAAGCAAAAATCTCACAAAGGAGGAGATAAGGCATCAAACACCTAATCCCCTAAGCAGAAGAGAGCTATTGAGCCAAGTAGCTGGACTCTATGATCCAATTGGCCTGGCAACCCCTCTGAAGCAGAAAGGTGCTATCCTTGTGAGAAGAGCTTTCCAAGAAACTGGTGGAGGAAGAATGACTCAAGAAACCTGGGACAAACCTCTCTCAGAGGGATTGAGAGAGGAGGCCATCAAGCTCTTTGAAGAGTACACAAATTTGAGTCAAATAAGATTCCGCAGAAGTATCACGCCTGCTGACTGGAGAGACAGACCTGTTGCAATTACATTTTCTGATGGCAGTGACAAGACATATGGCGCTGTACTGTATCTGAGATGGACCACTGCAGATGGAGTGGAAGTCCGGCTTGTAGAAGCAAAGGCCAAACTAACACCACTGGATCAGAAAGGTGAAGCTGTGAAAGCTGAAGTCTGTGGAGCAGTTTTTGCAGTCCGACTCCGCGAGTATTTCGAGAGACAGTCAAGAATACAGGTGAAGCAGTGGTTTCATCTAGTGGACAGCCAAACAGTACTGGGAGCTATTCAAAGAGACAGCTATGGGTACCAGACGTTCTTTGCAAACCGGGTTGGAGAAATTCAGAAGACTGCACCAGTAAATGATTGGTGGTGGGTTCCTGGTGATCTAAACATTGCTGACATCATCACCAGAGGTAGTTCAGCAGGGGACTTAAAGGAAGGTTCCACCTGGCAAAATGGACCCAACTTTTTGAAACTACCAATTGAAGAGTGGCCAATAAAGTCTCCTAGAGAAGTTGCAGCTCAAGCAAAGGAGAATGTGGACCGACTCCAAAGAAAATCTTTACTGCTGTTACCACCAGCAAGCCAGTCCAAACAGATTGCACAGCAAACAGTAGATTGGGAAGGAAAAGATCTAGAGATTGATCTGAAAAAGAGAGCACCAGCTGGCTGGGTCAAGAATCTTGTTGCTCTGGAAAAATTCAGCAGTTTGGAAAAACTGGTTAATACTGTGGCTTGGACCTGGAGGGCAGTTCAAATCTGGCTGAAGAAAAGAGAACATAAAAGCAAAGTTAATCACTCACCAGTACTCACCGTTGCTGAGCGCCAAGAAGCCCTCAAAGATCTCTTTCTAGCAGCACAAGAAGGACAGACTTTTTCAGAAATGTCACTCAAAAGGTTGGTTGTGTACAAAGATGACAATGGATTATTAATGTGTGGAGGGAGATTTCAGTCCTTTATGGAGGAGCAGACGGCTGTACCCATCCTACCATTCAGACATTGGCTTTCCAGCTTGCTTGCCAGAGAAGCTCACAAAGCAAATGATGAGGGAATCGCGGGGACTCTC
Organism: Odontamblyopus lacepedii; assembly: GCA_034769755.1. Taxonomy (NCBI): domain Eukaryota; kingdom Metazoa; phylum Chordata; class Actinopteri; order Gobiiformes; family Gobiidae; genus Odontamblyopus; species Odontamblyopus lacepedii. Next base: position 29,293,208 of record CM068360.1, read on the forward strand.
CTCAGAATGAGAAAGAAGGCATGGGTTATGAAGGGTCGGAGACTTGCAAAAAGAGTTGTTGACAGCTGTGTAATCTGCAGGAAGAACAAGGCAAAGACTTGTAAGCAAATCATGAGCGATCTTCCCCCAGAAAGAATAACTCCAGCCCTGCCTTTCGAATACACCACTGTAGATCTATTTGGACCATTCATTGTGAAAGATGAAGTGAGGAAAAGAACTAAACTTAAAGTATGGGGCATTGTGTTCTGCTGCATGGCATCAAGAGCCATTCAAACAGACGTCGTTAGTGACCAGTCCTCTGAAGGTTTCCTTCTGGCCTTCCAAAGGTTCACAGCACTCAGGGGTCATCCTAAGAAGCTCTGGTCAGATCCAGGATCTAACTTTATAGGAGCTAAACCTGCACTGAAAGAGCTGTATGAGTACCCTGACAGGATGGACAGGCAAGAACTGAGAATGAAGCAGCAAAACATGGAACAAGTGGTCATGGAAAAATCCACCCATAAACTCTCCCCACCGAAAGCGGCGCCGCAGAAGCTGCAGTTCAGCTGGTCAAAAGAGCCCTGCATAATTTAGCTGGTGACAGTATCTTCACCTGGGAGTGAATTCCAAACATTTCTGTTCATGGCTGCCAACCTTGTGAATGAAAGGCGTCAATAGGCGCTCAGTACAAAGCAGAGAAGAGTGTATAAATTATGTCACCCTAACAGTCTCCTCCTTGGACGGGGCAGGCCGAAGGAAATCTGGCCAATTTTAACTTTGAAGGCTACCCCTTTAAAAGGCTCCAGCATCCAGTCAGAAGTTAAGGTTCTGGAAGAAGTGGTGCCAGCTGGCGGGTCCCAACTTATTCATACGTGAGACAAATGGCATCTGAAGGAAAGGAATGTAGCTGTTGGTGACATTGTTTGGGTAGCTGACCAGAATGCCCTAAGGGGTCAGTACACACTGGGCAGAGTGGTGCAAGTCAACAAAGACAAAAGAGGAATTGACGGAGATGCTGGCGTTAAAGTCTTCCCAAGCTATCCAGTCCCAACAAAACACACAGGGCAGCAAGCTAAAACAAAAATCCCTGCCACCATCCTTCAGAGAGATGTGAGACGGCTCATTGTTCTAATACCGGCTGAAGAATACTTGGTACAAGACACCAAGGACTGAGATGTGTGACCTCCTTGGGTTTCCACCAGGAGCTCAAGTGGGAGGTGTCAAGTCAAAAAGGCCTGCTCCTAACCTCCTCTCTGCTCCTAACCTCCTCTCTGCTCCTAACCTCCTCTCTGCTCCTAACTTCCTCTCTGCTCCTAACTTCCTCTCTGCTCCTAACCTCCTCTCTGCTCCTAACTTCCTCTCTGCTCCTAACTTCCTCTCTGCTCCTAACTTCCTCTCTGCTCCTAACCTCCTCTCTGCTCCTAACCCCATTCACCATTTCTCCCCTCCCCCCTTGTGGTTTCCTTGCCTGGCCAGTAGATGGCGATAAATCCAGGAGCCAGTAGTGTCTGCTGCACCCATTTAATTAGACTCAGGTGAGCAGGAAGGTCAAAGACCAGGAATGAATGAGGGGAAAGCACAGAGACACTACTGGTGAGTAGAATTGAGTTTAAAACAGTAAAAATAAGTTATGTTGTAGAGATATTAGAATATAGGTTAAAACATTATTGGTAAAAGTACATTAGTTAAAATTGTACCCTAATTTAATATTTAAAAGTCAGTGAAAAATGGAATATAATTAAAATAGTTTAAAAATGATGGTAAATGGTGTAATTTCATTATTTATACATTTGTTTGCTTTAAAGGTTTTCGACCTGCACTACTTCTACGACTACAATAAAAGTCTTAAAGCCGAGTTGAGCCTTGTGTCTGCTTTCCTGGGTTTTTCAAGTCAAACCTTCATTCCTCAATTAAAGACTTGACAACCAATACCCACCAGAACAGAATATTCATCCACTTCAGTCTATATAAAATAAAAAAAATAAATAAAAATAAGATTATATTACCAGCTACCAAAATCCAGCCGTTAGGAACTTGCTTCGGCAACATAAACATTTAATAATAATAGTAAAATGCAAACAATAAAGGCCTGCACAACAAATTAAGGTGTTAAATAAGATAAACTGAAATATTCTTAAGATTTCTTCAATCAGAGCGTGTGAATGTTTTACTGCGTCTCTTTCACTGTGGTCGAGTTTGTGTTTGAGTTGTTTTTGGATGCTCTCCAGTGAATCAGGCCTGGACCCGCTCAGCTGCTCATTTATTCATTAAAACGGCCAAAAATAATAACAGGCCGACTTCTTTATGCAAATACAACATTGTTCAACCCAGATTTAATGATGCGAATATCTGTAACTTTTCTAGTTCTGGTTGCTTTGCCTGAAATGCTCCACAGTGTTTCATTATATTTATATATCTTGTACTTATTCTGGTGTTTTTATTGCTCGAAAGTACCTCCAAGTGTCCAATTATAACCACGTGTCCGCTGGGAAAAAAGGTGAGACAAAAAAATTAAAAAATAAGTTACCTAAAAAATAAAAAAAAAAGGAAGAAGGAATTTTAAGAGATCAATTGAGGACCATCATTGCCGCGAGCGGCTTTAAGTTAACATTGTTCTTCGTTCTGTATAAACAAAGAAATGCAGATTTGACCCCCTGAACATCAACGAAAAGTCTCACATGGGGTTATAGAATCGACCGGCCCGGTGAAAAATTCAATAAAACGGTCATCGCAACAATGACCAAAGTGGCCTCACTCAACTGCGCCCCCTAGAATTGGATCCCTATGGGAGAGGGGACTAAAAATCGTCACATTTCATCCTGTAATTGTTCTAATTGTCTCTGCAAAAAAACGTTTTACTCTTTACATTTTTATACGCCCGTTCTAAGACGTCCACAGACGTCCCGTCTTAGAACGGGACGTCTTATGGGGACGTGACGTATTATGGTATGGCGCTGTCCGTCCGTTCGTCTGTCCGTCTGTGGACACTTCAAAGCTTTGAAGTCTTTGAAGCTTTGAAGTTTAAAGTTCAAAGGTGACACACAGTTCCAGCTGCAGCGGTTGCTAGGCAACGGGAGAGAGAATACAAGACAACTACACATTACCTTGTCCACGCTCTAGCTCGACAACCGTCTCACCTAGGAATGTCAAACTTCATGGCTGGACACCCCATGGGTCAAGGATGTTCTCTATTGATTTCAAGGTCACAGGGTCAAAGGTCAAGGTCACGGCCCGACCCTTTGCGAAAACCTTGTCAGTATTGGAATCTTCCAAACTGCACCAACAATTCATCTTTAACTAGGTTTGACAAATTCTAACTTAATTCTATATACAATAATTCAAAGTACGGGCGTATTTTGCCCCGCTGCCGGAGCTCTTGTTTGCCTTACGAAAATGTCATTTAAAAAACAGTTCTAAAATAAAAGCAGTGCAGCTTTAGTCCATGCATGAGGTGAAATTAAACAAATTTATTAGAGCACCTGAAAACAAGAAAAGATAAATAACTTCGTAGTATATCCAAAACTTCTTTCAGATTAACTATTTCATTGTTATTCATTAAGAAAATGACCAATTGGAATAACAAAATAGTCCTTGTTGACAAATAATAACCAAAAATGTGAATATTCTGTATTGTATTTTCATTCTTGCTGCTTTGTTTTTATGTAGTTGTGCAAAGTCTCTTTTGTTATTGAGTTCCAAATAGTTTCTCGCTGTTCCCACAGGCTTTGGACGAGACTTTGGTGTCATTTCTGGGAAAAATTAAACTTGAACATTTATGGATAGCAACAGTAGTTATATTTTAGCATTAAAGATACGGTTTTGATAAAAAAGATCTTGCATATATATTCGTTTAGTTTAGCCTTTATTTGAAGGGACAACGTACAGAGACATTAAGCTCATAAAAACAGAGATGTTCCGCACCAGATTAGAGCTAAATGGCCGGTTTCCATCTGCAGTCCCTGATTTACATGAATAAAAATATGACGCAATTACACTCAAACAATGTCAGTAAAAGCAGGAGTTCACTCACTCACTCTCACTCTCTCCCAAAAACTCATTCACACACAGACATAAACACATCTCAGTCAACATTATTTACAATATATCATATGTGTGGACAGTGCAGGACGCTCTGTGCTCAGGCAAACACTCTTATGCGTAAGTTTGACTCTTGTACGAATGATGTAAAGTCGTTTAAATCATATTGTTCTCCGTTATACACAGCCCACCTCTGGGTTAATTACAAAAAAGCCAGTTTACAAATGCTACAGGTGCCACAGTGAGGCTTTGTGGGTGGTTTTGAGGAGGCCACGATGGACGAGTGTGACTGAGGTGTCTGTTACTGCACGAGTGAACACGTTGCAAGGCCTATAAGAACTTTAATGTACAGTTTTATCTGCAAACTGAACAAATCGGACAATGAAATAGTAATGTCACTCACAAATATGAGATTCAGTGCAATAAGATATCAGTCCAGTATGTGGAGACAAAAGTGTGGCTCTTTTAAAAATATAAATGTTTGTTTTGTATTGTCATTGTCCTTGTTTGTTTTAAAAATGGACCATGAGTCAGAAATAAAGATGAACTGAACTGAACTGAATATACTGGAGGATTAACCATTATAAAAACATAAAAATATATTTTGGTGAACAGAAATACTGTTAAATTACGTTTGGCAGCAGCAAACACCTTATACTCGGTGGTGGTTTCATACATTTGTTAACTGTAAAAATGTTTATTTTGTACTTAGAAATTAGAGCGACTTGATCTGTGGGCTCTAATATTAAAATATTAAAATTCCACATGACTCATTTTCATCATAATTTCCACGGGGGACAAACCTAAAATGATAATGACCTGGTGTTGTTTCGTTTCTGAATTAAAACTGTGAGGCATTCGCTGATTCACGTTTTGACGTCAAACAGCAGATGGGGCCAATCGCAGAGTTCAGTGTTTAAACGATCCTGAAACAAAGCCTGATAATGACACAGAGAACGCACAATAATGACAGAAAACACACAATAATGGCAGAGAACGCACAATAATGACAGAAAACACACAGTAATGGCAGAAAACGCACAATAATGGCACAGACAACACACAATAATGACAGAAAACACACAATAATGACAGAAAACACACAGTAATGGCAGAAAACGCACAATAATGACACAGAAAACACACAATAATGACAGAAAACACACAATAATGACACAAACAACATACAATAATGACAGAAAACACACAATAATGACAGAAAACACACAATAATGACAGAAAACACACAATAATGACAAACACACAAAAATGACAGAAAACGCACAATAATGACACAGAAAACACACAATAATGACACAGAAAACACACAATAATGACACAGAAAACACACAATAATGACACAGACAACACACAATAATGACAGAAAACACAATAATGGCAGAAAACGCACTCACAGTTTTAAGGTTTCATCGTTTCAGCTTTTAAAGTGTGTGTAATATAGAACCTTTAATGATTAAATAATAGAACCACTCAGTATTTGACTCCAGCCCTGTCGTCTGTGGTCCCCGGGGCCCATCACTGTGTCCCTGTAACATGAGGCTGTGATCAGGTCTACAGCTGTTTGTGGAAACACTACTCTCCCATTCAGAGACCTCATCTGACCAGCACAGCAGAGCACGAAGGAACCAAAGAACGAAGGAACCAAAGAACGAAGGAACCAAAGCATGAAGGAACCAAAGCACCAGAGCACGAAGGAACCAAAGAACGAAGGAACCAAAGCACCAAAGAACGAAGGAACCAAAGCACGAAGGAACCAAAGCACCAGAGAACGAAGGAACCAAAAAACGAAGGAACCAACACACCAAAGAACGAAGGAACCAACACACCAGAGCACGAAGGAACTAAAGCACCAAAGAACGAAGGAACCAACGCACCAAAAAAACAAAGGAACCAACGCACCAAAGAACGAAGGAACCAAAGAACGAAGGAACCAAAGCATGAAGGAACCAAAGCACCAGAGCACGAAGGAACCAAAGAACGAAGGAACCAAAGCACCAAAGCACGAAGGAACCAAAGCACCAGAGAACGAAGGAACCAAAGAACGAAGGAACCAAAGCATGAAGGAACCAAAGCACCAGAGCACGAAGGAACCAAAGAACGAAGGAACCAAAGCACGAAGGAACCAAAGCACCAGAGCACGAAGGAACCAAAAAACGAAGGAACCAACACACCAGAGCACGAAGGAACTAAAGCACCAAAGATCGAAGGAACCAACGCACCAAAAAAACAAAGGAACCAACGCACCAGAACATGAAGGAACTGACAGACCAAAAAATGAAGGAACCAACACACCAGAGCACAAAGGAACTAAAACACCAAAGAACGAAGGAACCAACGCACCAAAAAAACAAAGGAACCAACGCACCAGAACATGAAGGAACTGACAGACCAAAAAATGAAGGAACCAACACACCAGAGCACAAAGGAACTAAAACACCAAAGAACAAAGGAACCAACACACCAGGGTTAACCCCCACTCCGACATCCCGTCATTCCAACACTTTTTGATGCCGCCATTCCGACACCTTTTACATTGCAATTATGACAAACTATAGTTTCATCCTGTTACAGACCTGGTTTAGTTCTGCTTTAGACCTGGTTTAGACCTGCTTTTAGTCCAAAACCAGGACTAAACCAGGACTAAACCAGGACTAAACCAGGACTAAAACTAAACCAGGCCTAAAACCAGGACTAAACCAGGAATAAAACCGATCTAAACCAGGACTAAACCAGGAATAAACCCGATCTAAACCAGGATTAAACCAGGAATAGACCAGATCTAAACCAGGACTAAACCAGGAATAAAACCGATCTAAACCAGGACTAAACCAGGAATAAAACCGATCTAAACCAGGACTAAACCAGGAATAAAACTGATCTAAACCAGGACTAAACCAAGAATAAACCCGATCTAAACCAGGAATAAACCCGATCTAAACCAGGACTAAACCAGGACTAAACCAAGAATAAAACCGATCTAAACCAGGACTAAACCAGGACTAAACCAGGATTAAACCCGATCTAAACCAGGATTAAACCAGCAATAGACCAGATCTAAACCAGGACTAAACCAGGAATAAACCCGATCTAAACCAGGACTAAACCAGGACTAAACTGGGTCTGTAACAGGACTAAAACCAAGTCTAAAACAGGAGTAAAACAGGAATAAAACCGATCTAAACCAGGACTAAACCAGGAATAAACCCGATCCAAACCAGGATTAAATCAGGAATAGACCAGATCTAAACCAGGACTAAACCAGGAATAGACCAGATCTAAACCAGGACTAAACCAGGAATAAAACCGATCTAAACCAGGACTAAACCAGGAATAAAACCGATCTAAACCAGGACTAAACCAGGAATAAAACTGATCTAAACCAGGACTAAACCAAGAATAAACCCGATCTAAACCAGGACTAAACCAGGAATAAAACCGATCTAAACCAGGACTAAACCAGGACTAAACCAAGAATAAAACCGATCTAAACCAGGACTAAACCAGGACTAAACCAGGATTAAACCCGATCTAAACCAGGATTAAACCAGCAATAGACCAGATCTAAACCAGGACTAAACCAGGAAAAAACCCGATCTAAACCAGGACTAAACCAGGACTAAACTGGATCTGTAACAGGACTAAAACCAAGTCTAAAACAGGAGTAAAACAGGATTTAACCAGGATTAAACCCTGCAGCGCCTCCTCCGGCCGCCCTCAGCGCCCCCACGCCACCAGTCCGTGAAAATACGACCCTGAAAAGAGCGCAGTCCAAACTTAATAATCACATGTCGGAACGGCGGGATGTAAAAAAAAAAAAAGCTAATGTGCCGCCGCTCCGACCACGGTGGAAAAAATGTCGGAGCGCAGGACGTTTGATAACACGAAGTACGAAGAAACCAACGCACCAGAGCACGAAGACAACTATACGGGAATTCAACACTAAAACTACTGGAGCTTTAATCATATAACTGTGATTTTAAAGCTACACTTTTTTTTACATGAGAGCTTTAATTCTGAATAAAAATAAATTCCGCTTTGAAAAGACCATGTAAACACTTAATTCCTAATAAGCTTTAATATTCGGATTTAAACTTCCAATAATTTCCACACGGGAAATTATTTGGACACAGTAGCTCATAATAACAGAGTAAGAAATATAACAGTACTAATAAATTCTAAGTAAGTAGCAACAAGAGCTCCGCCAGCGGGGCAAAATACGCCCGTACTTTGAATTATTGTATATAGAATTAAGTTAGAATTTGTCAAACCTAGTTAAAGATGAATTGTTGGTGCAGTTTGGAAGATTGACATTCCTAGGTGAGACGGTTGTCGAGTTAGAGCGCGGACAAGGTTTTCGCAAAGGGTCGGGCCGTGACCTTGACCTTTGACCCTGTGACCTTGAAATTAATAGGGAACATCCTTGACCCATGGGGTGTCCAGCCATGAAGTTTGACATTCCTAGGTGAGACGGTTGTCGAGTTAGAGCGCGGACAAGAAATTGTCCACAGACGGACGGACAGACAGCGCCATACCATAATACGTCCCGTCTTACGACGGGTGTATAATAAAAAGGGGAAATCACATTCTAAAATCTGAAAACCACCGATTTTATCTCCATAGTAACAGTGTCATATTATGAAATTTGAAAAACAACAAACTCGTTTCTACGGCAACAAGGCTGATTTTCAAAGCAGTGATGTCAAAGAATGTCGTCACAAAGTTTCTTTGAACCTTTGACTTGATTTTGGAAATTATAGTGTGCCTACCAACTTATACAAGAGCTCCGCCAGCGGGGCAAAATACGCCCGTACTTTGAATTATTGTATATAGAATTAAGTTAGAATTTGTCCAACCTAGTTAAAGATGTGTCATTTCTGTTGAAATGACAACTGGAATCTTCTCTCTCCCGTTGCCTAGCAACCGCTGCAGCTGGAACTGTGTGTCACCTTTGAAGACAAAGCTTCAAAGACTTCAAAGCTTTGAAGTGTCCACAGACGGACGGACGGACAGACAGACGGACGGACAGACAGACGGACGGACAGCGCCATACCATAATACGTCCCGTATTGAAACGGGCGTATAAAAACCACAGCTAGCTAAACACAAACACTGAACAGACAAAGACAACCTTAATCAGACACAGACAGACGGAGGAAAATGGCCTTGGAGCAAGAGAAAGAAACAAAGGAATATTTACAGAAACATCAGATCCTGGAGCTGATGGAGAATCTGATCAGTCTGGTGTTGTTCCACAGACCGGAGAATCCAAAGCAGTTCCTGTCGGAGCAGTTGGAGTTGCTGAAACGTTCCCGTGACGGTGGAAACCCGGGACCTGGTTTATTCACAAACGACAACCTGGACTCAGTGTTCGGGATTCTGGACCCTTCCAACGGAAACTACATCTCATACGACCAGTACAAGCATGCTCTGCAAACTCTGGGTGTGAGGGACGTAAACGAGTGTCCAGACGGAGTGAACGACGACAAGATCAGCCATGACACCTTCAAAACTGAAGCGATCGAGGGGCTGTACAGGAGCTCACAGACTTTCCTCAAACCAAAGTCTAATCCATAAAGTTACTGTCACCTCAGCTCTGCTCATGTGTGCTGATCTCAAGTTGGACAACATAATGCTTGTCAATCATCCCACAGAACCCTACAAGGTCAAGGTGATTGATCTTGGGTTAGCTATGAAGCAGTCGAGAACTCTGGTGGGCATCTATACACAGACCAGATCCTACAGGGCTCCTGAGGTCCTACTGGGTCTCCCTTTGACCACTGCCATTGACGTCTGGTCACTGGGCTGTGTAGCTGCCTATTTATACCTTGGCTACCCACTGTACGCGGGTGCAACAGAGTATAACATGCTCCAAGTCATCATGTACACTCAGGGAGCTTTTCCAATGCCCATGCTCCTACAGGGGATGAAGACCTCCACATATTTCAGCTGGGACCAAAGGATTTCACACTGGAGGCTGAAGACTCCTGAGCAGTATCAATAAAATACACCTTACATATATACCTTATATATATATCGGCGCATGCCCCACATGTTTTGCCTCTTCATGAAGACAAAGCTTCAAAGACTTCAAAGCTTTGAAGTTTGAAATTGTCCACAGACAGACAGACGGACGGACGGACGGACAGCGCCATACCATAATACGTCCCGTCTTACAACGGGCGTATAAAAATATAGCAAGAGACAGGTGTCAAATAAGGCATGATTATATAAATGTATCATACAAGTCAAAATAAAATAGAAAGATAAGTAATACAATCTATAATACATATCCATATTGTTATATATTTTAGTATTTTAGGCCCAGTAAAAAAAAATACTGGTGCTTTAAGGTTAGATAAAGGGGGAATAGGAGTGAGCGATATTGCCAAAATTCATATTTGAATATTTTTCCAGATAATAATATTCAGAAATGTCACTTTAAACCATTATTTGGACGTTTACAACACTTTATTTAAATTTTTATTAATTGTTTTGCATTTATTTTAGCATAAATAACCCACTCAACGTTCAAATTGCGCATATTATCAAAACCACACTCTTAATATTACAGATTTTTTTGGATAATTTGACCCCGTAGGCTAAACCAGACGTACCCGACACGTACTGTACAGGTTTTAGTCTGTGCGCTGGTCCCGGTCCCGCGTGTTGAGACCCCTCCTGCCCCCGCGCGCACACGGTCACTGTATATATTAGCGTCTAAAGTGGTGTGTACATTATGATCTGTATGGAGCGATGAAAACGACGGTCCAAAATAACGCGGTAATAACTTTTCCCGACAGCTGCCGCCCGTGTGCACATAGGCTCCTGTGCGCTGTGTTTATACGTATTGTGTGGCTCGAGTGGGGACAGAAATAGCACCGGAGCCAATGGGGGAAATGTTAAATAAGACGTTGCGATTAGTGTTTGCGTATTTGAAAAGCTGTGGCTGAATTTAAAGCTGCACTACGTAACTTTTCTATCGGAGGAGTGGTTACTTTGTCCGTCCACAGTTTGGTATTAAACTGAGCTCTGCTACATTTATTCAGTTACAGCGGATTTTATTGCTAAAAACGCCTAAAAATATGAACGGTTCCTGCGAACGTGCTCGCCTCTGCACCAGATCTGACATGTAACTTGGCCGTCTGGTTCTCTGATATAGTTTCTGTCCAAACTTTGAGCAAACCAAATATATAAACACACAAAAACAGGTAAAACAGGGGTCGTCTCATACAGACCCGTGTAGATATGCACATGTTCCTCCCTGGAGGTGGAGAGAGAAGAGAGGAGAGAAGGAGAGAGGAGGGAGGAGAGTGGGATAGAGGACGAGAGAGGAGAGGGATAGAGGAGTGGAAGAGATAAGGAAAGGAAGGGGAGAGGGAGAGAGGAATGAAGGAGGGAGGAAATGGAACAGATAGGAGAAGGAGAGAGTTGAGGAAGAGAGGGGAGAGAGGAGGTGGAGAGAAAAGAGAAGACAGAGGAGAGAAGGAGAGGGGGAGGAGAGGAAGAGAGGAGAGAATGAGCGAAGAGAAAGAGAGAGAGGAGAGAAAGAGTGAAGGAGAGTTGAGAAAGAGAGAAGGAGAGATAAAGAAAGGGAGGACAGAAGGAGGAGAGGAGGGAGGAGAGGGACAGAGGAGAGAAGAGGGAGAGAATGAGAAAAGGGGAGAATGAGAGGGGAGAGAAGGAGGAGAGGGACAGAGGAGGAGAGGGAGAGAAGAGAGAAGGAGGAAGGAGAGGGGAGAGAAGGAAAGAGGAGGGAAGGAGAGAGGAAGAGGGGAAGGGGAGAGAGGAGAGAACAAAAGAGGAGAGAAGAAGGGCAGGAGAGACGAGAGAAGAGACGAGAGAAGGAAAGGAGACAAGGAAAGAGGAGAGAAGAAGAGAGTAGAGGAAGAGATAAAGAAAGGGAGGAGAGAGGAGACAGAGCGACTGCAATGTCGGGAAGGTCATATTTGATTTATAAATGTGATAAATTTGATTTAAAATGTAAAAAGAGGTAAAACAGGGCCCACAGATGGCGTCTCATCCAGAGCCGTGAAGATACGCACATGTTCCTCCTGCGCCGTCATTTACTTTGGGTCCGAAAGAGAAACGGTGAACACCACGTCCTCCTCAGGTGCAGCAGGAAAACCCCTCGACAGGGACTCACAGCTGAAATATTCTAACAGAGGAGGGTTTTGTCTTTCACTCACTCTTTATTTTACGCCGACAGACCCAAGAATGACAAAGATATTCACTTTTAAACACTCTAGAATCGCTTCTGGCTTCACCATCGGCTTCGGTCACGGTCTGTTTCTCGGGCTCATAGGTTTTAGTCAGAAATCGGTCCGTTGAGACATTTCTATGTAATATACCACAGCTTTAGGAGGGAAAGAAATCATCATCATCAAAGAAGGAAACGTTTGATAGTTCTGCTCCCGTACCACTGGCTTTATCATAAAATATAAAATAACCTGGGAAAGCCGCTTTTATTTTCACCGAATCAAAATTCTGAGCTGCAAATGAACTAAAACACTTCACATATGAACTACAACTGTACAGTAGTTGTACTGCGTCGTGTATTTAATGTTTCATAAATATATTGGACTCATTATCAGAAAACAATCACATACATTTGTTTTGCATCTTAAAACGGATCGAAATCGAATCGATATCATGACCCGTGTATCAAGATACGTATCGAATCGTGGGAAATCAGTTTAATCACTTAAAATCTGTTAGATTCTTTATCAAAATCACTCCATTTCATCCTGTAACTGATCTGAAACTCTGCAAAATACTTTTACTTTTTAGTCTCCAAGTCCATTTTTAAGCTTTTACTTAAGCAGTATTTTTTCATGTGATACTTTTACTTCTTTTGCCTCTGTATCTGTACTTTTACTTAAGTAACAACATCGAGTACTTCATCCACCACTGTTTTTAAGACTTTAAATTTGTACTAAACGAGATCAGGCCCTGGACTAAACCAGATCTAAACCAGGACTTATCCGGGAACCAAGACCACAGACTTGAGCGTTTGAAAAACTCTCTGACGAGTTCGTCCCGGTGTGAAATCAGAATCGATTTCCACCGCGTGAAAAGCGTCCGTCCCTTAAATCAAACTCCATTTCATTTCCCGTAGAGAGTCACCGGAGGCGCCGCGTCTTCACCGTCGCTGCTCCCGGGGCCTCGCAGGACGCGGTTGTCAACGGCAACCGCGCCTGAGTCTGCCCCCGAAGGATTCTGGGGTTTGTAGTCGCGCGTAAAAGCTTTGAGTTGAACATGTGTAGATCAGTGGAGCAGAAGAACACGGCTCCTCTGGGGTTTTACGTCAAAGAAAACCGACATCAGGAAGGAAAAAGTGACAGATATAAATATTTAAACGGACGAATTCAACTATTTTCTGATCTGTTTTAATGTTTCCTCGTCACAAACAGACCTGGAGCTGTGTTTTGATTCATTTACGCATGTTTAACACACAAATCCTGCATGTTTAGGTTCTTCTCTCAAACTAAAAACACTTTGTTCCTCCTTGTGATGTCATGTGGTGATACAGGAAGTGCTCCACTGTGTTTTTAAAATGCACACACCTCCACTAGAATCATTTGGATGATTTCAGCACTGGAATTGCCCATTTCTACTGAACAAAACGTAACAGGTAGCTGTTAACTGGAAAACTACGGTATTTTGAGCTATGGAAATGTACACAGACTAATCCTTAAAATAAAATAAAACTCAATCATGTGTGAATGAAACAAAACACAACTCCAGGTGTTTTTTTTATTTTGATGAAGAAACAACATTACAACATGATTTAAACCTCACAAGAGTCAATTTTGTGTAATTTAGGACCTTAAAATGGCTTCTTAACGTCACAAAAAGGTTCATTTCTGTCCCGTTAACGTTTTGAGTATCGATACTTGTCCAAATGAGTCTCTAGTTTTGATCCTAGTTTCAGTAGGTTCTTACTTTCCAAACCGGACCAAGTTACAGGTCAGATCTGTGGAGAGGCGACGCCGCCCACAGTCAGAACGCCTGTTTTTATAGTTAATTTTGAGCTATAAAACCACCTGTGATTGAATAAATGTAAAGTAGAGCTGTTTAATGTCACACTGTGGAACATTCCAATGACACATCGATAGAAACAAAGCAGGTGACGGACCCTCCACCAAGAAAAGTACACAATAAACCTTTAAAGGGTATCCCCAAGTGTGACTCTCCCAACTTTAAGACTTTTTAAAGACCTTTTTAAGAAAATGAAGACCAACATCGCACTCATTATGCAGGAGAAAAACCCCAGATCAGTTCTAATAATGACCATTACTCACTGCTTTAAATAACAACAAATATTCTTACCATAAAATCTCCTTCAGAACTCATTTATAGTCGTCTGCGTTGGTGTAAAATGGCCAAAAATAATTCATAACATTCTAGCAAGACAAACTAAACTTTCACATGGTCTTGTACAAAAAATAAGCTCATGAAATTTAAGATGTTTGTGGAAAAAATTAAACTCGGACGACATAATTTGAGACTTTTTAAGGCCTTAATTTAGGAACGTGACATTTTTTGAGGTTTTTAAGCCTTTTAAGATGCTTTAAAACAAGGTAAAGTTTTGGCCGACTCAATTTAATCTGCTCTCTGGACTAGAAAAACCACAGAAAAAGTCCTTTATTGTGATCCATGCTGTGCAGATATTAAATAATGGGATGATTGGCCGTGTAAGAGGATCTGCTGCAGGTGGGATCAGCACCGCAGGATCACGGCTCCGGTTTCTGCTCCATGTGACGTTCACTGTAAGTACGGACAGAACGAAACCTGAGCTCCTGTTTGTTTTACTCTGATGACAAACTGTATGTGAGGAAAGAGGGATGAGGGGGAGGAGAGGGAGCGAGGAGAGAAGGAGGGAGGACACGGAACAGATAGGAGAAGGAGAGAGTTGGTGAGGAAGAGAGGGGAGAGAGAAGAGAGGAGAGAAGGAGAGAGGAGGGAGAAAAGGGGGAGAGGAAGGAAGGGGAGAGGAGAGAAGAGAAAGGAGAGAGGGAGAGAGGAGAGAAGGAGGGAGGAAACAGAACAGATAGGAGAAGGAGAGAGTTGAGGAAGAGAGGGGAGAGAGGAGGTGGAGAGAGAAGAGAGGAGAGAAGGAGTGAAGGAGAGGAGAGAGAGGAGAGAAGGAGTGAAGGAGAGGAGAGACAGGAGAGAAGGAGTGAAGGAGAGGAGAGCGAGGTGAGTGGGATAGAGGACGAGAGAGGAGAGGGATAGAGGAGTGGAAGAGATAAGGAA
Source organism: Odontamblyopus lacepedii (assembly GCA_034769755.1). NCBI lineage: Eukaryota > Metazoa > Chordata > Actinopteri > Gobiiformes > Gobiidae > Odontamblyopus > Odontamblyopus lacepedii. Next base: position 29,308,502 of record CM068360.1, read on the forward strand.
AGGGAGGGGAGAGGGAGAGAAGAGAGAAGGAGGGAGGAAACGGAACAGACAGGAGAAGGAGAGAGTTGAAGAAGAGAGGGGAGAGAGGAGGTGGAGAGAGAAGAGAGGAGAGGAGTGAAGAGAAAGAGAGAGGAGAGAAAGAGTGAAGGAGAGTTGAGAAAGAGAGAAAGAGAGAAAAGAGAAGACAGAGGAGAGAAGGAGAGGGGGAGGAGAGGAAGAGAGGAGAGAAGGAGAGAGGAGAAGGAGAGATAAAGAAAGGGAGGACAGAAGGAGAGATAAAGAAAGGGAGAACAGAAGGAGAGAAGGAGGAGGAGAGGGACAGAGGAGAGAAGAGGGAGAGAATGAGAAAAGGGGAGAATGAGAGGGGAGAGAAAAAGGAGAGAGCAGAGGAGGAGAGGGAGAGAAGAGAGAAGGAGAGGAGAGAAGGAAAGAGGAGGGAAGGAGAGAGGAAGAGGGGAAGGGGAGAGAGGAGAGAACAAAAGAGGAGAGAAGAAGGGCAGGAGAGACGAGAGAAGGAAAGGAGACAAGGAAAGAGGAGAGAAGAAGAGAGTAGAGGAAGAGATAAAGAAAAGGAGGAGAGAGGAGACAGAGCAACTGCAATGTCGGGAAGGTCATATTTGATTTATAAATGTGATCAATTTGATTTATAATAATTATTTTACCATTTTATAAAAAACTACTCTTTTAATAGCCTTAAAGCTGCACTGTGTAACTTTTTGGGGAGGAGTCATCTTTTCGTATCCATGGAGAAGTTACTGCTTTACCTGAAATGTCCCACAGTATTGCATTAAACTCATATTACTTCCATTTATTCAGTTACAGGTGATTTTATTGTCCTGAAAAACACGTATTCTTACACAGAGCAAGGTCACTTATCCACAGCTCTGACCCGTAACTTGGCCGAGTACAGCGTCACCTGCTCGACTCCATAGAGACAGAGCTTTAAAGCTGTACTATGGGACATTTCCGCAATAGCATTTCCATGGAGACGAACAGACCACCTTCAACCTGAAAAAAATTACACAGTTTATAAAAGACGCACTATGTAATTTTTCTTTTTTTCTTTTTTCTTTTTTTTTTGGAGGTCCGTCATCTGCTTGTTTCCATGGAGACAGAGCTTCAAAGCTGTACTACGGGACATTTTGGCAATAGCATTTCCGTGGAGACGAACAGACGACCTTCCACCAGAAAAAAAATAGTTTATTAAAGGCAAAAAGGTAATTTTTCTTTTTTTTTTTTTGTTTTGTTGGGGGTCCGTCACCTGCTTGTTTCCATGGATACGTCGTTGCTCTGCCTGAAATGTTCCACAGTGTGACTTTAAACAGCTCTACTTTACATTTATTCAATTACAGGTGGTTTTATTGCTCAAAAATACCTCGAAAAACACACATTCTGACTGTGAGCGGCGTCGCCTCTCCACAGATCACACATTCGACGGATCCTCCACCAGAAAAGTTACACAATGCAGCTTTAAGAACGACCCAGGCAAACTAAATACTTACTGTTCCCTAACCTTTCTAATCGAGGGGTATTGTTCTTCGTCGGTTTCTTTATTATTATTCCTCTTCCGCCAAAATGATTGAATTTTTGACCCCCTGAACGTCGACGAAAAGTCTCACATGGGGGAATAGAATCGACCGGCCCGGCGAAAAATTCGATAAAACGGAGATCGCAACAATGACCAAAGTGACCCCACTCAACGGCGCCCCCTAGAATTGGACCCCTATGGGAGAGGGGAATATGAAATCTGATAAAAGTTACTCTATAGCGCCCCCTACCAAAAACATGAAACGTCAACATGATCGGATTTGTACCAGATTTGGGGATTAAATTCTATGCGTGTCTACGACCAAAAAAATACATCATGACTATGGGGTATTTTCCATGGTTGGCCAGCAGGGGCGCAAAGACTCCCCCACAAATAGGTTTAAAGGTGCACTATGTAACTCTTCTAGTGAAGGTCTTAGTCTCACAGTGCTCTTGATTATAAAAGTCATGTGACCTGTGCCCTAGTTTCTATAATTTGGCTCTAGATCTTTCCCATTTTCATATTACAATCACAAAAGACTGATACCTAGAGTTAGGTTAGGTCAATTATCTCAACTACTTTTGCAACTGATTTATGTTACAACTTTATATCTACAAGCAATACATATTTGAGTTCAAGTAAATGTTTCATACTATTTAGACAGAAAGAGGAACCAAAAAATATTGAGGCAAAGTAACTGTAAGAGGACAGTAGTAGTTTTGCAATAACCCATCCTCCTCCTTCCTTCCAATGAAACACTGAAGTGTTTTGTTTCACTGGAAGGGATGGGAAAACATGTGTTAACAAGCGGCAGGTTAAATACTGATTGTACAGATTTTCCATAGATTTTTTTGAGATGATGACATATATTTTTTTCTTTCAATTTGAATTTCCTGACTGTAAAAAAATACAGGCATTTAATCTAGTCCAGTTTATTACAAAATTTCATCCTCCAACAGAGCCACTTTTACAATCTAAAATTAAACCGCGCCTTTTAACTGGCAGCAAAAAATGTGAGCTCATTACCCTGATTTTAGCGTTGTTGCACTGGCTTCCATGTCATTTAAGATTCTTCAGATTTGTTGATGATTCTAAGATTTTATTGTTTGTTGTTTGTTGGCTTCACAATACATCTTGGGCCTCATCCAGATTCTGAACCTGCACGCGGTCTGAGGTTCGAGGTCCAGCTCGAAAGACGAGACTTAAAACCAGAAGGCACGAGTCCTTCACTGTAGCCGGCCCTAAGCTCTGGAACGCTCTGCTCCCCCCATATCAAATAGTCTCATCTTAAGACCTGCTTTTATTCTATGGCCGCATGAGTCCTGTGGTCCACTGTGTCTTTTATTGGCCCTCGCCAGTAACAAAGTGAATGGTGAGGGGTATTGTTCTTCGTCGGTTTCTTACACTCTATTATTATAATTTTTCCTTGTAAACGATCGTGGTTTTGAGGGCCTGAACATCGACGAAAAGTCCCACATGGGGGTATCAGATCGACCGGTCCGGCGAAAAATTTGATAAAATGGGCAGCGCGACAATGCCCAAAGTGCCCCCACTGGATAGCGCCCCCTGGAAAAGGCAAAAATTGAAAGTCTATGGGGACCCGAAAAGCATATTTTGGCATAAGCCGACAAACTTCGGAGCCGTGATAGAAAAGGAGACATACACAAAACGTCATTGTCACACCGGCCTATGACCAACAGGAAGTCGGTCATATTGGATCAAAAATTCGCCGCCATTTTGACTGCATGTTTGTAAAACTCATCTGGTCCCTGGTTTTTGGTCCAAATGAGCTCAGATTTAACACACATCTACAGACGTGGGTCCACACACGCATTATTTGTTTTTGGGATCCTCCTCACGGTTTGTCCGTAGCACGCCGGCGAATAACACCTTCATTTCCTGTTTCTTTGATGCCCTCTCACGGCCACAGGCTTTGGCCTACAGAGCTCAAACTCACGTCAATATTGTGTGACCCCGGGCTGAATGTGATGAAATATGAAATGCAATAAAAGTGAACTCTATAGCGCCACCTACCATATACATGAAATGTCAACATTATCAGATTTGGACCAAATTTGGGAATTAAATTCTAGGCACGATTACAAGCAAAACAATATATTAGGGCCCTGGGTTATTTCTGATGGTTGGCCAGCAGGAGCGTAAAGACTCCTAAAAAACATTTAAAGGTGCATTATGCAACTTTTCTAATATACAACTTGTATTCCTGGGCAGCTGTCGGGAAGAGAAAGTGGTGTGCTGGGGCGGTCACGTGGGAGGGGCGTGCGCATCAGGGCGAGGGCCATCACTGCCACGAGCGGCTTTAATTATTTACTTTTATTATTTTACGATTTATTTTCTAATATTTAAAAATCCTCAGGGGAAAAGAACTCGACGTGGTTTTAATTCCTCCATTATCGCAGTTTAATCCCGGTCCCAATCCCAAGAAGTTCCATTAAAGGCTTTGTTTGTCCACCTCGGGCTCCCATAATGTGCTGCTATTCACCGTCCTCCATCAGATCTCCCCGAGCGACAGGAGGGAGAGTTTTAGTCTGAGACCTTTTAATTTGTTTCCTTTGGGAGCTTTTAATTTGTTTCCTTTGGGAGCTTTTGGATAAAATTATCAAGTTAATTTGCTCATAAAACTACATCACTGTGGTTTTAAAGGTCCACTGTGTAACTTTTAAACTGTAGTGGAGGTTTTGCTTTGGTCCATGTTGATGTTATTGTTTAGTCTTAAATGTCCAAATTTGGATTAGTACCATCAGTACTACTACTACTACTACTACTACTACTACTACTACTACTACTACTACTACTACTACTACTACTACTACTACTACTACTACTACTGCTACTGCTACTGCTACTGCTGCTGCTGCTGCTGCTGCTGCTACTGCTACTACTACTATTAGTACTACTGCTACTGATGGACCAATATTGAAAGTCCTGCCCTCGTTTTTTACTCCACTGATGGTGTTGAGCATAAAATCATCCAAAATACACAAATGTAGAAATCAGAAAGGCAACAACTATTTATACTGCTGCTACTACTACTACTACTACTACTACTACTACTACTACTAATACCACTACTTTTTCACTGTCTGCTTATCAGAAAATCATCCAAAATACTCAAAAATAAAGATCAGAAAGTCCTAAAACTCCTACTATTTCTCAGATTTTATGACGGATATTAAACTCCTGTCCTCATCCTCCACTCTGACCAAAACCCACCAAACCCTCGCGTCAAATCCTGCTCCATAACCTCCCGTAAGCTGCCACACACACACACACGCACACGCACACACACTCACACACACACACACACACCTACACACACACACACACACACACACACACCTCCTCCACTCCCTCCTGATGAACAGCGCCGTCTGGACATGTCAGGAGACGTATTGTGTAAAACAAACTGATCTGGACGTGAGTAACCGGCAGTGAATGTGTCTGAGTGGGTGCGATGTTGACTTAGTTCAGCGAAAGGTGCGCAAACGAAGGGTAGATAATAATTACGGGAGTTTACGTTAGCTCGACGCGGCCTGTAGTGTACAGTGCAGAACTTCCCACTTCGTTTAACTTCTCGGGAAGGAAGGAGCTCAAAAATACACAAACAGACCAAAAATCCTGCACAAATTGTGAATTTTATCGACAAAATTTCATCACTCGGTCTTCATCGGCAACTTCTCCAGGCTGGTACGAGCAGCTTTCGGAAATTTATGAACTTTCAGACAAGTACGACACCATTACTTGACCTTTAAAACAGTGGAACAAACTGAAAAATCTGAACTTACTATGATGGAGACCAAACCAGACCAAGTTACAAGTCAGATCTGTGAAGACTGGAGAGGCGGCCCCGCTCACAGTCTGTTTTTCTTGGTATTTTTTGGGCTATAAAGCCACCTGTGACTGAATAAATGTGAAGTAGAGCTGTTTAATGCCGTACTGTGGAACTTTTCAGGCAGAGCAATGACATATTCCATGAAAACAAGCAGATGTTGAACCAACCCAACCAAAAAGTTACACCTTTCTGCTGTTGTCCCATATAAATCCATATAATTCAGATTAAATGATCAAATCTATGTAAGAATAATGTAAATATGGTGATATCGTATCGTCAAAGGTCTCACAATAATATCGTGGACCATCACAAAATATTGAATCACAAGTCACTTTGCTTAAATGAACAGTTCTGATGCAGAAATAGCTACATAGACCATGATCCTTTGCTCCGTTTCAGTGCAGACGACATGAAGAAATAACTGTTCTAAGCACTTTTACGTCTTCATTCTTTGGATTATGGATCTCGTGAAGGTGTTTTTAGAGGAAAAAGGAGCAGATTCACAGTTTTGTGTGTAAAATATTGCAATAAATCTGGTTCGGTGAGATGTTTATGGTGAAAATATCGTACAGAGAGATTTGGATTTCGTTCCATCCCTAATGACAATAAATGTTGTACCAATTGACTGGTCAAAGCGTTTTATAATGTCAGTCTTGTTATTCTGTAGAATATTGTAATATCGTGAGCTTTCCCACGATATCGCAATAAATATCGTACCGTGAGGTTCATACTGTGACGATATCGTATCATGAGACTTGGATATCGTTACACTCCTAAGAAAATCCCAACATTAAGGTGGACAAAAGTGTATGAGTATGTGTATGTACGTGAGTAATTATTGAAGTAACTGAAGTATCCAAGAAAGGAAACATAAAACCAATTTTTTAGAACGTGGCAACCATATATTTATTTTTTTAAACAGTCTAAGCCAATCCCACCCCTTCTTTTTTGTTATTATTATTATTATTATTATTATTATTATTATTATTATTATTATTATTACTACTTTATGTATTTGTTTATTATATTTATTTTATTTGTTATTAATAATAGTATCAGTATATTTATTATCATTTTATTATTATTATATTGTAAGGCAATGGCAATGCTCTTCATACTCTTCAGTTCTTCATATTTTCTCAACGTTTGGGTATTTTTGTAAATTTATTTATTGATTTATTTATTTACCTCCTTTTTCCCCTTTTTGTTATTTATTATTATTATTATTATTATTATTATTATTATTAACAGATTTATTTAGTATATTATTTATTTATTATATTATTTATTTTACTTGTTATTAATAATTGTAGCAGTATATTTATTATCATTTTACTATTATTATTATATTATAAGCAGTGGTGCTACTCATATTTCTTCATATTTTCTCGACGTTTAAGTATTTTGTTTTGGTTTTTTTGCTTTATTTATTAACATTTTTAGTTTAGAACAACACAACAACACAACACATATAATAAAAATGAATAAATAAATTTAAATTCAATTTCTACATGACGTACATAACAAAAAACATGTAGATAGAGGAGTTGTTTTTGTTAGTTTTTTTAGTTGTTTTCTCTGCATATTAATAAAAAAGTGTGCGTACATGTGTTTGTCAGAATGACCATGTCCATGTCTGTTTACACATGAATAAAAATACATGAAACTGAAGTACTTGAAGTACTTTTTGCAGGACCTGGAGACGTGTATTTGGGTTAAACATGAGAAAAGTCACAGTTTATTTGAGTCCAGGCTGAGTCACGTCTCCCCTAACAGAGCGCGGCCTTACATGGGAACGGGGGATCTCAGGACACTGGAAATATCCCAATGTAATGGCCTTATTTAGTAACAGAACGGAGCATTCAGGGACCCAAACCTCACGGTGCGTTCAGGAGCTCCATGCCCGGCTCGGAAAAAAGACAATGCTCAAAAAGGGCAAATATCTGAGCAAGTTGAGCTGTAGAGATAAACAGCATTAGTCCGTTTATTTTAGGCTTTTTCCAGACTTTAAATAATTATTCGACTGAGTTTGAAAGTGCACTTAGGGTTGGCAGTTTGCTCGTCTCCACGGTGACGTTTCTTTGTTTTCTTTGGTTTCGTAATGTCTCACAGTGCGGCATTACGCACTTACCTCTCGTGCATTTAGCAGTTTTAAGTGGTTTAATGCAGCGAAAGTATCTGGAAAAAACAGGCGTTCTTACTGTGAGCGAGGTCGCCTTTCCACAGATCTGACCTGTAACTTGCTCTGGTGGTGCTGCCTGTTGTCGCCATGGAGATACATCAGTTTAATGCCGAACTGTGGGACATTCCAGGCGGCGCGACAACATCTTCTTCATGGAGACAAGAGCGTCATCAGAGCTAAAATATAAGGATGTTTAATGCGGCTTTTTGTAACTATTGTGCACTACGTGACTTTTCTGGGGTTTTCCACGCCCTTGTCTCCATGGAGATGTTATTGTTTTGCCTAAAATATTCCACAGTATGGCATTTTATCCAACTTATTTCATTACCGTTGATTTTATTCCTTTAAAAAGTCCCTCCAAAATAAGCATTCTGACTATGAGCGAGCTCGCCAAACCACAGATGTGACCTGTGACTTGGATTCCTGCTCGTCTCCATGGACATAGAAAATTTTAATGCCGTACTGTGGAACATTCAAGTCCAATTATTTGAGAGATTTTGAAAGTGAGGCTGGAGTTTAGTTGGCCAGTGTACAGTGCGTTTCTGAAGTTGCTGTTTTAAAGATGCACTGCGTAACTTTTTTAGTTGGAGGGTTCATTATCTGCTTGTTTCCATGGATATGTTATTGCTCTGCCTGGAATGTTCCACAGTGTGACATTAAACAGCTCTACTTTACATTTATTCAAGTACAGGTGGTTTTATAGCTCAAAAACACCTAGAAAAACAGACACTGTGGCTGTGAGCGGGGTCGCCTCGCCACAGATCTGACCTGTAACTTGGTCCAGTTCGGTCTCCATGGAGATAGAAACATTTAATGCCATACTGCGGAACATTCCAGGCAAAGCAATAACATCTCCGTGAAGAAAAGTATCTGACAGAGCCTCTAGAAAAGTGACACAACGCACCTTTAAATGTAACCTTACCTGTTATCTCCTTAAAGATGTTATTATTTTGTATGGGAATGTTCCACAGTGTGGCATTAAACCTGTCCAGCTTCTATTTATTCAATTACAGGTGAGACAAGAAGGGGGGAGACCCTCCACAAGAAAAGCTTCAAAGTGAATCTTAAGTTTAGACCAAGAAGACCAAGACTAAACCAGGATTCAACTGGGACTAGACCAGGTTCTAAACTGGGACAAAATCCAGAACTAGACCGAGACTAAACCAGGTCTAGACCAGGACTTGGCCGAGACTAGGCCAGTACTAAACCAGAACTAGATCAAGACTAAAGCAGAACTAGAGCAAGAATAAACCTGAACTAGACCAAGACTAAACCAGGATTCAACCGGGACTAGACCAGGTTCTAAACTGGGACAAAATCCAGAACTAGACCGAGACTAAACCAGGTCTAGACCAGGACTTGACCGAGACTAGGCCAGTACTAAACCGGGACTAAACCAGAACTAAATCAAGACTAAAGCAGAACTAGACCAAGAATAAACCTGGACTATACCAAGACTAAACCAGGATTCAACCGGGACTAGACCAGGTTCTAAACTGGGACAGAATCCAGAACTAGACCAAGACTAAACCAGGTCTAGACCAGGACTTGGCCGAGACTAGGCCAGTACTAAACCGGGACTAAACCAGAACTAAATCAAGACTAAAGCAGAACTAGACCAAGAATAAACCTGGACTATACCAGGACTAGACCAGGACTAGATCAGGACTAAACGAGAACTAGACCAAGACTAGACCAGGACTAGACCAGGACTAGACCAGGACTAGACCAGGACTAGACCAGGACTAGACCAGGACTAGACCAGGGCCAATCCAAGTCTCAAACCAGGAATGCAGATAAATGCGCCTAATGCAGAGACACTTTCAGCATTTACACAATCTAAGCGCTTTCCTCCATGGACATGTTCTTGCTTCGTCTGGAATGTTCCACAGTACGGCATTAAACGTTTCCATCTTCACGGAGACCAAACCGGACCAAGTTACAGGTCAGATCGGTGGAGAGGCGACCCCGCTCACAGCCAGAATGTTGTTTTTCTAGGTATTTCTGAGCTATAAATCCACCAACGGAATAAATGTAAAGCGGAGCTGTTTAAAGTCACACTGCGGAACATTCCAGGCAGAGCAACGACGTATCCACAGAAACAAGCAGGTGAAACAGCAATTTCAGAAACATATACTGGCCAACTAAACTCCAAGCCAAATCCTCACTTTGAAAATCTCTAAAATAACTGGACCAAGCAGTGCAGATATCGTCAACGCCGCTGCCAACGTCGTTATAACTTATCGCCCCGTAATTCATCACCATGGCGACGCGGGAAGTGAACCCGAGCGGCGTCGAAAAGTGCTGCGTGATCAGTTTGTAACTCGGTCTCTTAACCTGCAGCAAACTCATTTTCTTTGAGTGTTCCGCGCTTAATTAAGTGTGTGGGGGAAGTGCAATTAAGAGTTCGGGAAAAAGTAGAGACAGAAAAAGTACATTTGCACCTATAGCTCGGAATAAAGGTGGGAGATAAAGGTAAAAATGAAACTTTATAACAAATAATATCTTTGCAAAGAGTGAAATTAACTAAAAAATACCTGTAAATGTCTTGGCTGAGGTTCAAGAACCAAAAGTGGGCTGTAAAATTAACCACAAAAATGCATAAATATAACTGAACTCTTATTATTGACAGAAAAAGTACATTTGCACCTATAGCTGGGAATAAAGGTGGGAGATGAAGATAAAAATAAACAAATAAAATCTTTGTAAACAGTGAAATTAACTCAAAAAGTGTCTGTAAGTGTCTTGTTTGAGGTTTAAAAACCAAAAGTGGGCTATAAAATTATCAACAAAAATGCATAAATGTAGCTTTACTCTTATTATTACCTCCTTTTTCCCTCTTTGCCAGATCTATTTGCGCGTTTTTCTAATATATACCGTATCTTTTGGACTATAACTGGCTCTTTTTTATGGTTTGGGTGGTTCCTGCGATTTATATTCAGGTGCGACTTATATATTAAAACAGATCATTTCACATATAGAACTGTCAAACATATTCTGCCGATTACAAGCTGCAAGATCGTGAAATATGCAGCCGAAAACGGTAATCGAGCAGCAGAAAGAAAGTTTGGAGTGAGCGAGAAACTTGTGTTTGACTGGAGTAAAGTGGAGGAAACTCGAACTGCGATGAAGAAAACAAAAAAAAGCCACTGTGGGCTAAAAATGCTCTAGTTTTGTGAATAACTGTTCATATGTGACGTGAACTCACCAGACACATGTTCAGCCTGTTCTTCTCTGTTCTATTGTTACTATAACTCGTCTTTCAGCATGAAATGTCTGTTCCTGGTCTCTGATTTAAAAAAAATAAAATGCTTCTTCTTCATGATGCATTTTTTGGCTGGTGCGTCTTATAGTTCGGAAAATATGGCACTATCCTATCCAATATTTACATTTTGCGTAAGATTTTTGCATATATTTATTGTCCAGCTTTATAACAAATTCCCACCTTTGCTGTCCATATTTCTTATTTTATTTATTTATTTATTTATTTATTTATTTATTTATTTATTTATTTATTTATTTATTTATTTATTTATTTATTTATTTATTTATTTATTTATAAGCCCCTTTAGAAATAAGGTTTACAAAGTGCTGTACAAAAAGCAATGAACAATACAAAACACATACAAATAGCACATAAAACATAACATAAAAAAGCAATCAATGATGGAACAAATCAGATTAATTCTAACAAATCAATAAATAAAAAAGATAGAATAAAAAGAAAGAAATAAAATAAATAAAAAGATAGAATAAAAGAAATAAAAGAAATAAAAAGATAGAATAAAAATAAAAATATAGATAGAATAAAATAAAATTAAATAAAAATATAGATAGAATAAAAAGAAATAAAAAGATAGAATAAAAAGAGTCATTTAAAAGTTGATACTGATATGTATAGATATCCAGGTTTTTTTTCACATTTAGATCTGATGTGTTTTCAAAGTTTTCCTTTATTTTTTGCGCTGTTTATTTCCTTATTCCCTTATTGTCTTATATAAAGCTTTAGCTCCACTCTTCACATCTCTCTATCTTTATATTTACCTCCCGGAGCCAGAAAAGCTCTTCATATTCCCCCTTTTAAAGGCACCGGGCCAAACTTCACTTCTCTATTAGCTCCATGGCGTCAGCTTCAGACAGCAGCAGGGATCTGTGTGGCCATTACTGCAGGACTTACACGACTTTTACTTATTGGTGGATACGAGCCGTCCGCACTGCAGCACAAAACTATAACCATACTTGGCATGAGAAATAGAAATAGAAAGTCCCGATACTTTAACCCCTGAAGACCGAAGGGCAATTTTAGTACATTTCTCCTCGCCTGGATTTTTTTTCTTAATTTTGCTTTTAAAACTGCCCCTTTTACCCTATAATGAAGAGTTCTACATCCTTTTGTTCAGTACAGCCTGTTATTTCACAATCTGCTGCTGTAGTTGTGTCATGAGGCTGTGATAAAAGCTACAGGACCAGAAATGGAGATGAAAAAAAAAAACAGAAAATAAAATTCTCACTCTTTTATACAAAACACACAGCAAACATGTAGAAACATAAAAAATGCTTAATTTAGGGCCTTAGCTACAAAAATGCAAAATATCAAGTCTGTAAGTAAATTAAAAATCTCCTTATTGCCCTAAAAACAAAAAAAAAGTGTAATCGCTCCATTACTTTTCTGGTCCAGTCCTGGAAACAGCTCCTGTCAGGTCCAGGGCCAGAGCCACAGCACTTCTGCATTTCCCTGGTGTTTATTACATTTGGATTTGTTCATTTTGAGTGAAATAAACATTTCAAATAAAAATAGAAAGGGATGTGCAATTACACACACCAAGATGCGTAATTTTCCATGTATGTGAGAATTAACTCCACTTAGAGCGACTTTTTCCCTCGTTATAAACACACACAGTCAGAGGAGTCGACCATCTTGACTCACTTCACTCTTTGGCAAAGTTTGGGTCGATCAAAATGGACGGAGCGCATGAGTTTGGGGAAAACAAAGTTCCTATTGGACACTCGTTTTGCTCACGTCATCACACAGCGTGAGTGTGACGTAGGATAATGAGGCAGAAATGTACAGAAACCTCTATGTCTGCACTTTCAGAGGGGAAAAAAAGTAAGTTTCTGTCTTTTATGGTTAGAAAGTTCTGCGCGGTTATAGAAAACATATTCCTCGTTATCCTATATGATAAAGTAGGTCTTCGAGGGTTAATTTGAATGGAGTTTTTGTAGAATCTTGTTTTAATTAACTGTTTATAAAGGTGGACAATAAATACAT